>NIVC01001248.1:0-72500 GCA_002269645.1 Macrostomum lignano
TTCTATCTGAAAAGCTTCAATCGAATTCCATCACTCACCCGCGCGGCGCTTTGGAAGCTCCGAGAGGAAAAATCCTCAATTTGCTGCTGCGATGCTTGACGGGCTCAGATTGCAGAATTAGGAGAGTATACAGTTGCGCAGTCGCCTGATGAAGCTGATTCCTACGAACCAAAAGCGATATAATTGGAGATGCTGGATCTTTCGCGATCTCTCTCTCACGCTCTCTAGCGCTCAAGAGTCGAGCCGCGGCCTAATCTGAAACGAATAACTTTTCTCTATTAGAATGGGAGCTTTGCCGGACCCTACCAAGAGCTGTCCCTATAGCTCCAGTGGGCTGAAGCCGCTGGTCTGACATTGGTTGGGAGAGTCAGAGCCAATCGGCTGTCGCATGGCTTGTACTGCTGTGTTGTAGGTAGATACAAGTCAACAGCGGTCACAGATAATAGAAATACTACTAAACATGCAAAAACTACGATCATCTACTCGTTCTAGTAGCAAGTTAGAGTTTTTTTTAGCTTTTTGCTAGAAAGATAGAAAGATTATTAAATTTTACAAGAAATTTACAGTTTTTGAAGCCACTGAAGGAGGGGGTTTTAGCCTAGTGGTTAGAGCGTCGGACTAACAAAACTAAAAGGTCGGGGGTTCGATTCCCGATGCAACTCCGAACAATCTGTGTCCTTAAGCAAGACACTTAACTCTGCATTGCTTCAGTTCACCCAGCTGTAAAATGGGTGCCAGCATTAGCTGGGGTAATTGAGGCTGTGTGTGGTGACCCCCCAGTCCTTGGACTGAACAGCCGAACGCAGCCTTCAGATGCGCTGCGCAATAGCTACGGCTGAGCTGTCGGTTGCACATCTGGCCCCATCTGCCCATATGTCGGAAAAAATGAGAATCACTGCAGACTTGCTCAGGATCGTGAAGCACACAATAATTTGCAGGGCTTTCTAAATTAACAAATTTAGAAATTCAGCCTCTAAAAAAGCACAAAGTGGTCACAGATCAGCCCGCATTCGTGCGCCCCGCTATTCAGAATATCAGAGCAGCCCAGGCCAGTAGGGCGGGCGATGCTGCACTCAGCTTGACTGGATCAGCAATCCTCAAATCCATGCCAGTAGGGCGGGCGATGCTGCACTCAGCTTGACTGGATCAGCAATCCTCAAATCCATGCCAAGCTGCTCGTCAGTCCTGCAAGGCAGCAAAATCGAATGGCTGATCGTTAATTAGACTCGCGCGACAGGAGAAGCCAGTTATTGAGCTTTCCTTTGTCTTTTACTTCCTTAAAACTGGGAAATGAGTTTTGAAAAACAGAGAGAGGCCCTAATTAAACTAAACTCTTGTTTTCTGCCGTGAGAAAAACAAGCTGAGCATAAGGGCTGCTCCGGCCCTTGAATAAAGAAAGTACAAAGAAAAATGTGGAGTAAAAATACGGCTTAAAATGCTTGCTCAGCTTAAAATGACAGACAGACAGACAGACAGACAGACAGACAGACAGACAGACAGACAGACAGACAGACAGACAGACAGACAGACAGACAGACAGACAGACAGACAGACAGACAGACAGACAGACAGACAGACAGACAGACAGACAGACAGACAGACAGACAGACAGACAGACAGACAGACAGACAGACAGACAGACAGACAGACAGACAGACAGACAGACAGACAGACACTAAGACAGACACTAAGACAGACAGACAGACAGACACTAAGACGGACGCTAAGACAGACAGATATTGTATCATTCCCAGCAGTGGCGTAAATAGGGGTTTTAGCGGCTTGCGAAAACGAAGTAAGTTGCAAGCGAGAAAAGTGAAAGTTTATTTGCTTTACGCGGTAAGTATAAATAAGCACGCGATCACATGGGGAGGTGCGCCAAAAAGGTGGCACGATTGAAGGCCAACCCCCCCGACTTAGCATACTGACTGTCTGTCCGAGTACACCCACCCCCAGCCTGGCGGGCAGGGGTTTCAGTGCAGATGTACTCGCAATCGCTGGCTGCGTGCTGATTGGGCCGCCACAGGGTATACGGGGACCTAGCTCGTATTTTGGGTAAATCTATTTTGGCAATTGATTTTTAACAAAAAATCAGTTTTTTACACTTTTTCTCGACATTTTAAGCTTTCGAATCCTGCGTACGCCACTGTTATCCGGTATTTTCTTCTGAATTGAAAGTACATCCTATTGATGTGTTCATCTTAGCCAGAGCGGAACATTTTTAAGCAGTAACGATGCACTGCAGCTCAATAAATTCTCTTCGCTTCAATTTCGATTGTCGAGACTTGCTCTGCTTTTTTCGGCGCCAAAATAAATACTCCGCTCTCTATGATTGACTTAGACAGTGGTGGGCTGATCTATCTATCTATCTATCTATCTATCTATCTATCTATCTATCTATCTATCTATCTATCTATCTATCTATCTATCTATCTATCTATCTATCTATCTATCTATCTATCTATCTATCTATCTATCTATCTATCTATCTATCTATCTATCTATCTATCTATCTATCTATCTATCTATCTATCTATCTATCTATCTATCTATCTATATCTATCTATCTATCTATCTATCTATCTATCTATCTATCTATCTATCTATCTATCTATCTATCTATCTATCTATCTATCTATCTATCTATCTATCTATCTATCTATCTATCTATCTATCTATCTATCTATCTATCTATCTATCTATCTATCTATCTATCTATCTATCTATCTATCTATCTATCTATCTATCTATCTATCTATCTATCTATCTATCTATCTATCTATCTATCTATCTATCTATCTATCTATCTATCTATCTATCTATCTATCTATCTATCTATCTATCTATCTATCTATCTATCTATCTATCTATCTATCTATCTATCTATATCTATCTATCTATCTATCTATCTATCTATCTATCTATCTATCTATCTATCTATCTATCTATCTATCTATCTATCTATCTATCTATCTATCTATCTATCTCTATCTATCTATCTATCTATCTATCTATCTATCTATCTATCTATCTATCTATCTATCTATCTATCTATCTATCTATCTATCTATCTATCTATCTATCTATCTATCTATCTATCTATCTATCTATCTATCTATCTATCTATCTATCTATCTATCTATCTATCTATCTATCTATCTATCTATCTATCTATCTATCTATCTATCTATCTATCTATCTATCTATCTATCTATCTATCTATCTATCTATCTATCTATCTATCTATCTATCTATCTATCTATCTATCTATCTATCTATCTATCTATCTATCTATCTATCTATCTATCTATCTATCTATCTATCTATCTATCTATCTATCTATCTATCTATCTATCTATCTATCTATCTATCTATCTATCTATCTATCTATCTATCTATCTATCTATCTATCTATCTATCTATCTATCTATCTATCTATCTATCTATCTATCTATCTATCTATCTATCTATCTATCTATCTATCTATCTATCTATCTATCTATCTATCTATCTATCTATCTATCTATCTATCTATCTATCTATCTATCTATCTATCTATCTATCGGGACCTACATTCATTCCGAGACACACTTTTTTATTCTAATTGATCAGTCATACTCGTGAATAATTGGCATTATGTAAGTGCATCAGCTCTCCTTCCTCTTTCTCGGACAGTCGGTACTCTTTCCAATTTAAGCCGAGAGATTTATTTCTCTTTGAAACAATCAAGTAAGCGACCACGTCGAACGTAGTTGACTTAGTTGTCGAATTTGTTCCCAGAGGTTTTCGATGAAGTTCGGTGGGATTTTTTGATGAAGTTTCTGGTGGTTATTAATGAAGTTTCTGGTGGTTATTGATGAAGTTCCTGGTGGTTATTAATGAAGTTTCTGGTGGTTATTGATGAAGTTCCTGGTGGTTATTGATGAAGTTCCTGGTGGTTATTGTTGAAGTTTCTTCTTCCATTGTTGAGCATTGACCAAATGGTCAATCCGTTTTAATCTTCTAGAAAAGGAAAAACAGAGAGATGGAGGGGGAGGGGTCTCCACCCTCTCCGTCTCTGCCCTCTCCGTCTCTGCCCTCTCCGTCTCTGCCCTCTCCGTCTCCACCCTCTCCGTCTCTGCCCTCTCCGTCTCTGCCCTCTCCGTCTCTGCCCTCTCCGTCTCTGCCCTCTCCGTCTCTGCCCTCTCCGTCTCTGCCCTCTCCGTCTCTGCCCTCTCCGTCTCTGCCCTCTCCGTCTCTGCCCTCTCCGTCTCTGCCCTCTCGCTGCCCTCTCGCTCTACACTCTGTTCCTCTCTGCCCTGCTACTTCCATTTCCGTAGTCAAGTCTCAATCCACTTTCTCACCCTTCAGTCGCGGCCAATCTATTTTCCACTTCCCTCTTTCTTTGGCCAGCACCTGTCCCAGCCTTCGCCAGCTCGTTAAAATCGCATTGAGTCAGTCTTGTTCTTGATTATCCTTTCGTGCTGTCGCCCACGCCGCCTGTCAATCAGCGGGGGTGCAGGATTTCGCTGTAAACACCACGACAAGCCTATTGAACCGGAAGAAAATAATAATACCAGATTCGAATTTCGCCTTTGCCTACTCGTGCTGTCGGTATCGGGTGGCAGGGATTGGGGGTCCTGGCAGAGTAAAACAAATCCTACTTTGCTGGGATATCATTTTAACTAGAGACATTTTTAGCCGGATCAAAGTTCGAAAACATCATTCGTTCAAAAAAATATTCTACGTGTTTTTTGATCGAATACTTCAAAGTGCCTGACTACAACGGATCTGGCGTCCGGGATGATTTGCTAGCTTTGATCAGCAGTAACGTGACTTCTATGCCAACTTCCAAAACCAAGTCGCAGCTGTGGATTTTCAGATCTGAAAGCTGAAACAGAAGTTCCCGCTGACGGCCTAGCTTTGGTTGTCCTTTAATAGCGACTGATAATGGAAGCTAAGGACACACATAAACTAAAATAAGCTCTATTGACTCTTCACATACCGTTATCTCCACTTCAAATAGCAAACGGATTTTTCGCAGGGGAGAAAAACAGGACTCTGAAGGTGAACAGCGCCCACTCGACTGAGATACTCGCTGCAGAATGTGACGCGATCTCGAGGCAGAGAAATTCCCCAGCCAATCAGAGAATTGGAAAGAAATCCCAAACCTGAGAGGAAGAGAGAAAAGGAGCAGAAATTTCTGGCAGTTTTTTTCAAAGCACCACTCGGCTCTCTAGGGACTGCCTTTCGAGCAGACCCGATCTACTTCTTCTTTCTTAGAACTCGCTTCAACCAGAACTGCTTTCGAACTCTCAACCATGCAGTCACCTGTCAACGGAAGCGACTCCACGTCGAATTCGACAAGTCTTCCCGGGTACAGCAGGCTGTACATCGCAGTGCGGGCCGTCACCATTCCCGCAGCAGCCACCGGCCTGATGCTCAGCTGCCTGTCGCTGACGCTGCTGGTCCGCAAGTACCTGCGCAGCCGGGAGGTGTTCGACGTCGGCCTCATCCTGATGCAGCTGGCCCACGTCAACTACTGCCTGGCCACCTGCGGCTACATGCCGTTCGACCTGGCGCTGCTCATGTCGGAGCACACTTTAGAGGCGTCACTGGCGAATACATTGTTCGATGTGAGCTGGCTCGATGGCTTTATCAACTACTCGTAATTGCATAATCTCATTGTGCTTTTTTATTTCAGCACCTAGAGAAGCAGCATCGCATAGTATAGGATGCCAAAAAGAGCTGAAAAGTTTAAGCAGATTTTGGAGCTCCCTCCAAGCAGATCAGAACAACATTTACGCTTGCAGATCTTAAGAAGACTTTGGCGCCTACAATGTGTTAATTTCAGCCATAGAAGTATCTCAGCTAATTTCCAAAGAGAAGCATCTTTGTTTTACTGTCTCATCTAGTTGAAGTAAATTGAGATTAGGAATCGTTGCCTCAATACGGATTTTCCTTGGATGCCTAGCAAATCAGCGATTGACCTGAGAGGGTTCATGGTTACCTCCCTCATGTCCCTGCGGTTGAGTCCAAGCAGGGTCAACGCGGGACTTCGCTTTCGTACAGGTGTGCAGCTATCATCCGATTAACAACTGCGTGACAACTTGAAGCTTTACGCAAGAAACTGTCTAATTAAACTTGGAAAGAGGATTAGGCAAATGTGATTGATATAGTTCAGAGTTTCTTCTGGATCTGACGGGCAGAAGATTTTCCCAAAGGAACATGAGCGGCAGCCATAGTCATGAATAGGTCACGAGTCACGGCAGCCGGGTCACTTATGTATTAATAATCTCGGAGTTCCCTGCGTTAGGCCGTCAAAAAAGGCTGCGAACTTGACTATTGGCTATGACTGTCACGGCGTTGTTGCGAGAAAACCCTATGTTGTATGCAAAATTTCTAAGAAAGTAATTAACACTTTCAACCCTTTTATGTTGAAGACAAATACTCAGCAAGTCTTTGATTGTTTTAGAGCTTCTGCCGCACCTCAAACTGTTCTCTCTCAGGTGAGCTACTGCTGGGTGTCGTTCAGCGTGGCCGTGAAGAACATGTGGACGGCCTGCATCAGCGTGTTCCGCTGTCTGGCCACCTTCAAGCCCATCGGCTTCCGCCGCTGGCTGACGCGCCGCTTCCAGCTGTGCGGCTTCGGCGTCCTGCTGCTGGTCGCGGCCGCCGCCGGGCCCGGCACCTTCGCCGCGTGGCGTCTGGCAGCCGGCGGCAGCGAGCGGTTCCTGGTGGACGTGATGCTGCCGCTGACGAGGACGCCTCAGACTTACCTGCCCGTGCCGCTGATCCTGCTGGCCTCCGGCGTCACCGCCGCTCAGTTGGCTGTTGCCAGGAGCAACCAGCCTGGTGAGACAGCCGACACCGCCGCAAACGCCAATGGAACTGCGAACTCGGAGGCTCGCAGTTGGAGCACGGCCACCCGCATCGTGCTGGTGCTGGCGATCTCATTCTCCATCTTTGAGCTGCCTGGCGCCATCTTCATCACATTTGAGATTTACCAGCTGCTTCCAGACTGGATGGTGCCGGTGACCGACCTGCTGGTGACCATCGACAGCGCCTGCAGCTTTTTCGTGTTCTACGCGTTCAGCGCCAACTTCCGTCGCTTGGTTAGGCAGCTGGTGAAGGAGCCCACAGCTGCCGGTGCGGACCGCCCGGTTCCCGCCGATACCCGAGCCGCCGCTCAGCGTCGAAACCGACTTCGCACCACTAGCAGCCGAACAGGCAGCAGCAGCAGCGTCGACGGAGGCGGCAGCAGTCGTCAGAAGCTGCTCGGTCCGCGCGTCCCGACAATGTCGGTGCAGTCACAGCAGCCCATTGCGCTGCGCGATTTGCAGTAGTGTGCTTGGAATTATTTATGAAGCTTAATTTAATCCTTTGAGTAGTCCAGGGAATACAGCTAAAATTCGATTACTATTTCACTGTTATCCCTTTGTGCTGATGGACTGTCATTATCCAAAGAATTTGACAAATAAATAAAGAAAAATATACTTTTGTTTCCCCGCGTTGCATTCTGAAACATCCCGTGTGCTTATCTTGTGATTTTCTGTGTTTCATTCTGAAAAAATCTGACTTGCCTGAAGGAAAACCTCGCTCACAGGTCGTAGTAAGTTTACGATCGAGAAGCCTCATGTTCCCAATTCATTTTTGAGAATTTATGCAGCCTTGCTTATTGCGGCTTCCATGAAATCAGATTTTATGTACATGTGGATTGTAGGTTGATTTTCAAGTCTTTTCAGTCGATTCAGCAGTGATGAATGGAGTGGCAGCTCGGAGACGGCGGGTGGCACTGATTGGCTTGTGACCAAGTGTTCCGATAGTTGACTGGGCTCGTGCAGTTTTATTGCACTCTTACTATTCAGTAGCTGGTAAGCCAAAAAAAAACAACGAAGCGTGCCACCAGCCGGCTCCAAGCCGGTTAATAAATAGTATGCAAAGAAAATGGGATGCGGGTCAAACCGGCCCGAGCGAACACACAAAAAAGAACCCCGCGAGCACCCCACCCCAGCCCAGCCAATCAAAATACACGCTGGGTAAGGCTCCACGAGGGGGGTAGAAAAAGAGGGGGCTGCCGGCCCAGCCAGCCAATCCGCGCACGCGCAGGCTGCCCAAAACCAGAACCGGTCTAAACCAGCTCAAACCAGCTCGCCAGATCAGAACCAACTAAGGCGGCAGACTGGGCGGTTGGCATGCACCAAAAAAGTGCGAGGAGGTCATTGTGGCGCAGGCCACAACATAGCTAGCAAGTTTAGTGCCAATATATATAAGGCCTTAACAACCAAATTAAGTCATTAAAAAATTAACCAGATGTTGAACAATGTATGACTATCAAGAGGTCACGATTCACACACAACTTACCGCGTAAGGCAGTTGCCTTACCGCGTCTCGGCCTACGATGAGCCAGTAAGTGGCATAGAAAAAAATGCGAGCGAAGCGAGAATTTTTTTCTATGGTGCTTACTTTTGCGAAATCGTCGGCCTCGACGCTATGGCAGTTGTGTGTGAATCGTGAACTTTCGATAATGGAATTGTGTCTAGTTTCGTCCAAAAACCAATTCAAAACGGCTAGGACACAACTTCCCAGACGGGAATTGTTCACTGAGCGATTCTAGGGATTTGTGTCATAGGCATTTTCCACTTGGCGCAAGCCAAATGATGGCCATAGACTAAACGTCTGGAACGAAAAGTTAAGCGGAACAGTCTGAAATTACCATAGACGAAACATGTTAAATGAAGTTGTGGTCTTATAAGCTGGAACTCTGCAGCAGAGGATACATGTTCCTGTTTCTTCTGTTTGCCCTAACCTCTATTCATGCCACTCATACGAATGATAAATTGGTCGAATTTGCCGATTGAAAGCATTGACGGCTTGAATGGAAATGAGGTCAACTTTCTCAGCGACTTGAGTATGGGTGGACGTGACGAGGCGGATGACGAAGAGTTGATGGAGTTCATCCGATTCATTGAATGCGGTAACGATGATGCTCTGCCACCACTGCCAAGCGAATAAGAGGCTTGCCCCGAGGATCCTATGCGGAACAAACCATGCAATTCGGCCGATGTGAGTGTAATTATTGTCGATTCTAGCTCTACTCATCGATTATTGCGGAACAATTGGTCCACTTTCATTATGCCCACGTTACGGCCGTTTTCGTACATGTATACAATCTGTTTATTCAGCTTTGTTGTATTGAATAAAAAATATCCTCGCAAACGCATTGATACAGGAATATACAGATTGCTTATCTGCAAATGGGTATATCCAAATATAACCCGTTGGGAATATCCAAAGATGGGGGGCGGCTTGACCATAGACTATTCGCAGATAAGCAATCTGTTGTATTCCTGTTTCGATGCCTGAAAGGCGCGCAAAAATTTACTTAGTTCACAATTTCCGTCGACGCAATCATTTGTGGCTCAAACGAAACTAGACACAATTGCTATAGATAATTAATTCGTGTACACGCCTTTCTGTGACGAGACATACCTCTGGTCTAGAGATGTATCGCAGTATGTATTACAGAAACTATAAAAAACAGTATTTAAAAGCACATCTCAGAACAGTTCCAGAGACACATCACAGCAGAGTTCCGGAGACACATCACAGTAGAGTTCCGGAGACACATCACAGCAGAGTTCCGGAGACACATCACAGTAGAGTTCCGGAGACACAGCACAGTAGAGTTCCGGAGACACATCACAGTAGAGTTCCGGAGACACAGCACAGTAGAGTTCCGGAGACACAGCACAGTAGAGTTCCGGAGACACATCACAGTAGAGTTCCGGAGACACATCACAGTAGAGTTCCGGAGACACAGCACAGTAGAGTTCCGGAGACACAGCACAGTAGAGTTCCGGAGACACAGCACAGTAGAGTTCCGGAGACACAGCACAGTAGAGTTCCGGAGACACAGCACAGTAGAGTTCCGGAGACACATCACAGCAGAGTTCCAAGGACACGCTGCACATTTCTAGAGACACGTCGCAAAACCGTTTGAGGGACATATCGCAGCACAACTCCAGAGACTTAAATAGAAAGCTTTTGATACTGGTAAGGTATCTATTGAGATTGTCTATAAAAACATCATTAGTATCAGTTTAATTACGTACTTTCTATCGCTAGCAGCTACAGCTGACAAAGTGCGCAAGGCTTGTTTAGATTAATAAATATTCGTCCTTAGACTAAAAGCTAAAGCAAGTTGCTTCACGAAAAATTCCAATAAATATCAAGTCGCTTTATAAGCGTTATATTAGCTGTCTTGTGCCTTTCAGGTAAGCTACATCAAAGACAAAGCGCAATATTCAAGACTTCGGAAATTCGGTTAACGAATTGCGACGCTGATCTGCTGCATCATTATTCCCAACTAAGAAGATGCGAGTAAATGTAATCTGACGAATCACCCCGGAACTGTGAAAGGCTTGTTGCGAGTTTGAGGTTGCAGTACCCGCTATCATTTTCTACCTCCTCATGATGCAGCTTAGTGCCCAGCTGCCAATTATACTCGTACTAAACAATTACAATATCGTATGCTAATAATAATTATTAAATTATAACCCTTGTTGATGAAATGTATAGCGGCCCTGACTTTCTAATCGTCATCTAAACTCCTAAAGAATTTGGCGAGAAAAGGGGAAAAATATGAAGCCAAAGCACAGCTTCCTGCTTGAGCGATTTTTTAGGGAGAGAAAAACTTAAAGTGCAAACTTAGCAATCAAAGACCTAGGCAGCAAGAGCGTCGTACAGAGGCAAATGCGTCACTAAAAGTTATTTATTAAAGCGCAAAACCCAAACCGCGCTCACGGACGCATAACATCAAGGGGTGAATCGAAGGGGGGCATTTTTGAGCATTTTTTTACAAGTAATACGGAAGATGACTCAGATTTTCACAATCAGTTCGTACTCCGAGCACATGTCAGCGAGCGGTTGGATGATTTGCTAAGGGAACTTCGCGGTTTACCAGCCTTGAACGGCAAGAACGGCTACCAGGCTTGACTACCAGTCCGAAACTTTGAGATAACGCACCTGCAGCTAGGTCTTGAAAATAGAATACCGATAGAAAACCGGTCACTGTACTATTAGTAGTATTTCCAAAGCACTGAATAATCAAGTAGAAGGACACTGCTGCTGCACTTCCAAATCGGGTCGGGAGAATTTGACGTTTTTCTCACCTAATCAGGATTCTTGTATTGAGGTCCTGACATTCTGCAATTGGATTTTGCAGATTCCGCAGGATCTGCATCAAATACTGTGTGTGTCATCAAAGTTTCTCATTATCTCAAAAAAGGAAACAGACTGACTCAGAATTTACATTTCGTAATTCAAAATTAACATGAATACGTTTATTACTCTGAAAGGCAAGGAGGGATGCCGCAGGGCACCTCTGAAAGATTAGATTATTTTAATCTGACTGACATTCAACTGAGTCAGAAGCACACTGGACTGCACTGTCCTCTCTCCGCCGCCATCGGAGTACACATTGTACTGTATTTTCAAGAGTTTAATTCTTCGTAAGGTACTCATTTGGCACAGCAAGGGTGCAGGAGTTCTGATACAGCGTTCTGATGCGAAAATCTTCAAAGTCGTGCAATTCAAACACGTGTACTACACATGTACACATGTAAATTTTGCATCACCATGTATTTAGCTGTACAATGTACATGCTTACGATCGTATTTCACCTTTAGCATTTGAATGAAAACATGATGGAAGTACATGATGGACTTCTTTAAATCACTTGCATTAGTGATTGGGGAGGTGGTTTTTGATGCCATAGACGTTTTTGAATCTCTGGGCTTTTGGGCCGTTTCGGTATGGCCTGCGGTGCAGGCCTTTGGCCTTCAAATGGTTAATCGGTCACAAGGATCTTTGTCACAAGTAGATTTGTTAAAAGGATCTTGTCGCAGGATTCATGCCTAGAGGGGCCAACCCGGCCAATACCTATGGTGCAGGGTAACGGGGTCAGCTCAATAAACATGACTGCCTGTCTCGTCGCCGGTTGCAGGTCGACTGTCACCTGTGATTTGCAGTGGCAATCTAAAAGACAAAACCTACTGCGGTACAGCGTTAAAAGCCATTAGCTCGTACAGCAATCCGAAGTCGGAGCAAAGCAAATGAGACGCCAAAATCGTTCGGCTGAACAGAGTTCTTCCATCAAAAGAGATTATCGTGCCGCTTGTACAGTAGAAAGTATAAAAATAATGTTTACTAATGTAGCCTCCATTCTAGAAACTTCTGCGCTCTCCCCATACACCAAAAATAGTAACATTCTAGAAACTTCTGCGCTCTCCCCATACACCAAAAATAGTAACATTCTAGAAACTTCTCTCGCGCATCCCGAGGCTATAAATAGAAACACCCCTAACTGCACCGTAACCAAGACTATCTACTCTCTCTTACGCGCACTAATTGCTACTGTGCTAATGCTAAAAATACGCACTTCTCCTCTCTGCCGAGCACTTTGGTTTACTAACAATACTCAAGGTCTCTGTTCGTTCAATTACCAGAGATACAACAGGAATGCTAGCAGCTCGAATATATTTGGGCCATCTTGCTGAGTGACAAAGTCATAAGAATTCACGTCAGTTTAGATAAGGTCGGCCCGCAGGCCACACGTCCCTCGAGTCCTTTGAAACTTCACAATAGCAATACGGCCCGCTCAAGGTTCGTGTCTCTTCTCAGATCTCTTTTCTTTAGTCTCCTCTCTCTTCTCTCTAATCTCCTCTCTCTTCTCTCCTCTCCTCTTCTCTCCTGTGTCCTTTTCAGGGCATTTTCAGGGCATCAATATGGCACTTTTTGCCTCGAATTGTCTATTAAGGCAAAGTAAAGTATTAGGACTTGTATGGTATGTAACTTCGTTAAATAATGGCCATAGAAACTCGTGCGTTTATATGTATACAAGTGCATTAACTGCCCGCTAATTTGCATTAAAGTAAGTTTTGACAAAGACAATCGGGCGTTAAATGTCATTAACTGCCCGCTAATTTCGATATTTCTTTACTGCAAGCGGGCATAAATGTAGTCTATGGCATTAAAAGGCAAGAATAAAAAGTGCCCAGCGGGCACAAAGGTCATGGTACAATCGGGTATACCATCGCGTTCTAGTTGATTTAGCTCTTCAATCACGTCGTCTGGAATGTCGAGAATCTCTTCTGACTCGATCTTGTCCGCGAATTCCTTGTTCAATTCCTCCAAATACCGGCTGTTTGACTCCGCTCAAATCCAGGCCAGCTCTTCGGTCGACATACCAGAAACAACTTTTCTAGGTAAATTTGAATAATTGATTAAGTGATTCATCATGTTCAGAGCGCGGAAGCAGAATGCTAACAGATTAAAATGTATCCTGCCGTTCTTATTCCTTTTACAGTGAATCTAAGCCCATAAATACTTATGCCTATTTGTCTATGGTCCTAAATTGACAAATGAGGAGAAAGAATGGCCATAGACACTTAAAACTTCCTGCATGTGATAACACAGATCCCGGAATTTTCGTCATTGACGCCCGGGAATTTCCTACATTATGACAATATTACAACAATATCACAATATCACAATATCACATGCATTGAGAAATGGTATAATTGGTATAATGGAGAAATGAGAAATTGGTCGGTCGTAAGCGCCCGACCAAAAGTCTACACTGTTGCCCGGAAAAAATGTAAATGTTATAATGACACAATTCCAACCCTTCAGGAAATTTAAATGTTGCTAATGACGCCACCGATTCCTGGAAAATATATGCTGGCCTGAGGCAATTCCTTTCCTTATCTCACATTGAATAAAAAGTGAATGAAAAGTCATGGAGCGCTTTTAACGAGTGAAAATATTTAGTCTGTTTAAGTCATAACTTGGCGGGCAGACAAAAAATGCGCGGTAAACCAACGAAAAAACATCTCAAATATTTATTTCGCCTTTCACATGCATACAGCTTTCAAATTCAATGCGATACACTCATAAACTCACGATTACATGTCGTCTGTTACAGCGGGCACTATTACTCTCAGCTGTTTTAAGGAATGCTTATCATAACTTATTTCAAGCCTAATATCAATTTTCGATGTATCCAAGATCCATAGTGCTGAATTGAAGTCGACTATTTGAGCACCTGACTCTATTCCAAGTTAGTGATTCCCAAATTCAGATCGTACCTGGCATCAAGCGAGCAATAGAAGTGAATGTTATTAAATTCATTTTTGTGAGTTTCTTTATTTAGTAGCAACTTCTTCTCAGTAATATTTACTGAGCCCTAGGAGACGCAATAAACTCTGGCCAATCGTGCTTCATCGGACACTTTTTTCAGCAATTAAGGACAAAAAACGTCAGACGAGTGTCCTGAAACCCCCAACACGGTGCAAGCTACGAGTATAATCCGAGAGCTAGAATCCGAGTCTGCATCGCAATGCGTTTTACTAAAATGCCAGACGCCAACATCAGCAGCCATGGCCCCGAGGCCAGCAACGCCACGGGTCCCGGATACAGCAGGCTGTACATTGCTGTGCGGGCCGTCACCATTCCCGCGGCCGCCGCTGGCCTGCTGCTCAGCTGCCTGTCGCTGACGCTGCTGGTCCGCAAGTACCTGCGCAACCGGGTGGTGTTCGACGTCGGCCTCATCCTGATGCAGCTGGCCCACGTCAACTACTGCCTGGCCACTTGCGGCTACATGCCGTTCGACCTGGCGCTGCTCATGTCGGAGCACACTTTAGAGGCGTCACTGGCGAACACGTTGTTCGATGTGAGCTGGCTCGATGGCTTTATCAATTAATTGCATAATCTGCGGGTCCTTTTCTGATTTGAGCATGTAGAGAATTCTGATTTGAGATGGGGCAGCTGAAACGAATGTACCGTGCGCGGCCACATTAATGTAGGGTTTGTTTAATTCGTCTCGTGCAATCCACGCTCATGAAGACCAATTCTCAAGGCGCAAAGTGCGAAATTGTCTGTCGATGAGAATTATGGAGCACTTGTACTCAGGCGTTTGAGAAATAGGCTTAACTACTTTTGACTTGACTTGAAGAGGTAGCTAACTACAAAGCCCCTATTCAGCAATTTTAGGGAACTACTAATAGCAAGCCTGTTCTGAAGGCTTTTGACCTTGGTGTATGTCCCAACTTATAGTAGCACTCCTTTACCATAGCACGAATTCGTTTTCAAAGATATTATAAGAAAAAAGAGTTTCTCTTGGACGTTTTTAGCGCAAACCAAGCACAACACAAACCATTGTGCTCGTGACAAAAAAATTTAACAGTTAGAAAGCGTACAGAATTGCCAGTGCATTTTTGAGTAACAGATTAAAAATTAGCAACTTTGCGATAACAACTTTTATAGTGTGAACGAAATATGAATGGTGTTTTTTTGAAAAATTAGTGATAATTTTAACAATAGATATTTATAGTAGCACCTTTAACGCATTTTACCGTTTAGCTTTTGTTTCACGGTAGTAAGTTACCGTGAAGATTTTTGTTTTAGTGAAAACATTACTGAAAAGTTAAGACGTTTTAAAGCTAACACTTTTACCATTACGAGCTACAAGAAACAAAGATTTTCAGTACGGTTGCACTGGATTTCTGTCGCTGGACTCTGGATTTTTGTCGATAGAGAGGAAGGTCGACAGATGACAGCTCTTAAGAGCCATCTGGATAGCTCGAATACATTTATTTTGAATTGATTACGTTTATCATCCCATATTGCCTTGATAAATGTGAGCCAGTTGGTTAATTGCTCCTGGAGAAATTCAGCCGCATGCTGCTCGAATTCATCTGGCAGTGCTTTAAACAAAAATTCGACTGCTGAAACAACTCATGCATCAGTGAGTGTCAACGGATGCGCGAGAGGGTAAAAAAATCCTACGTCATACAATTTCGGGTGATAAGTCCTTGGTCAGTGCAAGTCGAGAGCAAAGAGTTTGCGAGCGAGACGAAAGTGCCAAGTGCACTGACAAACGATACGATTTATTATAAGCGAGGTTCAATAACAGCCCCCAACCCAAGGGCTAAAACACTGTACATTGTAATTTACAACAGTGTACATTGAAGTCACGATAGAGCAGAGACGTGCAAAGAGCGTGAGCCCAGACAAAGGGCGCACGCACAGGGTTAAAATCACAAACGATATGCGGAGTAAAAGCACACGCCCAACCCCTCACGCACCAGGCCCAACAATAAGTCCTTGGTCACGTGGCTAAGAGACTCCAACGCGGACAACAGCTAATATGATGTTTCGCATACAAATCTGTTCTCTCTCAGGTGAGCTACTGCTGGGTGTCGTTCAGCGTAACCGTGAAGAACATGTGGACGGCCTGCATCAGCGTGTTCCGCTGTCTGGCTACCTTCAATCCCATCAGCTTCCGCCGCTGGCTGACGCGCCGCTTCCAGCTGTGCGGCTTCGGCGTCCTGCTGCTGGTCGCGGCCGCCGCCGGGCCCGGCACCTTCGCCGCGTGGCGTCTGGCAGCCGGCGGCAGCGAGCGGTTCCTGGTGGACGTGATGCTGCCGCTGACGAGGACGCCTCAGACTTACCTGCCCGTGCCGCTGATCCTGCTGGCCTCCGGCGTCACCGCCGCTCAGTTGGCCGTCGCCAGGAACAGCCAGCCTGGTGAGACAGCCGATACCACCACAAACGCCTCTAGCTCGAACGCCAACAACAACGCTAGCGCCAGCTTAAACGCTAACGACAATGCCAGCGCCAACGACAACGCGAACGCCAGCGGAACTGCGAACTCGGAGGCTCGCAGTTGGCGCACGGCCACCCGCATCGTGCTGGTGCTGGCGATCTCATTCTCCATCTTTGAGCTGCCTGGCGCCATCTTCATCACATTCGAGCTACACAAGCTGCTTCCGGACTGGATGGTGCCCGTCAGCGACCTGCTGGTGACCATCGACAGCGCCTGCAGCTTCTTCGTGTTCTACGCGTTCAGCGCCAACTTCCGTCGTCAAGTCTGCCAGCTGCTGGTTGAGCCCAGAGCTGCTGGCGGTGCACAGCCTCCCAATAACGCTGGAGCTGCCGCTTTGCATCAAAGACGACTTCGCATCTCCAGCAGCCGCATTGGCAGCAGCAGCGTCGCTGGGGGTGACGGCAGCCGTCAGCAGCTGCTTGATTCGCACGCTTCGGCTCCAATGCAGTTGATGGAGATCCGCC
The DNA here is from genome assembly GCA_002269645.1 of Macrostomum lignano. Taxonomy (NCBI): domain Eukaryota; kingdom Metazoa; phylum Platyhelminthes; family Macrostomidae; genus Macrostomum; species Macrostomum lignano. The sequence goes on from NIVC01001248.1 coordinate 17,113, forward strand.
GCTCTAAGTAGTGCTTGAGTTATAATGTATAATTAGTTAAAGTTGTCTGACTTGTCAACTTTAGTTTCGCCCTGATCTAGATTTAACGATGAGTTTCTTCAATACGTTCAAAGGGTATTTTACTGGAACAGCCTCAGTGCTCCTGCACACAGCCATTCGAAGTGAACGAAATGCGCTTACGCGACAAATGTTCTGGACCGATCTTGTTTTTGGTACGATTGATGACGCGTGAGTTAGCCTTTAAAGTGCAGATGTGGTCATGCTGTTGCAAGTTTCGTTGAAAACACAATTGCTTTCGTCAGTCAAGTTGACAACTGATCCAATGTCTGTCTGTCTTTCTGTCTGTCTGTCTGTCTGTCTGTCTGTCTGTCTGTCTGTCTGTCTGTCTGTCTGTCTGTCTGTCTGTCTGTCTGTCTGTCTGTCTGTCTGTCTGTCTGTCTGTCTGTCTGTCTGTCTGTCTGTCTGTCTGTCTGTCTGTCTGTCTGTCTGTCTGTCTGTCTGTCTGCCTGTCTGTCTGTCTGTCTGTCTGTCAGTGTCTGTCTGTCTGCCTGTCTGTCTGTCTGTCTGTCTTAGTGTCTGTCCGTCTTAGTGTCTGTCTTTCTGTCTGTTTGTCTGTCTGTCTGTCTGTCTTTCTGTCTGTCTTAGTGTCTGTCTTAGTGTCTGTCTGTCTTAGTGTCTGTCTTAGTGTCTGTCTTAGTGTCTGTCTTAGTGTCTGTCTTAGTGTCTGTCTTAGTGTCTGTCTTAGTGTCTGTCTGTCTGTCTGTCTGTCTGTCTGTCTGTCTGTCTGTCTGTCTGTAGTAGAGAAATTCGAAGCAAGAGCTTCATTTTCACGCTATTTGCCATTTTTAATGGTTTATCCTTATCCTCCAGCCTCGTTTTCAACCCCGTTACTAAAGCACCTGTCAGCAAAGTTCCAAAGCATAGCAACAATGCTTATGTAGCAGTACAGCCTGTTTTGGCTTCATTTTCCTTGCTGTTTTATTGTACCCGTGTGCCCGGTATGCTTAAGACTAGACAGTCCCCGTGAAAATTCGCTGCACCTGTGAAGTCCAGCTACTGGTGTTTGGCGGCTTTGTCAAAAGAGAACGCTGAACCAGGTTCGAGAGTCTATTATTGTCGGTGTTATTATTATTTTAGATTAAAGTTGTATTCAAGACCAAGTTTTCAAAGTTTGCAGCTCATTGAAAAACTGCATAAATGTGTCGTTTCTAATCGTGATTTTGCACTCTATGGTTTTTTATGCCTATAATTCACTGTAAAAGACAAAAGACTAAAAACTATTTATTATATTGATGTGATCTATTTATTATATTGGCACGTACTCTATTTTAACCGCACTAATTAATATTAGGTTTTATCTTTAACCCACTTTGATTGGCTTCTTGCTTTGTAGCTCCCCCTCTCTCTGTGACCCTACCCACCTCCATAGCTGCAATTTACTGATAGCTGTGTTTTACGAGCGTATTTAGCAAAATGTACTTTAGTATATTTTCGTGTCACTGCATTGGACCTATTTGATTTATTTATTGATTTATTTATCGATTGATATTGATTCATTCACTCAGCCACTGTCACCCCCTTGTCATTAGTTGTCTCCTTGTCCCCTGTCAGCCTAGTTTTCTACCCCCTCGCCGTGCTGTTATTGGTTGTCTCCTTCTCCACTGTCAGCCTAGTTTTCTACCCCCTCGTCGTGCTGTTATTGGTTGTCTCCTTGTCCACTGTCAGCCTAGTTTTCTATTCCCTCGTCGTGCTGTTATTGGTTGTCTCCTTGTCCACTGTCAGCCTAGTTTTCTACCCCCTCGTCGTGCTGTTATTGGTTGTCTCCTTGTCCACTGTCAGCCTAGTTTTCTACCCCCTCGCCGTGCTGTTATTGGTTGTCTCCTTGTCCACTGTCAGCCTAGTTTTCTACCCCCTCCCGCATTGTGTTCTGCGTGGCTGCAGCAGATTAGTGGCGTGAGTCACCTCCCCATGGCTATCTGTCTGTACCCTCGACTGAGCGAGCTGCACCAATTAAACTTAGCATGAACTCGGCTACAGATAACAACCCCAACCGATGCTATCACGCGACACAAAAGCTTAGCAATGTCTCTAAGGCTCATTCACACCGCCATCAAATCACACGACCAATGTACAGAGGAATCAAATTTGATGTAGAATTTTCGTTGATCCTACGAAATTTGGCCTTATTTGATGGTGGTGTGAACGAGCCTTGAATGCATAGAAGAACATTATACTATCGATTCGTTTAAACAGAGTTGAAGGCAGATTTTGTTGTCGTGTACATCAAAGAGATAGATACTCGTAAATTGCATGATTTTCAACATAATATGCGCTTTTGTACTCGTAGTAGACTAAGGCTATTTCATTCAGAAAGTTTGCAGTATGTAACCAGAAACATACATTTGATACATTTTAGTGTATTTTTTGTTTAGGCCTAATATTAGGTTATTACAGTTTTTTAAACTACTTTTTACCAACTAGAAGGTGTTCGGGTCCCGTAAATTATCTCTAGGCTTCGATATTAGGGAATACAAAATCCCGGATTTTGCCAATCACGGGATCCCGACGAATTGGGCCGGGATCCCGGGATCCCAGGATTGAAAAGATTTCTAATCTTTGTTGATCCAATTTTGGTTTACGAAGCCATCTAACCTGATTTTAACAGGTTGTGGTCCGATAGCAATGTCCCACTTGAAGTAGAATGCTGTTTGCTTCCCGGTTAGGCACTTAAGATTACCCTAAGACTCGAGCCTCTTCAGTGGGAAGTTCTCTTAACTCTCAGTAGCGTAGGTAGTGCTGCCACCAGTTCCTTCAGGTCTCGGCCTTCGGTGAGGTGAGCTTCCCGTCGGAACGAAATAAATAAGTCAACGAACTCAGCACAGCGTGCAGATTTGCAGATTAATGAACAAGGCGTCCTGGTCAGCAGATCCCGCCGGGCTCAGGGGGTGGCTGGGAAGGCAGTGTTAGCCTCCCTTAGGCTTGGGCGTCTAAGTTTAGTCAGGCCAATTACAGATAGCTTAAATGGGCAACTGAAGGAAGTCTGGAAAACTAGACTAAAGAAGCACTACAAGAAGAAGAATGACAAGAAGAATACGAAGAATACGAATTCGACAACTAGGTGACTAAGAGGACAAAATCCTTGACTGAACCAAGGGTGAGGGGCACGTATTTATAGGCAGGGAATCCCCGCTGCGCCAGTGTGCGCCGGACCTCGTGACTCTGGTCTATTCTAAAAATAGACCACTGACGTCACTGACGTCAGTCAGTGGTCTAACTGACGTCACTCTCTGCCTTAGAGAAGGCAGGGTTTGCGGGTAAAGTGCACAGGGCCGCAGGACTCAGTATCTATTTTTAGAAACATGAGTCACCTACCTTAGAGAAGGCAAGGGCCCCGAAGCACGTGATTCCTCCTGTAAACACGGGCCAACGAGTGCAGTAAACATGTTTACTGCACTTTAGGACTTCGAGAAAACAAGACTTGTCAGGTGACTTGCTCACATGACAAGGGAAACAGGCCCCCAGCGTGACCTCACGACAGGAACGAAACGCAGAGCAGGCCACAGCAGAGAAGCTCGTGGCTGCAAGCAAGAGCGCAGAGAAGAGGGGGGGGCGCCAGAGAACAGGTAGCAAAAGGGAGGGAGGCTGCCCAGCGGCAGACAGCAACCCAGGGCGAGGGCGAGGGCGAAGGAAGCTGCTGACAATAGTGCGACGCCTAACACCAAACTAGCGGATCACTACACACTGTTCTAATCCCAACTACGGCCAAGGAGTTTTGAAGGTAGGGACTGCTCAAATTAGTTCTAAATTATTACACCTTAAACACCCTTACGACCTGCTAACAGCTTCTGTTTTGCATCCCTGCAGCCCTAGCCTTCTACTCACTAGCCTGCATGCTTGAAAGATTAAGAAATCAAAGTAGGACAACTGGGTTATGATTTTCACCTGACAAGTAGCTCAGCTGCAGATACTACTACTGGAGAATGAATGATTGAATTATTGAAAAGCGGGATCGGGATCCCGATGGTCCATCCCGGGATTTTCGAATCCCGGGTTTATAAATCCCGAGAATTAGGCCTAATCAAAATCCAGGGATTCCGGGATCCCGGAATCGCGGGTTTATATTCCCGATTCGATATATTCAGAACCACTTTACTGATAATGAATCTGCAAGCGTATTCACAAAAAATTGCGCCAAAGATTCTCGGCTGCTTTATTGCTTTCTAAGCATGAAGACTTGACTACCAAATGCACCAAAATATAGGGTATCTCCATTGTGCAGGATTTTTCTTGCACCCACATCCATTTGCACCCAAATTAGTTACTTGCTTGGTAGGGGAGAAAAGTCTCAACAACCTTCTACATGCAGTTTATTCGGAGATGCAGACATTTTAATAATCGGCCTTTAAGTATTTTTCTCGATATGCAAGTGTTGCGTCCTTCTAGTCCAGTAGTCCTTGTTTCAGTATCGTGTTTAGGAGTAGGAACCACGAGCATGCAAACTTGTCGTGGCATCTTGATTAACTGGAGCTGGTTGATGAACTCTTGGGGACATCCTGCTTGCGGATGGCGTTACGCAGAAGACTGCTGCCACAAGCTCGTGCTTTTCTGTATGCGACGCTCCCTCCGCTCTCGCTACTCCAAAAGAAAATATACCAGGTCGATTAGTCATAGTGAGCGGCGAAGTGCCAGCAAACGTAATTGTTTTCCTGCCTCTGTTCTTTCGGGTTCAATTAGGGCATTGTAATGAAATTTTACATAGGCACAATGACAAGTCAAAACGGCCATTGTTACACACCATTCAGCGACTCCACCGGCAAATAAAAATTTATGACTAAGTTATAGACTCGCCTATTATCTTATCTGATTGTCAGTTCAACTGACCCTCGCTATGCATAATCAATGTACTCGTACATCATACATTGATTATGCATATATGATTATGAAATAATTGCCGCTCAAAAGTGTGTTAAACTGACCGGTGCCTGGGTAAAAATTCTATACAATCTACCATTTGTCACCAGAGCCTGTGCGTTAGTGCGACAGTGGGTTGGCCAGCAGCAGAACTGGGTCTTATATCAGATAGTACGAGTGTAGTATATGCAAAAAGTTACGTACTGATAGTTTGAATAAGCACACTTTGAATGTGTATCCATAGGTGAGGTATAGCCTCTGCAGTTCAGACTACCTGTTAGGTCTTGACTTGAACGACGACAGCAGCGTCACAGGGCCCGCCTCGTAGGCCTCGCCACCGACCGAATCCGGGGCGCTGGAGTCGCCGGGGGGAAGGAGGGCGGAACAGACCAGACAGGCCTCTGGTGACACGCACGTTGCTCGATTGTGTGCGCCGCGTCAACCTTCTATTCTCGACCGTCGCCTGGAACACCACCTCCCAGTGGCGGATCTTCGACCATTGACTGCCGCAATTTCACTGGCACAAATCAACTACCAACAGTTTGATTGTGCGAAGCGATTGCCGAACCCAACCCACCCAAACCATAACCCTAAACTAACCCTAGCCTTAACCATGTCCTAGAAACCCAAACCTAAATCCGAATCGTAACCTAAATAGTCTGCAGCCAATTTGCGGCAATCAATTGTCCTGCTTCCTCCTCCCCTGGCGATCATGCAGTGGTGGGCAAAACTCCGACCCGCGGACCACATGCCGCTTTCGAAGCCCCTCTATCCGACCCTCGGGTCCTTTGAAACTTCACAAGCGATCCGGCCCGCTCAAGGTCTTTCCCCTCTCCCCTCTCTTGTCTTCTCTGCCCTCTTTCTTTTCTCCCATCTTATCTCTATTCCACTCTCATCTGGCCCTTAAGGGTAAAAACGTTTGCCGACCCCTGATGTAGGGCCCTCGAACTGCAGGGCCTGACGTGGTTTCGAATCTCAATTTTGGATTTCGTAGATGCGAACAAGGACACGATGACATAATGGATGATTGCAATAAAACACCCGGTGGCAAGGATGACTCATCATGAAAAAGAATTCAAAAAGATCTGTAGCTTTTTTCTGAAGTTCGACTTCCAATAAGTGCTCAAAATTGTGCATTTACCCTGCATGAACCTCTGTTAAGCCCAACAGACAAAGGAGGCCGACACTGAGTAGATAATCACGTTAGCGAGGAATGGGGCTGTCGCGTGCCTTTGACGGGGCTTTGTACAAGTCAAAAGTTTTAAGATTCTTGGTCATTAGCTGAGATGCAAAAGCAGTCCCAATTCAACTAATGCACTCTGCCCTCAATCTGTCCTCAGCTATTTAGCAAACACGTCTTCAAGTCATTGAAAACTTAAGTACGTAGAAAGAACGCAGATTTTCGATGTAAAATGCATCACTAGCGAGATTTGTAGTTTCTTCCAGTTCTATCGCTAAATTCTCAGTATCTCAACTGATAAAGTTTTTCATTTTTTATCAATGCTACTAGAGAGCGGAAATTCGGTAAGTTCCCGTTTTTCTATCTAAAAAAATTAAATTTCTTAGCCTGATTTCCCTTGACCGAAGTTTTCTATGCTTCAAGTGTGGAAGTACTTGGTCAAGGAGCCCTCTATACCTGTAGGCGACACTGGTCAAGGAGCCCTCTATACCTGTAGGTGACACTGGTCAAGGAGCCCTCTATACCTGTAGGTGACACTGGTCAAGGAGCCCTCTATACCTGTTGTTAGCTCGGAGTCGATTATTGAATCACTTTCACTTGAAAATCAAGCTGCATGCTCTCGCGGCTTACTTTGCCTTCTTTCGTTCTTTTTTATTTATTCTTTAGCGCTGCCTTCACTCATTACAACTCTATGGGTTTGGCCAAAGACAGCATACCGACGCACACACAAGCCGATACTAACACTCCTCCCATGCGAGATAAAAAATACTCTAAAAGAATGCACCTCATGGTTTCATAATGAGGTGGAGACACGCTTTCAAATAATAAAATAAAAACAACAGGTACACAATCAGTTCACAAGAGTAGCTTTCCATTGCAAACTACGCTTGGATTCACGTTAAGCTCTGTTTGGTTGGTGTCCCGAGTTTTTTGTACTGCAGTCCATCAGGCGGCCTTCGATTACGAGTAGGATAGCGTTTATCAGCGTCTTCTGAACGCGCTTGATCTTTTGGCAATGAGTCCGGACTCATTTTACTCTGAAATGTTGCTTCTAAACCAGAATCGCTATGACTTGTATCTTCTTCGGCCTCTTTAGCGTCGGTAACTCTTGGTTTTATCTGCTCCAGGTGCCTTCTCGAGATGTTTCCATCTTCACCTTCAACATTAACAATAGCCTTGCCTTCAGAGTTGATGACGACTCCAGGTGCCCATTTGCGTTGGTGATCATTGTAGACCTTGACCCACACCGGTTGCTTTGACAGTTGGGTGATCGGGCCACGCAATAAATGACCACGCATCATTTCAGCTGGAGATTTCCCTGTGGCAGCGTGCTTTGCATTCCGATACTGCAGCAAGAATCGATCTATGTTGGCCTGCATGCAGCTTTCCTGCTGTGCTGCTCTGAGGTGGTTTTTTAGATCACGGACGAATCTCTCCGCTTGTCCATTCGATCGCGGATGATATGGTGGTGTTAGAATGTGCTTACACCCGATTGACTGTAGCCAGTTTTCCATATGCTTGGACGTAAATTGTGGTCCGTTATCGGACACTAGTGTAAGTGGCACACCTTCCTGTGCGAATGTGCGGCGAAGACGCAGAATAGTTTCTTCCGTTGTAGTGGAACTCATCAGATGGACCTCAGCCCATTTACTGTAGGCGTCAATCATTATGAGGCAATATTTTCCACTATTAAATGGACCAGCATAGTCTATATGGACTCGGCTCCACTTCTCGGTTTCCTGTGGCCATGGAATCCATTCGCTCTTCGCATGATCTTTTTGCTGCTGGCAGTCCTTGCATGCCTTTGCCCGCTGCTGAATGTCCGCATCCACTGATGGCCACCATACGCACTGTCGGGCAATAGATTTCATTTTCTCCGCTCCTAAATGCCCATCATGAAGCGTTCGTAGCACTTGATCACGAAGTACAGTGGGGATAATAGTTCTGATTCCCCGATACAAAATTCCATCTTCAATGGAGAACTCGCTTTGTAGCCGGGAAAATTCTGGCAACTGATTCTTTCCCCTTACCGTCCATCCATGTTTTACTTGGGCAAACAGCTTACGCATTGTTGGATCCCGTAGCGACTGTCTGCGAATTTCTTTTTTATCCACCGGCATGTTGAGTACGGTGTCCTGAACTGTACTGACGTCAAATTGCTCATTATCGGCGCTAGTAGATGTCAATCTTGAAAGCGCATCGGCTACTGGAATTTCCTCAGATCGACGGCATTCCACGGTATAGTCATACGATGCCAGTGAGATCGCCCATCGCTGAATTCTAGCACTAGCCAGGCTGTTGAGGCTCTTTGCTGGATCAAATATATACTTCAGTGGATGATGATCCGTCACTAGTACAAACTTTCGAGCATACAAGTATTTATGAAGACGCTTAACAGCCCAGATGATTCCCAGCGCCTCGCGCTCAATTTGTGCATAGTTACGCTCCGGCTTACTGAGTGTCTTCGATATAAACATGACCGGTCCTTTGGATTGTTCAAGCACTGCTCCAAGACCGTAAGGGGAGGCGTCCGTTGTGAGTCTTTTAATTGAGTCGGATGGATCAAACAGTTTAATGACCTTCGACTCACAGATGCTAGTCTTGATTAGCTGACACGCAGACTGTTCCATGGGTCCCCATCGCCACTCTTCATCCTGTCGAACGAGCTTCGCTAGAGGCTCTTTGATGGTAGATAGATTTTTTATAAATCTGGAGTAAAACTCTGCCAGGCCCAGGAATGATCTAAGCTCCTTGACAGACCTTGGATCTGCTAAACTCCGTATGGCTTCCCTCTTGTCTTCTGCTGGACAGATTCCTTCGCTGCCAATGTCGAGTCCCAGAAACTTAACTCTACTGCGCTTGAGTGCACTTTTCTGATAGTTAACCACGACATTGTTTTCCTGTAGGATGCGTGTAACAACGTTAATCTGGTCGTCGTGTTCCTGTTCCGTTTTTCCATATATGAGGATGTCGTCCTGGTAGCTGACCACATTTTTCTCCGAAGCTAATAGCTTGTCCATATATCCCTGAAAAATTGCCGGTGCCTGTTTGACACCATAAGCAAGGGCTTTGGGCTGATATAACCCGAAAGGGGTGCTCAGAGTTAGGATGCTTCCAGACGCATCGTCTACTGGTAACTGTAGGTAAGCGTTCGTCAGATCGAGAACAGAGAAGATCTTGGCTCCACCCAACTGGCTCAACACATCTTCAATGCATGGGGTGGTTGAGACCATATCGCATAGGGATTTGTTGACAGTCACCTTGTAGTCGCCGCATATGCGTATTTTTCCACTCTGCTTTCTCACAACCACAATCGGCGTTGCCCATTCGCTCTGATCAATCTTCTTCAGAATTCCTTCACTTTCCAGGCGGTCCAGTTCCTGTTTCACACTCTCTCGAATGCCGTATGGTATAGGTCTTGGCTTGAGAAACACGGGTCTGGCTTCGTCCTTTAAAACTAGATGTGCTTCGAAATGCGTTACCTGGTAAATATTCAGGTGCGGCTCAAGGGCGTGCATCCACTCAAGCCCATAGATGTTCGGAGCTCCTGGCCGATCCACGATGAAGATAGGAAGCTGTGTTGTGATGCCGTTGAACTGCACTGTGACGATCGACTTACCAAACAGCGGGACTGCACAGCCCTGATAGTCCTTAAATGTTCTGTCGGCTGGCATAACATCTGTCCTCTGTGACAGTTGTTCGAATGAGTGTTTGGATACCAATGAGGCATCCGCACCCGTATCAAACATCATTTCAACACTTGTGCCGTTAATACTCACTGTGCGCAAAATTCTCTGCTTGCTGGTTGTCATGGAGAATATCTTGTCGCATTGATCCTCTTCACACTTCTCCATTGATGGTGATTACAGCACTAGTCGAACCCTTGAAGACTCGCGGTGTCTTTCGGCCTTTGTCTTCGAAGCTCTGCAGACAGATCTCAGGTGACCCAATTTTCCGCAGCTATCACACTTCAAGGATTTGAATCGGCATTCACTCTTTAGATGATTAGGTTTCCCACAGCAGCAGCAAGTGACCTGCTTGGCGTTCTTGTCCTCACTCGTGGGTTTTTGTGAACGTTTCCTTCCGGCTTCGCTGCCTTTTTGCGGTCGACCACTTGTCTGACGCATCTGCAGTACATTCAAGCCGGTCATGTCTTTCTCCCCACGCTGGACCGCTTCGCAAGCCGCAGCTACCGCCGTTACCTTGTCCCACGTCAGGTCTTCGATTTTCTCAGACAGTAGCTTCCGCAGAATCTCTTTACTCTGGAGTCCAAAGATAAACTGATCTCTGAGCCGGTCTGCCGAATCGGTAAATTTGCAGGCTTCGGACAGCTGCTTCAGCCTCCTGCTGTAAGTGGCTATGTCCTCATTGTTCTCCTGCTTCGCTTTATGGAACTCAAAGCGGCTTGCAATCACAGATTTCTCACCTTTGACCTCTTTGGTGAGCAGCTTGCTGAGCGTATCAAAGTCCTTGGTGTCCAACTTATCGGGCAGCACCGCATCAGCAAGGAGGTTAAAAATTCGCTTGCCGAGCAGCGCCAGAAAAGCGTTGCGCTTTTTGTCGTCTTTCCAGTCATTCAGCGTGGCGCAGATTTCGAATCGCTGCAGCCATCGGTGGGGGTCCTCGCTCTCTTCTAGCGGTTCGATGGTTGGCAGCCTCGTCGCCATTGTTAGCTCGGAGTCGATTATTGAATCACTTTCACTTGACAATCAAGCTGCATGCTCTCGCGGCTTACCAGTACTTTGCCTTCTTTCGTTCTTTTTTATTTATTCTTTAGCGCTGCCTTCACTCATTACAACTCTATGGGTTTGGCCAAAGACAGCATACCGACGCACACACAAGCCGATACTAACACCTGTAGGTGACACTTGTCAAGGAGCCCTCTATACCTGTAGGTGACATTGGTCAAGGAGCCCTCTATACCTGTAGGCGACATTGGTCAAGGAGCCCTCTATACCTGTAGGTGACATTGGTCAAGGAGCCCTCTATACCTGTAGGTGACACTGGTAAAGGAGCCCTCTATACCTGTAGGCGACACTGGTCAAGGAGCCCTCTATACCTGTAGGCGACACTGGTAAAGGAGCTCTCTATACCTACCTGTGGGTGACACTGGTCAAGGAGCCCTCTATACCTGTAGGCGACACTGGTCAAGGAGCCCTCTATACCTGTAGGCGACACTGGTCAAGGAGCCCTCTATACCTGTAGGCGACACTGGTAAAGGAGCTCTCTATACCTACCTGTGGGTGACACTGGTCAAGGAGCCCTCTATACCTGTAGGCGACACTGGTCAAGGAGCCCTCTATACCTGTAGGCGACACTGATCAAGGAGTCCTCTATACCTGTAGGCGACACTGGTAAAGGAGCCCTCTATACGAGCGTACCTACCTGTGGGTGACACAGGTCAAGGAGATATTATTTTTTTGAGAAATGAATATTTTTACCACATTTCTCTCAACAGTTTTTAAATGGCGCAGTCGATTCTTGAATGTTTCATCTCATTTGAAAGCTGAATAAAGTCTCTGGTTTTCAAATGTTGTCTGCCGCTTGAAGGCCAGTGCAGGGCTAGCGTCACCTACTGGTATAAAAGGCTCCTTGACTTGGTGACGACTTGTCTTAGTGAGCATACATTTATTTCTATAATTAAGGCATAAAAGCTATGATTTTCTTACTGAATTATTGCTCTCAATGCTTCCATTTCCGTCAAACCTACCATTGAGTCCCTCAAACTGTGCTTAGACCTGTTGATCCTGTTGACTTTTGATTCCTGTCGCTGCTTCCCATGTTGCCTTCCCAGACTTGCTAACATCAATTTTTGCTAGATCAAAAGTGCACTTCGTATCTGTACATAGTTTAAACCAGTAATCTAGTGCCCCCTTCGGGGCGCCCAATTAGCAAGGGACAAAAAATTGTTTATGTGAAATCTATTTGCCTTGACACCTCAGCAATCCCCAGTAAGCCTTGACATCTACGCAATTCAACTCGAGCCTTGACATCTCAGCAATCCCCCACTAAGCCTTGACATCTCAGCAATCCCCCAGTAAGCCTTGACATCTCAGCAATCCCCCACTAAGCCTTGACATTGANCTCAGCAATCCCCCACTAAGCCTTGACATCTCAGCAATCCCCCACTAAGCCTTGACATCTCAGCAATCCCCCAGTAAGCCTTGACATCTCAGAAATTCCCCCACTAAGCCTTGACATCTCAGCAATCCCCAGTAAGCCTTGACATCTCAGTAATTCCCTCGAGAAAGCTTCCTTTCTCAGCTAGTGCAATAATCCCTTTTTAGCCAGTGCCAGAAGGTCCAGAAGCTCCGCCTGGGTGAAGTCCAATGACCAAAAAAAGTCAGAGCTGATGCAGACACATGCGGTCAATGTGCTGATGAAATTTGGAGTCTTAGCAAGGCTGCAGTGAGGCGCAGTGCTGATTGGCGCACAGGGGTGCACTGAATACACTAGAGCTTATGGGGGAAATCCGACCTTCTGGCAGAATCGTTGAATATCTCGACGGTCCGGAGGGCTGGCGACTTGATTCTTGTTTGAGAAGGTGCGCAACAAAAGTTAGCCGTGTTGTTGACTTTCGTGTGCCTGCGTTGCTCCGTTCCGGAACAGCAAAACAAATTGTCAGGGTTGTCAGAAGACTCCCACCGCAAAAATGATACTTTCCAAAGATTTTCCACTTCAATTTTCGAGAAGCATCAGAAACCTGATCTTGATACAATTTTTACAATGCGTTCGTTTAACGTGACTTGACTTAGAATCATCTGGTGTAAATTATGGACGTTAATGTGCTCTACGTGAAGATTGGAAAATGGTTTCTTTAAAAGCATTAAACAGCATTAGAGCCATTTGAAACACATTTTGCTTTGTTGAATGAAGATTCAAGACTATCGTTAATCTTGTTTCTTTCCCACCTAGAATGCTCACTTTAAAGGCTTCATTGACTCATCTCAGCTTTCCGCTTCAGGCAACAATTATTTTATCCGACTACCCTTATAATTTTAATCAGAGACTTTGCATGAAATTTGATTTCCTGAGAGGATATTTTCTTAGCCACGACTTATCTTAGAAATCTTCCGAATGCAACGCTGGCCAATGAAGCAAAGACAAAGCAGGAAAATTGGCCAATCAAAAGAGACCTACAGGTGATGGAAGCTTTGAAATGCCAGCTCCTACTGAGACATCTTACACCAGCAGTTTAGTCTGCATGAATAGTCCTGAAGCCTGTAATGTCTGAAGGCGTCGATATCACCGACAGCCCCGAGGCCAGCAACGCCACGGGTCCCGGATACAGCAGGCTGTACATCGCAGTGCGGGCCGTCACCATTCCCGCGGCCGCCGCCGGCCTGATGCTCAGCTGTCTGTCGCTGACGCTGCTGGTCCGCAAGTACCTGCGCAACCGGGAGGTGTTCGACGTCGGCCTCATCCTGATGCAGCTGGCCCACGTCAACTACTGCCTGGCCGCCTGCGGCTACATGCCGTTCGACCTGGCGCTGCTCATGTCGGAGCACACTTTAGAGGCGTCACTGGCGAACACGTTGTTCGATGTGAGCTGGCTCGATGGCTTTATCAATTAATTGCATAATCTGCGGGTCCTTTTCTGATTTCAGCATGTAGAGAATGCAGATGATGTGCAATTCTCTCTCATGAAGGCCAATTCACAAGGTGCAGAGTGCGCACAGGTATGTGACAAGGTAGAAGTTTTTCATTATTTCAGCACAAAAATCTTTCATCTTTTTATCTTTCGATGTGACTGCCTTTTTTGTAGTTCGATTAATATTCGTAGAGCTTTTTGTTTAGAAAACTAGAATTCTACGTTAATTTTATATCCTATGTACATGTCCTAAGCCTAAAAATCGTAAGAATGGTACTGCTCGAGTCATTCATTTTTTGAAATATTTTAATTATGCTTTGCTAATAAAGCACAAATAACTTCACTAAAATAACGCCTGCAAATAGATGGCATATCAAAAAACGTTTGACATTAACACTTTAATTTCAGAGAAACCAATCAAAACAGGCAAAGGCAAAACCATGGCATACAGTATATGCCGAGAACAATCGTGTCTCTCAAAACAGTGTTGGATAGATTGAAATCAAACCCGATCAATGTTCAGAGAATTTCTTCCTCGTTTAAGCAGTGCGTGATGAAGCGAAGCGTCTGCCGAAACCAGCCACCGCATTTGGCTACTGTAATCTCAGCCGTTGCCTCCTCCGCAATCCGATGAAGAACGAGTACGCGCCACTCCAGCAGTGTTGTCTCTGGCAGTGGATTGTCCAATTCGATTTGCACCTGTGGCTGCGCAAATTACCGCTTGGTGGCCGCCTTCAAACAGGAATGCGCCCACTCGGTCGGGTCCAGAAATGGAGAATATGGAGGCAGTACTGCAACCTGCCAGTTCAGCTCAAACTGCTGGGGGATCCTCAGCCTGTTATGGAAGCGAGCTCCATCAATGATGACTAAGAAGTTGTCGGCATCGTCTACATCATCTCGATTGTTTACAGCATGGAGCAGCTCCTCGACAAATGCTTGAAACTCGTCGGACTTACTGGCCACGTCTGCTGGCCACGTCTCGCCGGTCCACGTCCTCGGGACCGGCGAGTGCAAATGTTGAAACCGGTCTCATCAACATAGATGAGGTGACGTTCAGGTGGAACACCAGTGAGCCAGTGAGCAAATTCTCGTCGGCATGCCCGGTTTTCAGGACTATTCCTGACCACTGGCACATCGGCGTCTCGACCAAGGCACTTCAATGTAATCAGCTGTCTGTCCAAGGTCCGGCTTACAGTTGTAGTACTCACTTCGAGGCCTGGATAGGTGTCAGTCAGCTTGCTTCGCAACTCTTTCAACGTCATTAGAGGATTGCTATCCAGTGATGAAAGAAGCAGTTGAATGCGTTGCTCTTCCAGTTTTCGATGCTCGATCTCCACCCGTGGTGCGCGGTCCCGGCGTCCCGTGATTTCATAGCGACGCCTGATAGAATACACTGTTTTTCTCTTTACGTCCAGCCATCGCGAAATGTGCTCATGATGTAACCGCCCTTGTCGCCTGTCCGCTCCGTTAAGAGACGAACGCATGACTAGAGGGGGCAATGACCGTAGGCTGCCTATGACCGGGCAATGACCTGATGGACCTCCAGCACCAGACTGTCCCGCCCACATGATTGATAGCTTTGGTAGCGCTTTGTGACCAGAGGGCCAAGGACCCACATGGACCCCACCTGTAGCCAAGGTACAATAATTGGTCACTCGGTCATAATATGACCGAGTGGCTGCCACCACTCTATGTGACCTGGCGCACCTGGATCTTTCTACCAGACCTCTCGAGGCTAGAGCCCCGCCTGGAATGGTTACCAGGAGGTTTAGGCTAACAGGGGAGACACATGCAGCCGAGTACAGGGACTCTGCTTGGGGCATGATCGGGAACTCTGGGC
The DNA here is from genome assembly GCA_002269645.1 of Macrostomum lignano. Lineage (NCBI taxonomy): Eukaryota > Metazoa > Platyhelminthes > Macrostomidae > Macrostomum > Macrostomum lignano. Next base: position 32,635 of record NIVC01001248.1, read on the forward strand.
TCAATCCGGAGGATTTCTCAGCAGGGGATCCTTTGTGGCTGTGAGCGAGGCTGACTTGCGACTTTGATTACTAAGAGTAGTATGAGGCGAACATGTACTGTCTATAGTTTAGATTGCTCAGGGCGAAGGGACGCGTCAGCATGGGGTTGCAACCTTCCTACTGCCATTCTGTGCCAAGACTCGCTAATCCCTCTACTGCACGCACACGCGGCCCCGCAGCACGCACTCACAGGCGGGCTTTGCACGGGGAGAGGCCATTAGCTTACCCAAACTTCCTTATGCTTTGCCACCCCGGGGGAAAGGCTTAGCAAGCCATGAGTGAAATGATGGTGAAAGAGTGAATAATGATGAGGTTAGTTAATAGTTAATAATTAGGCCCTTGGGCAAATGGTCAGGCAATTAGGCGGCTTCACTATTGAGTAAAATACAGCAAAAGTTACGGTATCACAATTGGCTCAGCTCTCTAATTAAGCAATGGCAAAATAGGCAAACCCCGGATAAGCAAAGGCGATTAGAGCACAAATTAGTAACAGGAACTTACCGGCAGCTGCACAGAGAGAGAGAGAGGCGGAGTGACCGAGGGCGGCTGTAGGCTGCAGTCAGGCAGACGGTGAAGCGGCGATGCGCTGAAGCGACTAGGCGCTGGTGTAGATCAGGCGATGCTGTTGATGCTGGGCGGTATCAGACCGCTGGCCGATAGGCGAGCTCACTCGGGGAGCTAAGGATAACTTGGCGGTAACAGACCGCGGACCGGCAGGGGTTCGTCTGATAGACGGGAAGGTCAGAGCAGTGTCTGACCGCAAGTCCAAAGAAGGACGAGGAGACCAACAGTCTGAGGATTCTCCTGCCGAAATCGCTTCCTTTTATAGCCTTCACAGTCGCCTCTCCAAGGTCGTTACCATGGCTCCCTCTCTCTGATTGGCTGCCGGCAGAATGACGTCAGAATGAGTCATGATGAGAAGCATGAGACCGGCATAGCAACATGAGAAATAGGGAAATTGCGCAATCCGGAGGTGGGGTGGGGGATAATTGGCGCAGCGGGTGGTCGCGAAAGTGTTGCGCAAGCAAACATTGAGAACAATAGGGCTGGGGTCGAGAACAAAGGAATTGGAAATCGGGGATAATTGGGGAGAATCGAGAACAATAGAAAAGCAAACATTGAAGAAAAGGTGATAATTAGGTGCGAAAACGAGAACAAAAGAAAGAGAAAATCGGAGAAAATGTGATAATTGGTGTGGGTAAAGAGAACAAAAGAATCAAAAACGAGAACAATAGAAGCGGAGGTGGGGTGGGTGTCGCATGAGAAAATTGGGGAGGAGAACAATGGCGTGAGAAAAGGTTGCGCAAGGAAGGGGTGAGTCATCGATGAGTCATCGAGGGGAAGAAGGGGTCACACGACTTGCGTCACCGTTTGGGAGTTTGGGAGGGGATGGGGAGACGGTGAGCACACAAAATACTGTAAGTAGACATAGGGAAAGAGGGGACAGCGCAGGAAAAGAGTGCAGAGGGAGACAAAAAGAGAGGGGACAGGAAGAGTACAAGAAGAATAGGGTAGAGCGCAGGGGAGATAGGGTGGAGGGGGGGGGGTACAGAGAGGGACAGGGAGCTCCGGAAAGGCAGGTGTGGCGGCAGGGGAGACGGAGCCAAGGCAGCAGGGGGTGCAGCAGAGCGGGAGTCTCCAGGCCTGGTCGGAGACCTGGCCGAGTCTCGACAGCTCTGCGCAGAGGGTGCACGGGATAGGAGGCACTTTCAAAAAAGTTCCCATGCCCTATCCCGCGACCAGAGCGTGGTTACATCACTCAGCACTATCACCTCTCTCGATGGCAGCGACAATCAGGTCGTACTTTTCGTTGCTTATCTTGCAATAGGGTTCTCGCCCTGCAAGATTCTGCTCATCCACTGCATCTTGGGCTGTCGTCAGTGCTCTGCTCGCTAAATTCTTCGTCTGCCATATCCATGTTTGTCTGATGAAATCTGTTACTTTCTATGGTCTAAGGCTTGCACAACTGTGGAAAGGATTAATAGCGCGCCCAAATTCTCAAATTGGTTGCTCCACAGACCCCCATTTCGGGCCATAGACAATGAAAAGCATTAATTTTTTAACACCAGAGCCTCGTCAAAGGTGTATATCAAACGTGCATTTTGGCCTAATATAGACATAGACCATATTTATGAGAAAAGCCTAGTCAATATTGTCTCATTTGTCTGAATGCTTGAATTATTTTATTAAAAATTTGTTAATGTAACATTTTGTTACAGAGTCAATAAGCTAAGCAAGATAAAAAAGATTTGTGAAACAAAAGGGTCGAGCTGTGCCATTTTTACAATTATTAGGCACAGGACATGTACGTAGGATGTAAAACTAACACAGAATCCTAATTTTCTACACAAAAAGCCCGCAGCGAGGTTTTCCTGCAGCGAGGTTTTCCCGCAGCGAGGTTTTCCCGCAGGGTTTTTCCTGTCGGAATTTCAAGTCAAATCCAATCGGATTTGAAATCTAGTCTAGTCTAGTTTTTAATCTAGTCTAGTTTATGTCTAGTCTAGCCTAGCCTAGCCTATTCTAGTCTAGTCTAGTCTAGGCTAGTTCTAATCTAGTCCAGCATTGTCTATAGACTGGATTTGACTTGAAATTCCGACAGGAAAACCCTGCGGGGAGGGAAAAACTATCGCGGGACAACTTCGCCATGGGAAAAGCTCGGCGGGGAAATCTCGGCGGGGAAATCTCGGCGGGGAAATCTCGGCGGGGAAATCTCGGCGGGGAAATCTCGGCGGGGAAATCTCGGCGGGGAAATCTCGGCGGGGAAATCTCGACGGGGAAATCTGGGCGGGGAAATCTCGGCGAGGAAATCTTGGCGGGAAAACCTCGCTGCGGCAAAACCTCGCTGCGGGAAAACTTCATGTGGGAAATTCTCAGTTTTATGAAAAAATCGGACGACCGGACGGACGAGAGGGATGATTAGATAGGCTAGTTAAATTTCTATGAAATGCCTACTTTTCCTCATTTTTCCTCTCCGGGCAACCCTTTGGTAGTGGTTTTTCTTTTTATTTAGGTTCTGAACAAGCAAGCTTTCAACCCTGGTTTTGCTCTTTGACTTTTCCTCTTTGATTTACTATGAATAGAAGGCTCGGGCAAAAGGCAAAGAGCAAAAGGTAGCCCTGGTGCCCTGGTGTTTAAAAAAAGAGAGAAAATCACACTTTTGGCACCCTGCTTGCTTTTTTCCTGCTTTAGACAAAACGATTTTGAGCTTTAAATATCCTGATTGAATTGGCCATGTCATCAAGTGTAATAGAAATAGACTAACGTGATCTGGCACTTTCTATAAGCAGGCATTGTTTCTGTAAAATGCCGCGGTAAACAGCTGCCGACTCAAAGCAAAACAGCCTACAATAAACTAATTTTGGTCCGTGAGCGCTTCATCATGATGAAGATTAAAGGCAATGATGAGGTCCAATTGATTTCCGTGCTTCTCGCCTTTCTCAAACAGAAAAAAATCAATTAGCAGCTTTGGCTTGTTTTTTAGCTTTGGTTTGGAACATCCAAGCCGCCACTCAGTAGACATTCGTGTGAGATTAAGGCAAACAAGTCATCCTCAGGAAATTGCATCTCTGAAGTTGCTATGTTTATAAAATTACATTCAATGCAATAGATTCTATCCGCATTAGAAAAAAGTGAAGGTCGAATGCCTAAATACTATGCTCTTCATCACTCGGCTGTTCAGTAGTCCACGTTTTAGAGCCCCAAGGGCAGCACGAGGGTTCTTGGCTAGCTGGTCGTTTCCTACTCTTGTTAAGGAAGGTAAGAGACGTTGAAAAACCTATATAGGCCATTGTAGAGAGCATGTCTGAAGAGGTAAGTCAGCTGATGGCTAAGCACACATTTTAAAACTCGTTTCTCGCACCAAAAAATCTACAAAAAACCAGGTGAGCTACTGCTGGGTGTCGTTCAGCGTAACCGTGAGGAACATGTGGACGGCCTGCATCAGCGTGTTCCGCTGTCTGGCCACCTTCAAGCCCATCGGCTTCCGCCGCTGGCTGACGCGCCGCTTCCAGCTGTGCGGCTTCGGCGTCCTGCTGCTGGTCGCGGCCGCCGCCGGGCCCGGCACCTTCGCCGCGTGGCGTCTGGCGGCCGGCGGCAGCGAGCGGTTCCTGGTGGACGTGATGCTGCCGCTGACAAGGACGCCTCAGACTTACCTGCCCGTGCCGCTGATCCTGCTGGCCTCCGGCGTCACCGCCGCTCAGCTGGCCGTCGCCAGGGGCAACCGGCCTGGCGAGGCTATCGACGCTTCTGGCGCAGCTAACCAACAGGCCGTGTCGACGAGTTCAGTCAGCTGCCTCACCGCTACCCGCATCGTGCTGGTGCTGGCGATCTCATTCTCCATCTTTGAGCTGCCTGGCGCTATCTTCATCACATTCGAGCTGCACAAACAGCTTCCAGACTGGATGGTGCCCGTCAGCGACCTGCTGGTGACCATCGACAGCGCCTGCAGCTTCTTCGTGTTCTACGCGTTCAGCGCCAACTTCCGTCGCCAAGTCGGCCAGCTGCTGAACTGCGGACGCGCCCCGGCTCCGCCCAGCGCTGGACTCGGCGGCGTTGGCGTGGGTGGGGGAAGCGGCCTGGGTCTGAGCCTCATCCACGGAGCCGCAGGCGGTGATCTGTCATCGCTTCGACTGTTGGGCTCGCAAAATATCCCCGAAAGTCCGGCGCGGGGCCTGCCGGATCTGGCCGGCTCGTCTGACGCCTCTGAAGATGAAAGACAGCGCCAGGAGCTCCGTCTGCACTATCAGCGGCTATCGCAGTCTTACTTGCAGTAGTGTGTCACTGACGTGCTGCTCTGCAATTCAAATTTCGTTGCTTACTTGGCTTTTTATAGCTTTTGCACACGCGTTCACCTTGACTTGTTGAGATACGAGTTTTTAGAGATTAAATTAGGCATTCTACGCGATTTTCCTAATCATTAAAGATTAACTGAGACGAAAATTAACGTGTATCACAAATATGCTCGTTTGTGGGTTCGTGCTTGACTTTTAAAACTCAAACATTTTTTTTGTTTTGCATTAATCCAAACACAAAATCTAGTAGGAATGTTTCAGCTACTTCGTTCTGAAAAAGAGCTAAAACTCTTTAGTCCTTGAACTACCGAGCTAACAAAGCACTGATTTCTAACCATTCATCAATACCAACTTGCAACTCTTTAATTTAAATACACTCCAGTTTATTGTCCTAAGCACACTTGACTACTTTATTTAGCTGCAGGGGTATCTGGGCGTCGCCGCACATTCCGCTAAGCCCTGGCTTCAACGGGCAGCGGGTGCTGCGGTGTCGCGCAGGAAGATCCGGTGATGCCGGTGTTCACAGTAAAAATTGGGCTGCCCGGGCTGGGGGGTAGAGATTTTGGTGGAAAGGCGCGGTCGGAGGGGTTCAGCTTCATTGGGCTGCCGGGCTGGGGGTAGAGATTTTGGTGGAAAGGCGCGGTCGGAGGGGTTCAGCTAGAGGGAGGGGGTACGAACCAATAGAAATTGGGCTGCCGGGCTGGGGGTAGAGATTTTGGTGGAAAGGCGCGGTCGGAGGGGTTCAGCTAGAGGGAGGGGGTACGAACCAATAGAAATTGGGCTGCCGGGCTGGGGGTAGAGATTTTGGTGGAAAGGCGCGGTCGGAGGGGTTCAGCTAGGGGGAGGGGTACAAGCTAGTGAATGAGTCTTGTCTTAAAATGCATTAAGATTCCTTAGTTTAACTTTCTACTGAACTGAAAGCACTTTGCACGCAACTTTATGTGATCTGGTTTTTTATTGTATCGTCGGATCGTAGATTTTAATCCATTATAAACCCGCTTTTGTTAGAGAAAAAATTATTTTTGTCCACTATTTTTTAAAGTTTATTCAATGTTTTTTAACTGTTCTGGATATCGTTATCAGTTATCACGCCTAGTTACTTCGGCACTGGCAAGAATTAAAAGTTTAAAACTATTAGTATAATATTAACAATAAAAATTGGTCACACCACTCTACGACGTAAAAGCTACGAGCTATATTGAAGATTATATAAACAGCTAGAACATTTCTTTTTAGATATTATTTGTAATACTTGTGCTACACTTTAAAATTTGCTTAAAATTGCTTTTTTAAATGTTAAAATCGCATTAAAAGTGTACTGTCCAAAACAAGGTTCTGTAACAGTTTATGAAAATAGACTAAACTCGAAAAGTTCTGAACCAATTCTGGTTCTATAATTGATTAAAACTAAAATCTTCAGAAATCAAAACATGATTTTACGAGTTAGCCATAGACAACATACGCCTCATCAGAAAAATAGTCCTCAACTTATACATAGTCTAGAGTGCTCATCTGTCAGACGTCAGTGGCAGAAATCTAGGAAACCAACCGCTAAACATGGCGCCAAACCAGCAGTTCAGCATTGCAGCAAGCCTAGCGAACGGCACGGGCCTCGGCTGCAGCAGGACTTGCATCGCGGTGCGGGCCGTCACCATTCCCGTGGCAGCCGCTGGCCTGTTGCTCAGCTGCCTGTGGCTGCTCATACTGATTGGCAAGTACCGGCGCAACCCTGAGCCGGTCGACATCGGCCTCATCCTGATGCAGCTGGCCTTTACAAACTTTTGTCTGGCCGCCCTCTGCTATGTTGCCTTTGAACTGGCGCTGCTCAAGTCGGACACACTCGGTGGGCAAGCTTTAAGCATAATGTTTCGTTTGCTGTAAGTTTACATGTTTTTCGGCATGTCAATAAACACTACATGGATGTCACGGTTGCGCACTAAAAATTTTGGCGACATTGAACACTTTTTGAGCAGCGATGACCTGAAGGGCCATTTTACCGCTCTGGCCTCCCTGCAGGGCGGTTGAATCCAAACAGGGCCCTGTGGATGGCCAGATGTGCAACCGCGGTACATCCGAAGGCTGCGTACGGTTGTTCAGTCCAAGGACTGAGGGGTCGCCACATCCAACCTCAATTACCCCAGCTAATGCTGGCACCCATTTTACAGCTGGGTAAACTGAAGCAATGCAGAGTTAAGTGTCTTGCTCAAGAACTCAATTTGTTTCAGTAGGATCGGGAATCGAACCCCCGACCTTCCAGTTGTCAGTCAGACGCTCTAACCACCCGGATAGTTACCACCTATTGCAATTAGCCCTATATAGACACTGGCCAGACGTTTTCTATACCCCCGGACACATTCTAGAAGTAATACTCAAAGCGAATCCATGACACCAACATAATTTGGTACTCATCAACCCCATCATAACAACCTTTTGACTTTTGGCCCTTTTGACTTTTGGCCTTCCGGACGGTGTAAAGTGAGCTTCGATGAGTTTCTTTCCCAAAATCTGAGAAGCCATCGCGATGCCCAGCACTGGTGCTGTCCTGCCACCCACAGGCAATTTACTGCTGGTTCTTGCTCAGCCTCTCCCTGAAGAACCTGTGGATGATGTGCACCTGCCTGTTTCGCTTCATGGCTATCTCCCGACCGATGAAATTTCGTCGATGGCTGACTTGCCGCATCCAGCTGTGCAGCTTCGCCGTCCTGCTGCTGGTCGCGAGCGCCGTTGTCTTTGGCGCTTTCGCCGGTTGGCGTCTGACGGCTGGCGGTAGCGAGCAGTTCCTGGTGAACACGATGCTGCCTCTGACAAGGACAACTCAGACTTACCTACCCGTGCCGCTGATCGTGCTGATCAGTGCTCTAACGGTAGCTGAGCTAGCCGCTGCCCGGGCCAACCGACCCGGCGATAATATTGCCTCGTTAAGTCCCTCATCCACGCACAGCTCAGGAGCGGACGCCAATACCAACGCGATTCCGGCCACAGAAGACCCAGTTGCAGCCGCAGCAGCTGCCGCAGCTGCATGCGAGAACGCAGCTCTCGCAGCTGCCGAATGCTTCAATGCCTCGGTTATGTCCAGCGAGGACGAAGACGGCAGTTCAACCAAAGCGATGACCGACGTTACTGACGCGATCGAAGCTGCTAGAGCTGCAGCCGCGGCCAATCAATACTCGGCCAAGGCTGCCAAGGCAGTTCGTGCTCTACCAGAGCGTGGCTCTGCCTCAACGACTTGCGCTCGCGCAGCCAAATCCGCTGACGCTGCCGCCGCAGCAGCCGCTAATTTCGCCACAGCCGCCAGTGCATTGGCAACCGACTGCGCTTTCACCAAAGCTGCCAACGCTGCCGCGGCGGCTTCTGCCTCGGCTGTTGCGGCAGCCGCTGCCTCCAATGCTTTCGCATTCGAAGCTGCTATCTCTGCAGAATCAGCTGCTGTCACTGCAGCCGCTGCTGCTGCAGCCGCCGCTACCTCAGCCACCGCTGCCAACGTTTGCGCAGCGAAAGCATTGATCAAAACCGCTGCCACCGTCGCCGCCGCTGCCGCCGCGGATTCCAACGATATCGAAGCCGACTGTGCGGCGATTGCTGCCAAGGTCTACGCGTTCGCCGCTGATGATGCCACTGTCGCGACGGCAAATTACCAAGCAGCTGACACAGCGGGCGGAGTTGCTAGAAATTTCAACGCGATGGAGTCGCGCGCCGCCGCCAACTCCAGGCTGGCAGGCGCCGCTGCCGCTGCAGCCGTTGCCGCCACCGCAGCCGCAGCGGCAAATTCCAACGCAGTCGCAACGGCAGCCGCAACCGTCCAGGCCCGCAACTGGTGCAACACGCTGCTCATTGTTTGCCTGTCTGCTGGCACCATCGCAGCGCTGGAACTGCCTGGCGCTGTCATGGTGATTGTCCAACAGTTCCGCCCTCTGCAGGACTGGCTGGTGCCCGTCGACGACCTGCTGGTGACCTGTCACGGCGCGGTTCACTTTGCAATTTTCGGCGCTTTTAGCGCCAACTTCCGAGGCCAGCTGCGCCAGCTGCTCCGCTGCCAGGCGAACAGAGACGCCCCTAAAAGCGGTCGCGACGGTCAACCTCGGCAGCAGGAGAATCGGCCTCTTGTGGGAACAAAGACTCGTCCCTCTTGACTTACTCGAGTGCGCCAACACAATGCCGACTACTTACAGTTATAAGTAGTACAGCAGAGTGAAATACTTATTTTTTTGTTCCGGAACATTCGCAAACCGAAGCGCAACTGATACTCAAACTGGTTAATCCGTAGAAACTCGTTCTGTGTAAATAATAACATTAAATTTTCAAAGGTGGCTCGGCTCATATTTACCGGTCACGCGGTACAGAACCTTCTATCTTCTCAATGCTTTTTATAAAAGAAACCTGCGGGGCACACCTGTCACACTTTTCTTTCTATCTGACATCGGAACATGAGGAGCCTCCCATTCGGCACCTGGCAACTGTGCGCCCCATCTACTGTGGTTGATTAGATTTTTATAACATCCAGTTTGAGGTCAAATGACACACTAATACTTGCTACTTTAGAATCACCAACTTTCGGACCAGATAATGAGAAAATCTATTCACATTTACTCACATCTACTCATATCTACTCACATCTACTCACATCTGCTCATATCTACTCATATCTACTCAAATCTGCTCATATCTACTCACATCTACTCACATCTGCTCACATCTGCTCACATCTACTCATATCTGCTCATATCTACTCACATCTACTCATATCTACTCACATCTGCTCACATCTGCTCACATCTACTCAAAACTACTCACATCTACTCGTATCTACTCATATTTACTCTTATCTACTCATGTCTACTCACATCTACTTACAACTACTCACATCTACTCATATATACATATATCTACTCATATCTACTATATCTACTCATATCTACTCATATCTACTCATATCTCTCATATCTACTCACATCTACTCACATCTGCTCACATCTGCTCACATCTACTCATATCTGCTCATATCTACTCACATCTACTCATATCTACTCACATCTGCTCACATCTGCTCACATCTACTCAAAACTACTCACATCTACTCGTATCTACTCATATTTACTCTTATCTACTCATGTCTACTCACATCTACTTACAACTACTCACATCTCTTCGTATCTACTCATATCTACTCATACTTATATCTACTTGTGGCGGAAAAAGTTCATATTTATTCAGCCCTGAACACTGTAGCTCGTGAGGAAGGTTGTGGGGTGACGGCGCCTGACGAGTCGTCGGTTAAAGTCTCAGGTATGCAGTGGGCTCCGCAGAAGGATGCCTTCATTCTTTCGATTAGCGACCACCCGGCAGCCAATCTTGCAAGAGAAAATTTGACTAAACGGGCAACGTTGTCGGCATTCTCCAAAACCTTCAACGCTCTGGGTCTTCTGTGTCCATTGCTGACACGACCGAAGCTACTCTTTCAGCAGAGTTGCAAGCTAAAAATTTCCTGGGACGCGGTGCTACCGGAACCCTTACAAGGGCAGTGGATGGAATGTTTAAAATATTTAAAAAGGTTGGTCAACTGAACTCAATAGGCGAGTCGTCAATGAAAGGCCGATTGCTACCGAGATCCATGGGTTTTGCGACGCGTCACAGTTAGCATATGCGGCGTGCTTGTTCCTACTTTCCACATTCGAGTCGGGTGCGGTGCAAGTTTCTCTGTTAATGGGGAAGGTGCGTGTAGCCCCGATGTCTTCGACCACAATTCCACGCCTGGAGTTATGGCTGCTCATGAGCTTGCGCAAGCAATCAGTGAGATTCGCGCAGAATATCCGGACTGCCCGATCGTCTGTTGGAGCGACAGCATGGACGTCCTTTGGTGGCTCAAATCGAAGCACAAGCTGTGGAAACCTTTCATTCAAAACCGTGCAATCAAAATTCGTTCGATAGTCGCCCCGGAATCATGGCGGTACTGTCCAGGAAAGGACAATCCAGCAGACATTGCTACGCGACCAGTAATCCCTAGGATGTTCACAGCAACGTCCTCCTGGTTTCGAGGTCCAACGTGGCTGTCTGAACTGGACCTGCACTGGCCAGAACAACCTGCGATGTGCGATCAGCATTCCATATCTAGAGAAGACGAGCCCAGCTGTTCGATAACTCACGCGAGGACACCCGATGTTCAGCTACAGAGTCCACTCCATAATTGAGCTGCAACGGTTCAGCACCCTGACGAAACTGTTGCGCGTCACTGCTTGGGTGTTTCGCTTTATCAAGACAATCAAACAGAAGAGGCGAGAAAGCATCGGCGAGTTGACGGCTACGGAGTTGTTACAAGCGGAGGACTGCTGGATCAAGTCACTGCAGGCACGAGATTTCAGTTTGGACATACGATGTCTCAAGGAGGGCACAGCCCGCACGCTGCTCAATTGTAATCTGTGGCTATTTATAGATCAAGGGGAGTCCTGCCAGGGGCTAACGAAATGGGCGGTCTCCTCCGCCTCCTCGCTGCATCCGCCGGACGCCCCCTGCAGCTAAGTCAAGTCAAGGGGGAGTCCTTCGCAGTGCAGGTCGACTCGGTGAGCCAAGCTCTCGACCCACCAAAAATCGCCGGTTCTCTGTCCGACAGACGTCGATTTCCAGCGGCTGTTGATCTGAGAGGCGCACCACAAGGTTGGTCATGGTGGTGTGGCAGCAACGTTACTCTGAATTCGCGAGAAATTCTGGCTCTTGAAGGGACGACAGAAAGCATGCAACACGTGCATACGTCTTCAAGGCCTGTCGTATAAGATCTCCCAAAAAGCGCAGTTACCTACGTCCCGTGCGTCACCGGGCAGAGCCTTCCAGCATGTTGGCCTCGATTACTGCGGCCCCCTCATCTACCGCAGGGGGAGGATGACGGCCAACATAAAGCCTACATTCTATTGTTGACCTGTACTAGCACACCAGCAGTGCATCTCGAACTCGTCACTGACTTGACAACGCAGTCATTCCTTCTGAGCCTGAGACGCTCCTGTGTCCGCCGAGGTGTACCGTCAATTATCTCTGACAACTTCAAAACCTTCCATGCGGCGGCCAGGCTACTGGATGCAGAAGAAGCTCCATTACGGACTCAAACAGGTCAATATTTTTTGAGCAGCCGCCGAGTCACTTGGACATTCATTCCCGAGCGAGCTCCATGGATGGTAGGCTTCTACGAGAGACTGGTCGGCGTAGTGAAATCAGTGCTCAAGAAGACAATCGGAAGGGCATTCCTGACCGTCGAGGAGCTGTCGACAGTAATCTGTGAGGCGAAAGCGGTTGTAAACTCAAGATCGCTTGGTTTTGTGTCTTCCGGCGAGCAATCAGAAGTCATCACACGTGGCCATTTCCTCGTTCTGCGCCGCCTGACAAAAGAACCAGAGGACGAAGCGAAAGTTTGGCCAGTTCTCAGGCCAGTTCTTTGCCTCGACCAACTATGGCCAGTTCTTTGGCCAGAACTGGGTGGCCAGTTCTCAAAGTGGTCGAGCTGCTACGCATCTTCGACGGCCAGTGAAGTTGCTGGTACCACTGGAAGTCTGACGTGTCGCTGGTGGTTTTTTGCTCGGCTGCTGGCTACGTCTAGTCGGTTTTCCTGTGTTCTTTTGGTCGTTTTGCTGGTGGCGTTCAGTCGGTTGTCGTTCAATGTCGGTGGCTGTGTGAGTGGTCGGTGGTCGGTCAGTCGGTTGGTTGGTGGTTCTCTGTCGTTGTTGTTCGGTGGTCGGTTTTGGTTGCGTCACGTTGGTTGTTTTTTCCCGTGGTTGGTGGTGTTTATCCTTACAGTCGCTTTAATTCTTGTTGTTTCGTGTCGGTTAGTTCTTGTTTATGTGGGCTGTGTTTGCTTTGTTTTTTCTCTTTTGTCGGTGATTGGTTTGCGTTTTCTGTAAGTTTGCAGTTTATTCACCGTTGGTTGATTTTCGTGCTTCTTCGGTTTTTTGTTTTTTTCGCAGTCCAATGTTTTAGCGCTGCAATATTTGTTTTTTATAACTTGCATTACTTTTCCTACTTCACCCTACTATCTGAGAGTGACAGTAGGGTGACTATATGAGAGTGAATATAGGGTGACTACATATATATAAGAGTGACAGTATAGGTGACTATCTGGGAGTGACAGTAAGGTGACGAGAGATACTGCAGGAATGGCTGACTCTATGGATGAGAAATTGAGGATAACTATAAAAGAGTGACAGGTGTGAGTGAGGACTAAGAGTGACAGTAAGAGTGATAGTAGTAGTGACTATATGAAAGTGACTCGCTTATTACAGTCACATAGGAACTTGAATTGGACAGTGAGAGTGACTTTTTGAGTTTGGCGACTTCATGGGGTTGACTACTAAGATCGGTGAGTTTGTTGAGCATAGCTGTCTCTTATCCCTCAGATTCAGATTCAGATGTGTCTTAGCAACTAATCTCTCAGGGGGGGGGGCGAATGGTGACAAGTTGCATTGTTCGGTAAATTCTGAGCATCTTCGTCTTGTACGCTGCTCAAAATGTCTGCCAAACTCATTAGAGTAATGGAGTTGTTAAGGGCCTATACCTACGATTAATATGCCTGCTAGTACTTACGGAAGTATCATCATGACGAGCCTATTACTATATTGGACATTTATAAGTCGAGCAGGTCTGGGGATCGCTTACTACCTAAGAATCTATTTGCAGACTGTTTGGCAGCTGAAACGTTCCATTATCGAGTGCTTAGTCAGCTACACAGCACGCATTTTTAAAAACTCGTTTCTCGCACCCAAAACTCTACAAAAAACCAGGTGAGCTACTGCTGGGTGTTGTTCAGCGTGACCGTGAAGAACATGTGGACGGCCTGCATCAGCGTGTTCCGCTGTCTGGCCACCTTCAAGCCCATCGGCTTCCGCCGCCGTCGCGGCCGCCGCCGGGCCCGGCACCTTCGCCGCGTGGCGTCTGGCGGCCGGCGGCAGCGAGCGGTTCCTGGTGGACGTGATGCTGCCGCTGATGAGGACGCCTCAGACTTACCTGCCCGTGCCGCTGATCCTGCTGGCCTCCGGCGTCACCGCCGCTCAGCTGGCTGTTGCCAGGGGCAACCAGCCTGGCGAGGTCGCCGCCTCCGTCGCCCCAGCCGCTGCCGCCAGAAGGTCCGGCCTCGTCACCACCCGCATTGTGCTGGTGCTGGCCACCACTTTTATCGTTTTCGAGTTGCCAGGCGCGACTTTCATCACATTCGAGCTGCACAAACAGCTTCCAGACTGGATGGTGCCCGTCAGCGACCTGCTGGTTACCGTCGACAGCGCCTGCAGCTTCTTCGTGTTCTACGCGGTCAGCGCCAACTTCCGTCGGCAGGTGCTGCAGCTGCTCGGCCGTCAGCCTCTGGCCGCTTCCCCTGGAGCTGCCACCGCCAACCGCAGAGGCGGCACCAGCCTCACCGCTACGTTTTCTTCGGCGCTGCTAGCGCAACGACGCCACGACAGCCGTTTTGTCGAGGCGTCCCGACTGGTGGGCTGGTCGCGCTGCCCTAAGCCGCTGCTGGGCCGCAGGGCGGAGGATGCCAGCCTCTGACTCGCGTGGGCCGGCCGTCTGTTCTCTGAGCAAGAAATAACGAAAAACTCCACTTATACTACTTGGCAGGCGCCTCAGTTTCTACACCTTTAGAATGCTACAAAGCGTTTAAAATGTTTAGACTGCTAATGCTAGAATGCGGATGTACCAAAAAGCAATCTACATGTAACTTCGAAACTGTTCAGTCTAAACTAAACTACGCTCGCACGTAATCTAAAATAAAGTCTTCTGGGCTAAGTTTGTCCATGGTAAATCCATTTTCACCGCACCGTTTTTGCAATTCTGTATTCCAGGAGGTGAGGATATTGTTCTTGTGATGACATTTTGAAATCGAGGAACTTTCTATCCTGCATGTACTTTAAAAGTTAGCAAAACTTTTTAAAACTTCAGTCATGCATTGTCAATTAATGTAATATCTGTCTCATACTATCTAGATACTTAAAGTAAAATTTCAGTACATATTATTGCATGGATTTGTTATTTCTATTTTTCCTTTATAGTTTTCTACTAGTTTATAATATTTTACTAAATGCATACTCTTTGCATCTACTAACAGTAATATAATGCGAAAAAAACTCTTTTTACATTACAAATACAAGGTAATATATTTTAAAATAAAACTTGGTCGCTTGCAAGCAAAATCTCCCTCATTTTTTTCTCTCTTTAAATCATTAAAGTGCTGCCTGCAAGGGTGACCTGGAATGAACCCAACGCTGCAGCCACGAGCCCAGCACCGAGTTGTGTTGTATTGTAATGGGGCCTGTCGGCTCGATATTAGTGAAGCAGTTGTTGCTGGAATCTGGATCAGCAGTCTGGTGAAGGTTGCAGCGACCATTTCGAGTTTGCCAGCCACCCTCGGTTGCTGCAGCTGTGGGCGATTCAACAAGGCTGAGGGCCAACAGGCAGGACATGAAGAAACATAGAGAGGCATTTAGCGCCAGAGAAACGCTGTATTTGGCGCCAGAGAAACGCTGTATTTGGCGCCAGAGAAACACTGTATTTGGCGCCAGAGAAACATTGTATTTTGCGCCAGAGAAACGCTGTATTTGGCGCCAGAGAAACGCTGTATTTGGCGCCAGAGAAACGCTGTATTTAGCGCCAGAGAAACGCTGTTTTTGGCGCCAGAGAAACACTGTATTTGGCGCCAGAGAAACACTGTATTTGGCGCCAGAGAAACACTGTATTTGGCGCCAGAGAAACACTGCATTTGGCGCCAGAGAAACGCTGTATTTGGCGCTAGAGAAACGCTGTATTTGGCGCCAGAGAAACGCTGTATTTAGCACAAGAGAAACACTGTATTTGGCGCCAGGGAAACGCTGTATTTGGCGCCAGAGAAACGCTGTATTTGGCGCCAGAGAAACGCTGTATTTAGCACAAGAGAAACACTGTATTTGGCGCCAGGGAAACGCTGTATTTGGCGCCAGAGAAACATGTACGCCCTTAGTTTTGGAGCCTCTGGTCTACAGTTATATCCAACAGTAGTCATTGCGTGGCAGAGCGGACCGCACTAAACTGACTTAGCTTCTAAAGGGCCGGCCTCCCAGGTGGGCCCTTAGTCTAAAACCTTAACTCCCAAGATCTTTGTTTGAATTTTCTGTCTTTCTCTCCCAAGAGAGCCCCAATAAAGCAATTCTGTCCGGCAGAATCCCCCCCCCAGGGAGGGGAGAATTTCCCCTCCCAGATGCGTCTGATCTCCCGTCGCGTGCTGCGGTAGGACCCTTTGCAGCAATAAATCTGAAGTGTGGCCCTCGCTCGGAACAGCACAAAGACCTGTTGCTCTGGTCATTGTTTTGCAAATACAATCGCTATATAGGAGGAGCTGTTTAGACTGAGCCCTTGACTTCCCTAATTTATTGTGCATTGGGGAATCCAAGTTAATGGGACCGATGGGGGCTCACGCTCGAATTTGTTGTTTTTACAAGGGCCGCCCGCGAGAAGGTCTTTGTAGATCGGTCCCTTGCGCTGCACCAATTAATTCTTGCATTTCACATGCGCCAAGGACCGCCTACGATGACTTTTTCAATGAAGTTCGGCGTTTTCGAATGGCATGGCATAGCATGGCTTGGAAGGTTTGGATGGATTCAAAGGTCAAATGGCTCGTTTTGGCGCCCGATCGCTCATTTTGGCGTACAGTCACTCATTTTGGGGCTAAGATCGCTCATTTTGGCGCCCAATCGCTCATTTTGGCGCCCGATCGCTCATTTTGGCGCCCGATCACTCATTTTGGCGCCCGATCGCTCATTTTGGCGCCCAATCGCTCATTTTGGCGCCCAGTCACTCATTTTGGGGCTGAGTCGCTCATTTTGGCGCCCAATCGCTCATTTTGGCGCCCGATCGCTCATTTTGGCGCCCGATCGCTCATTTTGGCGCCCAAATCGCTCATTTTGGCGCCACATCGCTGATTTGGCGTCTAATCGCTCATTTTGGCACCACATCACTGATTTGGCGTCTAATCGCTCATTTTGGCGCCACATCGCTGATTTGGCGTCTAATCGCTCATTTTGGCGCCCAATCGCTCATTTTGGCGCCCAATCGCTCATTTTGGCGCCCAGTCACTCATTTTGGGGCTGAGTCGCTCATTTTGGGGCTGAGTCGCTCATTTTGGCGCCCGATCGCTCATTTTGGCGCCCAATCGCTCATTTTGGCGCCCAATCGCTCATTTTGGCGCCCAAATCGCTCATTTTGGCGCCCAGTCACTCATTTTGGGGCTGAGATCGCTCATTTTGGCGCCACATCGCTGATTTGGCGTCTAATCGCTCATTTTGGCGCCCAATCGCTCATTTTGGCGCCCAGTCACTCATTTTGGGGCTGAGTCGCTCATTTTGGCGCCCAATCGCTCATTTTGGCGCCCGATCGCTCATTTTGGCGCCCAATCGCTCATTTTGGCGCCCAAATCGCTTATTTTGGCGCCACATCGCTGATTTGGCGTCTAATCGCTCATTTTGGCGCCCAATCGCTCATTTTGGCGCCCAAATCGCTCATTTTGGCGCCCAGTCACTCATTTTGGGGCTGAGTCGCTCATTTTGGCGCCCAATCGCTCATTTTGGCGCCCGATCACTCATTTTGGCGCCCGATCGCTCATTTTGGCGCCCAAATCGCTCATTTTGGCGCCACATCGCTGATTTGGCGTCTAATCGCTCATTTTGGCGCCACATCGCTGATTTGGCGTCTAATCGCTCATTTTGGCGCCCAATCGCTTATTTTGGCGCCCAAATCGCTCATTTTAGCGCCCAGTCACTCATTCTGGCGCCCGATTGCTAACTTTTGGTGCCCGATCGCTCATTTTGGCGCACAGTTACGAGTACTCATTTTGGCGCCACATCGCTCATTTTGGCGCCCAATCACCTAATTTAGCGCCCAAATAGCTCATTTTAGCTTTCCAGTCCATCTGTCCCATGTCAGAGATCCATGGCTGCTACGAAAATGCAGTAAAATTATTCCATATTTTATGACCAGCGCAGCCACCCAAGGTGTCTTATCTCCTGCGGTTCATCTCTCAATGCCTGTGCCGCACAATATTTATTCCCAGTCCACTAAAAAACACTTAACTGCAGTTTCACTTCTTGACTGGAAACTGGGACAAAGACCTCTCGAGCTGATTGCAAGATATGTCCACGCGATTTCCTCGTGGAGTTTTCTCCGCCTTGGTTTTCGGGGTGGCCCCAGACTTGCAATGTGATTTATGAGAATCTGCTGTGTTTCTGGTCTGCTGTCCCTTCGACTGGGCTTGGAACTGTAATTACAAGGCCTGTGCACATTCAGTGTCGGATGCAGGCTGTTGCTTCGAACTGAGCCAACTGGGACTGGGGCGCCAACTGGGACTGGGGCGCCAACTGGGACTGGGGCGCCAACTGGGACTGGGGCGCCAACTGGGACTGGGGCGCCAACTGGGACTGGGGCGCCAACTGGGACTGGGGCGCCAACTGGGAACTGGGGCGCCAACTGGGGACTGGGGCGCCAACTGGGACTGGGGCGCCAACTGGGACTGGGGCGCCAACTGGGACTGGGGCGCCAACTGGGACTGGGGCGCCAACTGGGACTGGGGCGCCAACTGGGACTGGGGCGCCAACTGGGACTGGGGCGCCAACTGGGACTGGGGCGCCAACTGGGACTGGGGCGCCAACTGGGACTGGGACTGGGGCGCCAACTGGGACTGGGACTGGGGCGCCAACTGGGACTGGGACTGAGGCGCCAACTGGGAACCGGGGCGCCAACTGGGGACTGGGACTGGGGCGCCAACTGGGGACTGGGGCGCCAACTGGGACTGGGTCTGGGGCGCCAACTGGGACTGGGACTGGGGCGCCAACTGGGACTGGGACTGGGGCGCCAACTGGGAACCGGGGCGCCAACTGGGGACTGGGACTGGGGCGCCAACTGGGGACTGGGGCGCCATACTAGGGCGACATGAAGAATCGCCATCCGACTAAGAAGGATGCCATTCCTTAATTATTTGCATTCGGTGCAAAGCAGATGCTCTCCTTAAAACTTTGGGTGCCACCCCGAGCACTTCTATAAATCGATTTGGGATAACCAAAACAAAGACTTGATTTTGTCTTGCTGATAGCAGCCAGTCTGGGGAAAACGAATCACTCTCGTGCCGGCAATCAAGGCAATGGCATCAGGATTTGGCGATCTTGGCCCATAAACCGAAGGCGGACGGCTCTGGCAGAACGGCGCAAGACAATAAAAAGTAGTTGCTGAGGCCCTCCTGTGGCGAAACAACAGAATGCTGGTCTTTGTTCGGCTTATGGCACACTGCGCGCGGGGTCTCGTGCGTAGTCTCCGAATTTCCCTGCTGCGAGCTTGACGTCTTCAACATCCCCTTTCGCGGGCGGCGGCTGTCGCCATTTCTTCAAATCAAATCGATGCATCGGCCCTAGCAACCGCATGGCAACTACACGCACGATGCTACGATGCTTGTTCAACAAGCTCTGTGTCAGTCTTGGTCGTCATACAAAGCTAATTATTATTAACGAGGCGTGTCTCCTGACTGTTTTAGCCAAGCTGTTAGTGACGCGCATATTGCATAAATTATCTGTGCTGTGAATGTGGACTGCGAAACCAAGGGAAGGGAGCAACTGTCGATCAGCCTCACCATGCAAGTTTCAACATCACCCGCTGAGGTTCTGGGTCATAAGTTCTAGATGTCAACTACATTCGAAAGCATAAGAGACACCAGGGGGAGGGTAGATAGGAAATACTATGAACTTTAACGGTAAATCTTCATAATAGAATAACCTTTTAAAGCCTTTTAATTGGGTTCTTTTTTATATAGCATTCTTCGCTTGCTAAAGTTTGTTTTCGATACATATCGGATAGTTGATATGTACTAGCTTTAAACCCGGCTCATTGTTTAGGAATAAAAAAATTCATGAAAAAGCTTTTATAAAATACATGCTATTCAAAAATTCAAAAATACTAATTCATAGCTTTCTCAATCTTATCAATTTAAATGGTAATTAAATGGTAATTTTCACAGTGGCAGTCACAAATAAGGGCTTCAATATGAAATGCGTTAAATTTTGAAAGAGATTTGCAAACCAAAAATGTAATAAAACTATCCTTCTTTTCTTAATTAATAAGTATAAGAATTAAAAAAATTTCTGATAAAGATTAGAAGGAAGGCAAAAACATTAAAAAATAAAAGAAGGTCCCACCGAGACTCGAACTCGGGTCGCAGGATTCAGAGTCCTGAGTGCTAACCGCTACACCATGGGACCGCTGTGGGAAGGAGGCCATAATTATGGTTTTATAGTTTAAAAATCCTACCTTAAGAGCTGATTGAACGAAGTCTGAGGCTTAATTATCAACCATAAATAATGCGTGCGTGTCGTCCGGCGGAACCAGTCTCCACTCAGGCTCAGAGACTCAGTGACCTAATCACCCGACCCGAAAACACGGAAATGCAAATTGCAAATCGTGGCTCTTTCTTACACTAGACTAGCTTGTAGACAAGTGAATGACCTTTTTTATCATTTAGCACAATTACAAACCCTATGTGAAAATACTACAAAGTTTACTTCTGACAGTTTTGTATCGCTTTTTCCAGTTTGAGATGTTTCATTTTTGATTTGCGAATGAAGGCAACGCAAATTTAGACGGGAATCTCCAGCGAGCAAAGTTTTGAGCAAATAAAAGACCTGCTGAACGATAATTCTGGCTTATATATTTCCCAGTCCATTGGGAGATCCAAAAGTAAGCGAATAAATTCCAATGCAGCTTGTCAATTGCACGCTGTCAAGGCCAAAACTCCGTTAAGCAGAGTTTGGCTTTTGATTTAATATAATATGAGTTAATATAATAGGCGAGACTAAGCCAATACCATTATGGATGTCTCAGTCTTTTCCCATTTAGCTTGTAAACACTTAGCTTGTTTGGCCACTGAGATGGAAAAGGCCATTCCATGGCATACATAGACACCAACTGTGACGATGGAAACTCCTATTTTGTATTTTTACGTTTCTATTTACTCAGACAAGAGCAATATCTTCAATAAGCCTGAACAGTTAGTAACCTGTATATTTTATAGCAGTAGTAGGGAGCGAGGTCCACAGTTTTCAAATGAAAGTATGCATGTAAGCCTAGAGAGGGCAGACTTTTTTAACCAATTGCCGCCTGCAAATGTCCGGCTGGCAAACGTTCCGCAGGCAAACGTCGGCTGGCAAAACATCGGCTGGCAAACGTCGGCTGGCAAACGTCGGCTGGCAAAACGTCAGCTGGCAAACGTCCCGTAGGCGGTCTGCTGGCGCCGAGTCCCACTGCCCGCAGCCGGGTGCAGATGCTTCTACTGATGCTGCAGCGTTTTATCGACTGCCTGCTGGCTGGCGTCATATGTGCACCGTTTGACCTTCAGATGAGCCTGACAGCTAGCTTATTCTGCAGCTGTTGTTGCAGCGCACTTTGACCATGCAGCCATGCAGGTAAGCCATGGCCATATGAACCATAGCATGTCAAGCGACTACTAAGACATTCGCATCTTTCATGACATGATTTGTATCATTAATATACATGTACTTCGTAGTTATTCAATATAATGCATCACATTACATGTACAATACCAGTACTTGACGGTCGGGAGTTGACGAGCCAGACCCCTACATCGATATATATTCAAGTCTTTAAATAAAAAGAAAGTGAATTATATATAAAACAAACAAAAATATTTTAATTTTAATTTAACTACTTAATACTTTAGTTGTTATTTCGACATTTAATCACAAATATATTTTAATAGGCTATGGAACGAACAAATTTGCTATGGTAGGGTAGGGTGTTTAAAATTGAGCCATGGAGTACAAGGCCATGGAGTACAAGGCCATGGAGTACAAGTCCATGGAGTACAAGTCCATGGAGTACAAGGCCATGGAGTACAAGGCCATGGAGTACAAACAATGAGCATACATCGATAGGTGAAGAAACAAAGGTAATAAAATCTGTACAAACGACATGCATAGTGGAATTAAAACTACATGTATCTATATAACTGTTTACAGTTACTTCTGGGTTAAAAAAGGCAATTTAAAAACTGCTACCGTGGCGCGCAACGCGTCGGGAATCAAACCCGTGACCCCCGTCCCAGGTGGGCTACCAGGCAAACTCGCTGCGCACCCGAAGCACGAGAGTCCGACAGTCGGCGATGGAACTGCAAATGTCAGCGAGGTCCATGGAATCGGTTGGGAGTCCCTGGATCTCCAGGATCTGGTCGCCGACGCAGAGCACAGACTGATAGCGCAGCTGGTCCTTGGCGTCGTTGAAACGGCTCACGAACACTGCTGCATGGCGGTGAGGAGTGATGATGTGTTTTGAGAATTCTGCATTCTACTGCTATTACTTTGAGTAGTTTGAGTAAGTACCGTCTATGAGCAACTATCTGTAATTGACTGCAACTGTCTGTAATTGACTGCAACTGTCTGTAATTGACTGCAACTGTCTGTAATTGACTGCAACTGTCTGTAATTGACTGCAACTGTCTGTAATTGACTGCAACTGTCTGTAATTGACTGCAACTGTCTGTAATTGACTGCAACTGTCTGTAATTGACTGCAACTGTCTGTAATTGACTGCAACTGTCTGTAATTGACTGCAACTGTCTGTAATTGACTGCAACTGTCTGTAATTGACTGCAACTGTCTGTAATTGACTGCAACTGTCTGTAATTGACTGCAACTGTCTGTAATTGACTGCAACTGTCTGTAATTGACTGCAACTGTCTGTAATTGACTGCAACTGTCTGTAATTGACTGCAACTGTCTGTAATTGACTGCAACTGTCTGTAATTGACTGCACCTGTCTGTAATTGACTGCAACTGTCTGTAATTGACTGCAACTGTCTGTAATTGACTGCAACTGTCTGTAATTGACTGCAACTGTCTGTAATTGACTGCAACTGTCTGTAATTGACTGCAACTGTCTGTAATTGACTGCAACTGTCTGTAATTGACTGCAACTGTCTGTAATTGACTGCAACTGTCTGTAATTGACTACAACTGTCTGTAATTGACTTCTCACCTCCATGCGGCTGCCGCCTGGCAACAAAGAAGCCGAACCTGGCGCCGCGCGGCCGCTGCAGTCGAACCAGGCGAGTCCCGTCAGCGCCAAGTCGCAGCACGCGACCTCGCGGCGACGCCCTCGCCGTCACAGTTGACGGCGTCGTCGAGGGAGACGACGCAGCCGACGCTACGCTCGACGCTGACACCGGCTGGCGCGGCTTTTTTGCCGACGTTGGAGTGCCGGCGAGCCGCTGCATCAAACGGTGCAGCGAGGACGACTTCTGGCGCCGTTTGGGCGTCTCCGCCCGTCCGCCGATGTCGCTAGCGCTGCAGGTGGTGGCGGCGGCGGCGGGAGAGACGGCAGCAGTGGTGGCAGCAGCGGCCAGCCTGGAGGCGCTGAGGCTTCGGCGGATGCGTGAAGCGATTCGATGGCGCGCTGACCGCGCCCAGCCGCCCAGGGGAGTCTTCGGCTGCTGCTGCTGCTGCTGCTGCGGCGGCATCGGCGGTGCCTGCGGCCTCGTCGGGCTGGTCTGCGCGTCGCAACAGCCGGAGCTTTTTGGGCTTGGCGACGATGTTGATCCGGCCGGCGCTGGTGCCGGCGCCAGCAGCTGGGATCGGCGCCGGTAGTGCGGGTTGGTGGCGATGGCGGGGGCGGCAGGGCGAAGGCGCGCCATCTTGGCCGGGGTTGCCGGGGTCGTCAGTGGAGGCGAAGACTCTTCACTTGAGGACTGTCGACGCTTCCGACTGCAGGCGGCGGGCAGCAACAGGCTGTGGTCGACTCGCAGCGGCTGCTGGCGCTGCTGCTGTCGGCTGCCAATCGCGTTGCTACCGTCCAAGCGCAGGGTGGTGACCAGCGACTGCGCTAGCTGTGGCGGCGGCGGCGGCTGATGCGGCTGCGGCGTGGTGGCGAGCATGGCTGCACTCTGCGCGTTGGAGAATGGGGGGAGTCAAAATATAAAAAACCTTGCTCTGTTGCTGACTAATGTGAGCTGATGAGGCTGGTTTAAAGATTTAAAAAGCCATAGAACAGATCGATAGACACTTGGACTCTTTGGAGAGACAGTGAGAAACGACGGGAGTCCATGGCAGATAGATTGACAGACAAGCTGAGAGAGTCCGTAGCAGATAGATTGACAGACAAGCTGAGAGAGTCCATGGCAGATAGATTGACAGACAAACTGTGAGAGTCCATGGCAGATAGATTGACAGACAAGCTGAGAGAGTCCGTAGCAGATAGATTGACAGACAAACTGTGAGAGTCCGTAGCAGATAGATTGACAGACAAGCTGAGAGAGTCCGTAGCAGATAGATTGACAGACAAACTGTGAGAGTCCATAGCAGATAGATTGACAGACAAACTGTGAGAGTCCATAGCAGATAGATTGACAGACAAGCTGAGAGAGTCCGTAGCAGATAGATTGACAGACAAACTGTGAGAGTCCATAGCAGATAGATTGACAGACAAACTGTGAGAGTCCATAGCAGATAGATTGACAGACAAACTGTGAGAGTCCATAGCAGATAAATTGACAGACAAACTGTGAGCGTCCAAAGCAGATAGATTGACAGACAAACTGTGAGAGTCCATAGCAGATAGATTGACAGACAAACTGTGAGAGTCCATGGCAGATAGATTGACAGACAAACTGTGAGAGTCCATAGCAGATAGATTGACAGACAAGCTGAGAGAGTCCGTAGCAGATAGATTGACAGACAAGCTGTGAGAGTCCATAGCAGATAGATTGACAGACAAGCTGAGAGAGTCCGTAGCAGATAGATTGACAGACAAACTGTGAGAGTCCATAGCAGATAGATTGACAGACAAGCTGTGAGAGTCCATAGCAGATAGATTGACAGACAAACTGTGAGAGTCCATAGCAGATAGATTGACAGACAAGCTGAGAGAGTCCGTAGCAGATAGATTGACAGACAAACTGTGAGAGTCCATAGCAGATAGATTGACAGACAAGCTGAGAGAGTCCGTAGCAGATAGATTGACAGACAAACTGTGAGAGTCCATACGAGACAGATCGATAAACAAAGTGTGACAGCAAATTAAAAGCAATGAGAAAGCAGATAATTATCTTACCAGTTATATATGAAGAATCAAAGCTGGCAAATCGAAGTATACCCGACGTTAAAGCCTGGATCAATTTGATGATTATGCCAATAGAATGTAAATATCTGGACTGGGCAGTAAAGGAGAAACAGGGTGAGTGGAGCCAAAGCCGCGGACCCGCCTCCAGGCTTTATAGCCCAACTCGTATCGCTCGATTCTGGCCAGCCAATAGGAGCTGTCCAGCGTCTTGTCAGCCAATGAGAGCCCGACCTTGCGTCCTGTCTCTCCCAGTCACTCCTCTACGGCTCTACCCTCACTTTCACCGGCCTTTCCGACCGACTTGACCCGCTCTAATTAAACACGAACTCTATAATAAAAACTAATTAGCTAATAACACTAACACATATTTGCTAATTATGAATTTAGAAAATTGCCACTATTCCTTTAATACATCTTAATTCAAATTTCCGTTGCTGAGTGTAGTGCTTCCATTGTTCATAATTCATTTCCCAATTGAAGTTGTATGGATGATGGGTGATGGCAGTTCAAATTATTGTGGTCTCTGCCTGTATAAGCCGCATTTTACTTCTCTGTCTACCCTCTCCCTTCCCCTGGCTAATATCTCTCTCCTTTTACCTACTCTCTCCCCTGTCTACTCTCTACGCTTTCTAATCTCCCCCACTCTCTCCCTTGTATCTACTCTCTCCCTGTATATTCTTTCTTGCTGTCTACTCTCACCTCTGTCTACTCTCAACTCTGTCTACTCTCTCCCCTGTCTACTCTCTCCCTTGTCTACTATCTCTCTCTTCTATCTACTCTCTCCCCTGTATCTACTCTCTCCCCTGTATCTACTCTCTCTCCCCTGTATCTACTCTCTTCCCTGTATCTACTCTCTCCCCTGTATCTACTCTCTCACCCATATCTACTCTCTCTATTTTCTCTCTCCATGTCTACTCTTTCCTCTGTCTATTCTCTGTCTTGTATCTACTCTCTACCCACTCTCTCCCCTGTCTACTAGCTCTCCCCTGTCTACTATCTACCCTGTCTACTCTCTCCCGTGTCTACTGTCTCCTCAGACTACTTCATATTTTTCTCTCCCTGGATCCCCTCTCCCCTCTCCGCTCTAGGGAAGACCAGCCAGCACCAGCTGCGACAAAATTTCAACCCATGCAGTGAGAGTCCTGGATTCCGAATCGCACGCAGCTGCATGGAGCAAACGGGATTCGCATAACCGAACCCTGGCAGAGTTTGGGAGGTGCGAACTTGCCAATTCTGTTCAATTCAATGTGCAGTGATATCAAAAACTGCTCTAGATGGCCAAGGTTGATATTTTTTAGCACCAGATGGAAAAATATGTGGAATGCGCCAATGCTATAGCTAGTGGGAGCCGAAAGGTGTGAAACTGTGCTGAACTCAAGGTGCGAAATACGTTCTATACAGGCAATCTGATAGATAAGAGTTGAGACAGGAACTTGAGATATCATCGCTAAAGCTAACTGAACCAACCGCTGCTGCAAGGGTGAAAGTTGATGCGTCCCAATGTGCGATCGCTAGATGCTCACCTGAGCACAGTCCGCATCTTTCTGAACAATCTGTGCTGAGGGCACACAGTGATCCGTTTCGCAATACATTTGACAACGACGGATTGTTTTAGCGAGATTTAACAGTCAATATCTCAACTCCACCTCTTATGGCTGAGCATTGCAAAATTTTCAACTTGATATTGACAGCATCATGACCTCAAAACTGAAATTCACCTGTGCTGTTCTCGTGTTTTATACTTTTTTTACTTTTCCATGTCCTTCAGTATCATTTTCGTCAAAAAAACTGTCTGTTTAGCTTCATTTTCTCTCATCACTTCTCTCAGATCTCAGATCTCTCATCTCTCATATCGCCTTTCCCATCTCTACTCTCCAATTTCTACTCTACCATCTCTACTCTCTCATCTCTACTCTTCCATCTCTACTCTCTCATATCTACTCTTCCATCTCTACTCTCTCATATCTACTCTTCCATCTCTACTCTCTCATATCTACTCTACCATCTCTACTCTCTCATCTCTACTCTCT
This sequence comes from Macrostomum lignano, assembly GCA_002269645.1. Classification (NCBI taxonomy): domain Eukaryota; kingdom Metazoa; phylum Platyhelminthes; family Macrostomidae; genus Macrostomum; species Macrostomum lignano. The sequence continues at coordinate 59,601 of NIVC01001248.1, forward strand.
CATCTCTACTCTACCATCTCTACTCTCCCATCTCAACTCTTCCATCTCTACTTTCCTATCTCTACTCTCCAATTTCTACTCTACCATCTCTACTCTTCCATCTCTACTCTCTCATCTCTACTCTTCCATCTCTACTCTCTCATCTCTACTCTTCCATCTCTACTCTCTCATCTCTACTCTTCCATCTCTACTCTCTCATCTCTACTCTTCCATCTCTACTCTCTCATCTCTACTCTACCATCTCTACTCTCTTCCCCTCTCCATTTCTCATCGGGCGCAGCCATATTGGTTAGTTAGGAACCCTCCCTTCACGGGCCACTATCGTTGTCTCCATCTGTGTCGTTGGTTACCAAGCCATGCAGCAATTGCAGGCCAAAAGTCACAGAAGATAAAAAAATGGTCAAAGCCATCAAGCGTGCAGCACAACAACTCTCCTAATTAGATGCGGACAATTCCTGAGCTCTTGGAACTGACATGGTGTCAGCTTACAATACGGGCGGCATCTGAACTGAAAAATGTCGACAACGGAATCAAACTTGACGTGTTCGGCAATGCGAACAATGTCATATTTTGGCATGGATACAGAATGCGAATTTCAATAAATAAATTTGCCTTTTCATTCACTGACTTTTCACGCTCAAATTAGTTCTGGGAAACTGTCAACATGAATTCGGGCCAGAGGCACAGGTGCACCGCGGCAACGAGATCAAACAAACAAATTTGCAAAACGAATTTGCAGTTATAAAAAAATTCTGATTTCGAAAATTACCTACAGATCCTGCACCTGCGCTCAAGCAGCAGAATTGCTCAGAGGCGTCAGGGCTGCAATGGCCAGTCAGCATTGACAGTCGCAGCGGGTGGTCCGTCTCGCTGCGGCTGGTCGGCAAACATCAAAAGCCAACTGAGATTTGCACCGTGTGCTGCGGAATGCCACCTGTAGAGGTGTTGAGGTAATTAACTCGGTCCAAACCGGCACGGAATAGCTCTGCAAATGCTCGCTCACAGCTGGGGCCGTTTAAGGCGGGGATCTTAAACTCCCTAGGGGATAAAATCAATAAAGGTGTTGCGGATATGGCAAACTGTTTGTGCTCATTCTCTGCTCAGCGGGTTACTGGGTGTTCGAATCCGCAATCTAGCTCTGTTAGGGCACACTCGCAATTCCATGCTGCTCAGGTATATGAAAAACAACAGGAAAATGTTTTCTAATCTCTCCCTGTTTCTCTAATCTCCTAATGTTTCTCTACTCTCTTCATGTTTCTCTAATCATCTCTCCCTGCTTCTCTAATCTCCCCCTGCTTCTCTAATCTCTCCCTGCTTCTCTAATCTCTCCCTGCTTCTCTAATCTCTCCCTGCTTCTCTAATCTCTCTCTGCTTCTCTAATCTCTCTCTGCTTCTCTAATCTCTCCCTGCTTCTCTAATCATCCCCCCCGCTTCTCTAATCTCTCCCTGCTTCTCTAATCTCTCCCTGCTTCTCTAATCTCTCCCTGCTTCTCTAATCTCTCTCTGCTTCTCTAATCTCTCCCTGCTTCTCTAATCTGTGATTCCCTGTTTCTCTAATCTCTTCATGCTTCTCATAGCCTTAGTTCTCTAATCTCTCCATGCTTCTCTAATCTCTCCCTGCTTCCCAAATCTCTCCCTGCTTCTCTAACCTCAACCATAGAATCGCAACCTGTGTGTCTAATCTCTTTCTAACGGCGTCCTGTTTCTCCAATCTCTCTCACATCTCTATATCACTTTCACCTAGCGTGCTCAAATAATCACACAAAACAGACAAACAGCCAAGGCCCACAAACACAATGACCTCCCGGTTGCATCTGATCCCGAGCTCATCCGACAAAGGTGGAATTTCAGTAGCTAGCGAGCAAAGAATCAACAGCTCAAAATTCGGTGTTGATAAACCACAGCTCGATCGAGTCAATAAAAGCTTACAGGCATTCCCGGAGGTATCTCAGGTCTATCAACTCGAAGATCTACGAAGTGGCAGCTCAAATTTCACTGATCGGACTCGAGCTAACATATTTTCTATTATTATGATATTTTAAAAAAATAAAAACATAACCGTTTTATGAGCTCAAATAATGGAATAAAATATTTATTGGCCGTTGTGTCTGACGAACGGGCCTTCATAAATCCATCAAAAATAGCCGCGGGGGTTCCGTCTAGATAAAAATATGAATCATCAAATTCCCATTGTGCGGCCCAGAGGTGAGAATAGCGCCTCACTATGCCCACCAGTTTGAGTCAGTTATTCAAATTTCACAATGTTTTTTTGGATAGTGAGGTGCGATATGCAAACTCCAATGCGAATATGCAATTGCTCCGGGTATTGTTGTTTTCGAATAATTGTCGTTTTGGTGACGTAATCATCGATTGAAACTCGAATAGCTGGAGTGCGGTGGTGGTGCAATAATGGGGACTGTTATTGGGTTGGGGGTGGCGTTCGAGAGTTTGGTAAAGCGGCACGGGACTGCAGTGTTTTGAAAGCTATTGCAGTGCCTTTAGCCTGGTTTGGTCAAGTTTCACATTTCCGCAATTTCGAAGTTTCTTCAAACTGAAATTTCACAAACAATATGCATTATAAACGCAGGGGCTTGATAAACATGAAGTTTGCTAATCCTGAAGTTTCACTGTCCTGAAGTTTCACTGTCCTGAAGTTTTGCAGTCCTGAAGTTTTGCAGTCCTGAAGTTTCACTGTCCTGAAGTTTTACTGTCCTGAAGTTTTACTGTCCTGACGTTTCACTGTCCTGAAGTTTCACTATCCTGAAGTTTCACTGTCCTGAAGTTTCACTCTACTGAAGTTTCCATTCCTGAAGTTTCACTGTCCTGAAGTTTCTTATTCCTGAAGTTTCACTGTCCTGAAGTTTCACTGTCCTGAAGTTTTACTGTCCTGAAGTTTCACTGTCCTGAAGTTTCACTGTCCTGAAGTTTTGCAGTCCTGAAGTTTGGCAGTCCTGAAGTTTTACTGTCCTGAAGTTTTACTGTCCTGACGTTTCACTGTCCTGAAGTTTCACTCTACTGAAGTTTCACTGTCCTGAAGTTTCACTGTCCTGAAGTTTTGCAGTCCTGAAGTTTTGCAGTCCTGAAGTTTGGCAGTCCTGAAGTTTTACTGTCCTGAAGTTTTACTGTCTTGACGTTTCACTGTCCTGAAGTTTCACTCTACTGAAGTTTCCATTCCTGAAGTTTCACTGTCCTGAAGTTTCTCATTCCTGAAGTTTCACTGTCCTGAAGTTTTACTGTCCTGAAGTTTCACAGTCCTGAAGTTTCACTATCCTGAAGTTTCACTGTCCTGAAGTATCATGAATCCTGAAGTTTCACTGTCCTGAAGTTTCACTGTCCTGAAGTTTCACTATCCTGAAGTTTCTCAGTCCTGAAGTTTCACTGTCCTGAAGTTTCACTGTCCTGAAGTTTCTCAGTCCTGAAGTTTCATGAATCCTGAAGTTGCAAAAGAACCTGAATTTTACAAACCAGAATTTCCCTAAACCTCAAACTCTGTAACGCAGAACACGGAACCGCGCTGACTCGCGAAAGCTCATTAGCTTCGTCGAGTTAAAACAAAAAATTGACCCTTCATTTTTTCCGCCATCCAACGATGGCAGTTTCTGAGCCGCTTGGATCAGTTGAGACCCAAACTTGACTGTGTAATCCAATAGTTTGTTGCCAGCAGCTCATAACAAATCCTTCATCACTCGAACTCAAACCCGGTGTAAAATTTTTAAGCTCAACTTATCGAAGCGAGCAAAGTCACGGATTGGAAACTAATCTGGAATTCCAAGTTAATTCTATGGAATCTTAGGATTCAAAATTCGAAAGTAACAATAGCAATTCAGGGGTTAGTAAAATAGTTCGACAAAATTTCGTCAGCAATATACAGAGAGAGAACACACTGGCATTAACAATCAATAAATACTGCCCAGTATAAATATATCCCAAATTCCTTGAAGGCAAATAAACAAAAGTCACTTCCAACAATTGGAAAGAAATGTTTTGCATCTCGTGTTTAGCGCGTGTCATTTTGTAAGGGGGAAGTCCCTTCGGGATCTGTGGACTTGGGGGAATTGTTTATAAACTGTGCTTGAAGAATCTGTGCTTGGCTGCCTGCAGCTGGGTAGAGCTTTGAACAGGGGGTTGAAAGCTCTCTGTGCGATCTGGAATTGAAATGTGCGATTTCTCCGATCGAGTCTCCCATGTTTAATGACATTCATCCAGACCCAGTGAGTTTTATAACACGATTCTTTTATTTTCTTGGGTTCCTTAAGATCTGTCAAAATTCCCCTCTGATTCTCTCTCTAATGATTCATCATAATTCCCCTCTGATTCTCTCTCTAATGATTCATCATAATTCCCCTCTGATTCTCTCTACTGGTTTATCCCAATTCCCCTCTGATTCTCTCTCTAATGGTTTATCCCAATTCCCCTCTGATTCTCTCTCTAATGGTTTATCCCAATTCCCCTCTGATTCTCTCTCTTATGGTTTATCCCAATTCCCCTCTGATTCTCTCTCTAATGGTTTATCCCAATTCCCCTCTGATTCTCTCTCTAATGGTTTATCCCAATTCCCCTCTGATTCTCTCTCTAATGGTTTATCCCAATTCCCTCTGATTCTCTCTCTAATGGTTTATCCCAATTCCCCTCTGATTCTCTCTCTAATGGTTTATCCCAATTCCCCTCTGATTCTCTCTCTAATGGTTTATCCCAATTCCCCTCTGATTCTCTCTCTAATGGTTTATCCCAATTCCCCTCTGATTCTCTCTCTAATGGTTTATCCCAATTCCCCTCTGATTCTCTCTCTAATGGTTTATCCCAATTCCCCTCTGATTCTCTCTCTAATGGTTTATCCCAATTCCCCTCTGATTCTCTCTCTAATGGTTTATCCCAATTCCCCTCTGATTCTCTCTCTAATGGTTTATCCCAATTCCCCTCTGATTCTCTCTCTTATGGTTTATCCAAATTCCCCTCTGATTCTCTCTCTTATGGTTTATCCCAATTCCCCTCTGATTCTCTCTCTAATGGTTTATCCCAATTCCCCTCTGATTCTCTCTCTAATGGTTTATCCCAATTCCCCTCTGATTCTCTCTCTAATGGTTTATCCCAATTCCCCTCTGATTCTCTCTCTAATGGTTTATCCCAATTCCCCTCTGATTCTCTCTCTTATGGTTTATCCAAATTCCCCTCTGATTCTCTCTCTTATGGTTTATCCCAATTCCCCTCTGATTCTCTCTCTAATGGTTTATCCCAATGCCCTTCTGATTCTCTCGCTTATGATCTCTCCCAATTCCCACTTTCCATTCCATTTCGAAAAGTCAGGTAGGCACCCCTACATGTAGACCGACGTAAGCGTACCGAACCCGTAACTTACTATATCCCTCCTCAAGGGGGCACAGCTGTCCCCATAGCAACGGCCCCGTAACGCACCATAAAATAGTTTGGCACCTGAGAGGGAACTCCGGGCCAGACAAGCTCAAAAAGATTAGCGAGTTCGAGCTGACCTGTTTTTTTTGCTTTCGCCCAACAAACAAAATGATGCAACCGAGAACCGGTGTGCAGGGGGGGGGGGCATTGTTTAGTTGCTTGGCAATTGTGTGTTTGGCACAAAATTCCGGTGAGCTGTTGGGGGAGGAAGGGTCTCCGTGGGCTCGTTGCCAAACAGCTCCGTCTCACTTAAGTCGACAAAATTGATTGAGAAGAAACCCTCTCTAGCTAGGATATATATTGCCCCCCCCCCCAAGGTAATATTTATTTGACAAGTCCTAGATCCCAATCTCGGTTGCTAGGCGGGAACTGCGCGGCCTGGATATTGAGCCAAGCGCGCTGATCTCGTATAATAAGCAACTATAGAAGCGGCAGTGAGTCGCCAAACCCCCCCTCCCCTGTAGGCAAATAGTAGGTCTCAATGCAAAATACAGTTGGGTAATCTCCCCCCCCCCAGCTCACGTGATGAGCACAGTTGACGGACATGACGGCAGTTAACTTTGTGCGTGTGAGCTCCGCTCAATGGCTGAGCTCACTTGGCTGGCAGTGAGCCAAGTAGCTAACAGTTGGCGTTGTTGAGTCTGTCAACTGACTCAGGTCTGGTGGCAGTGCCGTCTTGCCATCCGAGCCAAGTTGTAGTTCGTTGCACTAAATATACATCTAAAGTGTGAAACAGTTCTTAGATGAATACTTTAAAGAAAAATTGGTTGATTTTTTTTCACTGTAAAATCTAAATATTTTGTTTTGTTGTGAGCTAGATCTTAGTTTCTTCCCTCCCTCTCTACAATCATCCCTCACCCTCTCCTTACCCTCATCCTTCACCCTCTCCTTACCCTCCTCCCTCACCCTCTCCTTACCCTCCTCCCTCACCCTCTCCTTACCCTCCTCCCTCACCCTCTCCTTACCCTCCTCCCTCACCCTCTCCTTACCCTCCTCCCTCACCCTCCTCCCTCACCCTCTCCTTACCCTCCTCCCTCACCCTCTTTCTACCCTCCTCCTCCACCCTCTCCACTCACTGGACTCACGGATCAAGCAAATTCAAATATAAAAAAATGCTTGTAAGTAAAATTTATACACCTATTTTATATTGTCAAACACGTGTCAGTCTGTCAGTGTATTTTGTGTACCTCAAGCAATGGGCTAGATCGGCCTCATGTACAGGTATCCCTGCTCAAGAATAAATGACACAGTTGTCAAGCTGAAGAGCTGAAAGAAAAATGATGAGTTGTGAAGAACACCACCAGCATGAGAGGCGGCTGTGCGCACAAGAGAACCGATACATAAACGAGGATTAATCTAGGCTGAAGCGCGTCGATCCAGCAGAGAAAAAATACTAAAAACAGGTAAAATTATAGGCAAACAGCTTAATGAATAATCAGTTTGGCCCCAAACAGATAGAGCAGAGCCGAAGCAACACTCTGAACATTAATTCACTGCCCTTTTCTAGATTATTTTTAATTGATTTTATTCGTCATGCGCCAAGTTAGCTACTGTTCCGCAGCTTTTAAGTAGAGCTGTGAACATTTAATTTCTAAAATGTTGAAATCAGATTAAAAAAGCTGCAAATTACAACATCATGAGCATAATAAAGTAACTTCAAAGGTGGGTTGAAAAGTGTGGAAGCTGACTAAAAATCTGGAGGAGTCACCGCAGAGTTGAGTGGCCAAATAATAATATCAACAGTCAATATGGAGATTGGAGGAAAAGTGACAATGAGATTATAGTCATGCAGAACCACACATAGACAGGAGAAAAGCACAGTAAGGCGTAAAAAGCATAAATTACGGCTGCCTTTCGCATTTCGCCTACTAATATAAGTAGGCAAAGCGCTGGTCCGTTAGTAGCGAAACAGGGATATATTCAATCTGAATACAAAGGAATTCTGAAAACAAGATTATAAGCAGACAATTTGAGCTGAAAATTTTCTGTGCAGAAACTTTGCACTTTAAGGCCTAATAATAAGGATTAATAAAATAATTGGTGCTTCCTAAACTTCATCTGGGTCCTTCAGATGTTTCGCTCAATCATTAAAACTCAGGGACCCTCAGATGGGCCAATCCACTGAAATACAGGGAGCTTCAGGTGCAGGCACCAGCTGAGATACAGGGAGCTTCAGGTGCAGGCACCAGCTGAAATACAGGGACCTTCAGGTGCAGGCACCAGCTGAGATACAGGGACCCTCTGGTGCAGGCACCAGCTGAAATACAGGGACCTTCAGGTGCAGGCACCAGCTGAAATACAGGGACCTTCAGGTGCAGGCACCAGCTGAAATACAGGGACCTTCTGGTACAGGCACCAGCTGAGATACAGGGACCTTCAGGTGCAGGCACCAGCTGAAATACAGGGACCTTCAGGTGCTGGCACCAGCTGAAATACAGGGACCTTCAGGTGCTGGCACCAGCTGAAATACAGGGACCTTCAGGTGCAGGCACCAGCTGAAATACAGGGACCTTCAGGTGCAGGCACCAGCTGAAATACAGGGAGCTTCAGGTGCAGGCACCAGCTGAAATACAGGGAGCTTCAGGTGCTGGCACCAGCTGAAATACAGGGACCTTCAGGTGCTGGCACCAGCTGAAATACAGGGACCTTCAGGTGCAGGCACCAGCTGAAATACAGGGACCTTCAGGTGCAGGCACCAGCTGAAATACAGGGACCTTCAGGTGCAGGCACCAGCTGAAATACAGGGACCTTCAGGTGCAGGCACCAGCTGAAATACAGGGACCTTCAGGTGCAGGCACCAGCTGAAATACAGGGACCCTGAGCCCTCTAAAACCCAGTCTGAGCACGGCAGTGCAGGACTCAGAACGGAGCGCCATTCGGTCGGGTCTCCCGCAGCGCTGGCAGCAGGCGGGACACCAGCCAGCCCATCCAGCCGCGCCGGCAGCCCCAGTCGGCCGTCACGGGAGCTGCCGAAGCCGGCGGAGCTCCAGCCGGGTTGGCCAGCAGAGCAGCCAGCCAGCACAGCAGCAGCAGCAGAAGAAGCAGCAGAGAAGCCACAGCCGCAGCGGCCGCCATACGGGCGCACCAGCGCCGGCCGAGCCGCTCCGCACGGACCTCCGGCTGCGTCGGCAGCTCCGTACATGTCGTGGCCCGAATCACCAAAAGGCGGAGGCGTCGGCAGCGACGGCGCAGCCTCGCCGAGCTGCTGGACGCCGACGCGAGTCGTTCGTCAATTCGCGCGTGCGCCGACGCTGTCAGGCTGGCGCCAAGGGAGCCGTCGAGCAGCGCCGAGCAGCGGCTGACAAGGGAGGCCGCCGAGTCCGCGTTTTTGGCTGCCTTCTAAGCAGAAGGGCGAGTAGAGTTGAATTTGCCGATATGTATAGAAAACAGACTTTTCATCACCAAAGTAGTAGTATGTGGCGAACACTAGAAATTATCTACTCAGACACAAAAAATGTAACAATTATAATTGTGTTGAAGGTCCGGAGTTCAAGCAGAGATTAATGTATCAGTCAGTCAGTCAGTCAGTCAGTCAGTCAGTCAGTCAGTCAGTCAGTCAGTCAGTCAGTCAGTCAGTCAGTCAGTCAGTCAGTCAGTCAGTCAGTCAGTCAGTCAGTCAGTCAGTCAGTCAGTCAGTCAGTCAGTCAGTCAGTCAGTCAGTCAGTCAGTCAGTCAGTCAGTCAGTCAGTCAGTCAGTCAGTCAGTCAGTCAGTCAGTCAGTCAGTCAGTCAGTCAGTCAGTCAGTCAGTCAGTCAGTCAGTCAGTCAGTCAGTCAGTCAGTCAGTCAGTCAGTCAGTCAGTCAGTCAGTCAGTCAGTCAGTCAGTCAGTCAGTCAGTCAGTCAGTCAGTCAGTCAGTCAGTCAGTCAGTCAGTCAGTCAGTCAGTCAGTCAGTCAGTCAGTCAGTCAGTCAGTCAGTCAGTCAGTCAGTCAGTCAGTCAGTCAGTCAGTCAGTCAGTCAGTCAGTCAGTCAGTCAGTCAGTCAGTCAGTCAGTCAGTCAGTCAGTCAGTCAGTCAGTCAGTCAGTCAGTCAGTCAGTCAGTCAGTCAGTCAGTCAGTCAGTCAGTCAGTCAGTCAGTCAGTCAGTCAGTCAGTCAGTCAGTCAGTCAGTCAGTCAGTCAGTCAGTCAGTCAGTCAGTCAGTCAGTCAGTCAGTCAGTCAGTCAGTCAGTCAGTCAGTCAGTCAGTCAGTCAGTCAGTCAGTCAGTCAGTCAGTCAGTCAGTCAGTCAGTCAGTCAGTCAGTCAGTCAGTCAGTCAGTCAGTCAGTCAGTCAGTCAGTCAGTCAGTCAGTCAGTCAGTCAGTCAGTCAGTCAGTCAGTCAGTCAGTCAGTCAGTCAGTCAGTCAGTCAGTCAGTCAGTCAGTCAGTCAGTCAGTCAGTCAGTCAGTCAGTCAGTCAGTCAGTCAGTCAGTCAGTCAGTCAGTCAGTCAGTCAGTCAGTCAGTCAGTCAGTCAGTCAGTCAGTCAGTCAGTCAGTCAGTCAGTCAGTCAGTCAGTCAGTCAGTCAGTCAGTCAGTCAGTCAGTCAGTCAGTCAGTCAGTCAGTCAGTCAGTCAGTCAGTCAGTCAGTCAGTCAGTCAGTCAGTCAGTCAGTCAGTCAGTCAGTCAGTCAGTCAGTCAGTCAGTCAGTCAGTCAGTCAGTCAGTCAGTCAGTCAGTCAGTCAGTCAGTCAGTCAGTCAGTCAGTCAGTCAGTCAGTCAGTCAGTCAGTCAGTCAGTCAGTCAGTCAGTCAGTCAGTCAGTCAGTCAGTCAGTCAGTCAGTCAGTCAGTCAGTCAGTCAGTCAGTCAGTCAGTCAGTCAGTCAGTCAGTCAGTCAGTCAGTCAGTCAGTCAGTCAGTCAGTCAGTCAGTCAGTCAGTCAGTCAGTCAGTCAGTCAGTCAGTCAGTCAGTCAGTCAGTCAGTCAGTCAGTCAGTCAGTCAGTCAGTCAGTCAGTCAGTCAGTCAGTCAGTCAGTCAGTCAGTCAGTCAGTCAGTCAGTCAGTCAGTCAGTCAGTCAGTCAGTCAGTCAGTCAGTCAGTCAGTCAGTCAGTCAGTCAGTCAGTCAGTCAGTCAGTCAGTCAGTCAGTCAGTCAGTCAGTCAGTCAGTCAGTCAGTCAGTCAGTCAGTCAGTCAGTCAGTCAGTCAGTCAGTCAGTCAGTCAGTCAGTCAGTCAGTCAGTCAGTCAGTCAGTCAGTCAGTCAGTCAGTCAGTCAGTCAGTCAGTCAGTCAGTCAGTCAGTCAGTCAGTCAGTCAGTCAGTCAGTCAGTCAGTCAGTCAGTCAGTCAGTCAGTCAGTCAGTCAGTCAGTCAGTCAGTCAGTCAGTCAGTCAGTCAGTCAGTCAGTCAGTCAGTCAGTCAGTCAGTCAGTCAGTCAGTCAGTCAGTCAGTCAGTCAGTCAGTCAGTCAGTCAGTCAGTCAGTCAGTCAGTCAGTCAGTCAGTCAGTCAGTCAGTCAGTCAGTCAGTCAGTCAGTCAGTCAGTCAGTCAGTCAGTCAGTCAGTCAGTCAGTCAGTCAGTCAGTCAGTCAGTCAGTCAGTCAGTCAGTCAGTCAGTCAGTCAGTCAGTCAGTCAGTCAGTCAGTCAGTCAGTCAGTCAGTCAGTCAGTCAGTCAGTCAGTCAGTCAGTCAGTCAGTCAGTCAGTCAGTCAGTCAGTCAGTCAGTCAGTCAGTCAGTCAGTCAGTCAGTCAGTCAGTCAGTCAGTCAGTCAGTCAGTCAGTCAGTCAGTCAGTCAGTCAGTCAGTCAGTCAGTCAGTCAGTCAGTCAGTCAGTCAGTCAGTCAGTCAGTCAGTCAGTCAGTCAGTCAGTCAGTCAGTCAGTCAGTCAGTCAGTCAGTCAGTCAGTCAGTCAGTCAGTCAGTCAGTCAGTCAGTCAGTCAGTCAGTCAGTCAGTCAGTCAGTCAGTCAGTCAGTCAGTCAGTCAGTCAGTCAGTCAGTCAGTCAGTCAGTCAGTCAGTCAGTCAGTCAGTCAGTCAGTCAGTCAGTCAGTCAGTCAGTCAGTCAGTCAGTCAGTCAGTCAGTCAGTCAGTCAGTCAGTCAGTCAGTCAGTCAGTCAGTCAGTCAGTCAGTCAGTCAGTCAGTCAGTCAGTCAGTCAGTCAGTCAGTCAGTCAGTCAGTCAGTCAGTCAGTCAGTCAGTCAGTCAGTCAGTCAGTCAGTCAGTCAGTCAGTCAGTCAGTCAGTCAGTCAGTCAGTCAGTCAGTCAGTCAGTCAGTCAGTCAGTCAGTCAGTCAGTCAGTCAGTCAGTCAGTCAGTCAGTCAGTCAGTCAGTCAGTCATTACTGAGTTCAGCAGCTGCTCACCTCTAAATCGGCCGCCGCGGTCTCCCTGTCGAAGCTGCTGGCTGACTCAAGTTGCCGCAGTCGGTGCAGCTCCTCCTGGATGAGGCGCTCGCAACGGCAGAGCAGCCGCTCCAGCTCCAGCATGGAGGCGTGCGCCCGGCTCAGAGACTCTCGGTTTGATTGACAGCTGGCATGGTGCAGAGGGAGGAAAGGCAGGGTGAACTGCTGTTGTGCCGGTTTGGCGGGGCAAAGAGATTTGGGATAATAAACCAGGTTGAGACACTAGTATTAACAAATAAGGATATTTTGGAGGTAGGAGTAGAATACGAGGAAGTCAAAGAGGGCTAGAAGGGATAGGGAGAGCGAGAGTGAGAGAGGGCTAGGAAGAGAGGGAAAGGGAAGGGCAGAGTGAGAGAAGGGGTGGAAGAAAGAATGAGAGGGCGGGAGGGAAAGTAGACGGTTAGAGAGAGAGTAAGGGGAGAGGGTGAGGAGATTGAGAGGTAGAAAGGGGGAGTGAGAGGAAGATTGAGAGGGAGAAGGTGAGAGAGAGGGTGTGAGAGGGAGAGAGGGAGAGATGGAGATTGAGGGAGAGTCAGAGTGAGAGGGAGAGGGTGAGACGAAAGGGACAAGGGTGAGGAGAGAGACAGTGAGAGAGGTAGATAGGTAGGAGAACAGGCACCAGTCAGGGAGGAGAGCGTCACCCAGCAGTCCCCATCGCGCACCTGTCCAGATCGGACTGCAGCCAGCCAATGAGCAGCTCCCAGTTCTCCATCAGCAGGCGCCGCTGCCGACTCTCGCCCTCCGCCTGACGCAGCTTCTCCAGCTCCGCCGCGGCTGTCGCCAGCCAGCGCCGAAGGTCGTCGGCCAGCCGGTCCAGCCGCTCAACGCCGGCCGCCATGTCGGCTGCGGATGCGTCGAACTCGCCGGTTGCCAGGCAGCTGGCGTGGGCCTCCGAGGCGGCCTCTTTGATCTCGGCGTGGCGGCGCCAACGCTCGGCCGAGTCTGCGTCGATGACGTCATCGTCGCTGGCGTCGATTAAGTCGGCAACGTCGCCGAGGTTCAGATCGGTGCCGGTCTTTGAGGCACTGCAGACCTCGGACTGCAGCGTCTGGATGGAGTAGGAGTGAGTGGCTCGGGTGATCGAGCGAGCTGCGCGGCTGTGTGCCAGAAGCCCGACCTAGGAAGGCTCTACTTGACTCAACAAGGTTCGATTTGACTGAATCCGGGAAATATCGACTCGACCCA
>NIVC01001248.1:77500-92500 GCA_002269645.1 Macrostomum lignano
CCAACTGACTGCCAGAAATTTAGGTTAGGGTTAGAGTTAGGGTACTTTAGGGTTTAGGTCAGGTTTGGAGTTGGGTTTAAATCAGGTTAGAATTGGGTTTAGTTTAGAGTTAGAGTTGGGTTTAGGTTAGAAGTTAGAGTTGGGTTGAAAAGTTAAGTTTACATGTAAGTTAGGGTTTATGAGTTAAGGTAGTTTAGAATGAATTTAGATTCGGCAGTCAATTCGTGGCAGTCTAATTTTTGTTAACCCACAGATAAGACTTGCTAATAATTGAAGACTAACTAATAACTTGCTAATATAAGAGGCTAAATAATCTTGTTAAGCGTAGGAAACGCTTATTTCACTACTCATTGCAATGTAAGTAGCCACTATGATGTTTCTAAAGTTAAATATAAGAGAACAAACCAGAGAATGGCAAAATATCGCAGGAGCTGAGCGAATCGCCGCAGGCTGACTCTCGGCTGCTGCCATTGCCGCCGAAGCCGCCGCCAACGCCGACGTTGGCGTCAACGGCGTCGCCAGCGCAAGAGTGGCCGGCGGAGTTTGACGCAATGTTTGACGGGCTGCGCTCGGAAGCGAAACCGCTCTCCGGGCCCGCCCAGCCCGGTGGGAATACGGAGTTCAGATGGTCCACCTGCGTTATGGTGGGATTGGGAAGGGGCCAGTTGAAGAAATTAGGTGCTTCTAGAGTTGGGAGTGTCGGATACTCTTTGTTAAATATGAAATCCATAAATCTATAAATAAAAAAAAAACGGTTATCTTCAGATTTTCATTAAAATCTATTTGGGATCTTTGGTATCCCAAAAAATTTAGGGTCTTTAAAATCCCACTAAAGTAAATTGGAATCTTTGGAATCCCATAAAAGTCACTTTGGGATCTTTAGAATCCCATAGAAGTCCATTTGGGATCTTTGGACTCTCATAAAAATCTATTTGGGATCTTTGGAATCCCATAAAATCAATTTGGGATCTTTGGAATCTCATAGAGATTAATTTAGGATATTTAGAATCCATAATTTAGGATATTTAGAATCCATAATTTAGGATATTTAGAATCCAATAGCATCAAAACTGAGGTCGAATAGAACAGTGAATAATTAAAGAACTCACAGAATTGAGTAGAACTCTGATACAGTGATAGCACACTGAAGACATTAAGATTTTAAATAATATATTTGCGACCAGCTAACGGAGGACCCAGGCAGGCCTTGAGAGTTTTATTAAATATTACCCTATGCCGGAAACCAAGCACACAAGCAATTAATTACTTAAGCCGTCTTGACTTCAAAAGCTGCGCAATTAGGCTGTGCATGATCTTGAAAATTATGAATCACAGTTTTCTTATTAGAGCAGAAATATTTCTCGCATAAAAATTAGCTAACAGGAAGTTCGGTCTTTAAACATTGACCGGTGTGAGACTTAAGAGACTTCTAAACGATTTTGAGCATTCTAGCTTAGAAACCGAACTATTGAACCGTTAGCAGTGCCTTATGCCCTTTCTAGTGGCTGCGGGTTCTGTACTCTGAACTTTTCATGCACTTTGTCAATTCATCTCATTGATGTCTCTCTATAAACTCTAATCTATCGCTGTACTTACTCTACTCTACTCTCACCCCAAATCTATCGCTACACTCTACTCTCATCCGGGATCTATCGCTACACTCTACTCTCACCCGGGATCTATCGCTACACTCTACTCTCACCCTGAGTCTATCGCTACACTCTACTCTCACCCTGAGTCTATCGCTACACTCTACTCTCACCCTGAGTCTATCGCTACACTCTACTCTCACCCTGAGTCTATCGCTACACTCTACTCTCACCCTGAGTCTATCGCTACACTCTACTCTCACCCTGAGTCTATCGCTACACTCTACTCTCACACTGACTCTATCGCTTCAGTTATTCTACTCTCACCCTGAATCTATCGCTTCAGTTACTCTACTCACACCCTGAGTCTATCGCTTTCCTCTATTCTCACATCGCTTCACTCACTCTCACCCTGGATCTCTCCAGTTCAACCACTCAACTCCCCTTTTTGATCTCCTTAATCCTTTGTTCGCCTCCTTCATTTCCTTCACATGCAGCCCACACTGCACTACTTTACTATTTTCGATTACCCTTCCACACATCCAACTCTCTCCACTCTTCACAAGCTCAAAGAAGCGACTCAATTCGATCAACTTCGAACTTACAAAAGAAGCCATGTCGCAAAAAGCAGCAACCTCGGGGCCTCGAAATCTCCAACTTCAATAGCCATGGTTGCAAGTGCATCTCGCGTGCATGTTGTTAAGACTATATTTATATTATCAGAACTCAAATGTTTCTTTTGCAAGAAGAAATTGTTGCAGACGAACAAAAGACTAAAACCAAGAATAGTTTGGAAGGTTTGCGCTTAAAATAATAACGGTTATATACCTACCAGGCCCGGCAAGAGAAACCTTTGCTTTCACTGCACCTTCATTTTCTCTCCTTCAGTCGCACATTTGGCTGAGAGCTTTAAAATGGCCCGCCTGGCTAGGCCGGGCCCAGAGACTGGGAACCTTGCCTTTGCCAGTTTGTTATTTGCCGAGTGTACCTTGGTCTTCCATATTTCTGCTCTATACAGTACTGTGTACTCTATAGTGTACACTGTAATGAGTACATGTACATGTGTATAAGCGTAAATGACAAAACTCCAAGCCTAAGGCCACTAGAGGGGGTAGCATTGATTCCCAGCAGAGAAGAGATTTCTAGGAGCGATTCTCAGCAGAGAAGAGATTTCTAGGAGCGATCCTCAGCAGAGAAGAGATTTCTAGGAGCGATCCTCAGCAGAGAAGAGATTTCTAGGAGCGATCCTCAGCAGAGAAGAGATTTCTAGGAGCGATTCTCAGCAGAGAAGAGATTTCTAGGAGCGATTCTCAGCAGAGAAGAGATTTCTAGGAGCGATCCTCAGCAGAGAAGAGATTTCTAGGAGCGATTCTCAGCAGAGAAGAGATTTCTAGGAGCGATTCTCAGCAGAGAAGAGATTTCTAGGAGCGATTCTCAGCAGAGAAGAGATTTCTAGGAGCGATTCTCAGCAGAGAAGAGATTTCTAGGAGCGATTCTCTGCAGAAATTTCGAAATGGAACTCTCAGCAGAGATTCTTAAAGGTGATTTTCAGCAGAGATTCTTAAAGGTGATTTTTCAGCAGAGATTCTTAAAGGTGATTCTCAGCAGAGATTCTTAAAGGTGATTCTCAGCAGAGATTCTTAAAGGTGATTCTCAGCAGAGATTCTTAAAGGTGATTCTCAGCAGAGATTTTAAGAGACGATTCTCTCCCCCGAAGACCACTCACCGAGACAAGCAGCAAACGCGACCTGGACCTGCGCCTGGAGGCCAGGAACTCGGAATCCAGCGAGTACTTGAGCTCCAGCAACTGAAGCCAGAGCTCGTAAAGGTGCGACTTGAGCTTCTCTGTCCGTATGATATGTCGCTGAACTTGTAGCTCCAAGCTCTCTGTGAGCTGGCAGGGGTCAGCGAGCTTGTCTAGTAATCGTCTAGCAGATGAGATTGCCGATAAGTGGATGCGAAACTCGCCTTCCTGTTGCTGAAATAGTGTAGAATGAGTTGAAGTTGTCTGAGTATAGTGGTAGTGAGTTTCATATTAGTCTGTAATCTTAGACAGTTATATACTGCTGCACTGTACTTACTTAGATCGGGAAGGAATTGAGAATGCGGAGTTTCCTATACAATCTTTTACAAAAACCCGCGATCTCCTTATAACCCGATCCCCGAGCCAACCCTCAGGAGATCCCACAGTGCCTTTCAACTACTAAAATCTTATTCGTACTCTCCGCTCTCTCGCATTGGTCAAAAACAGGACTGTGCAATGCTGTTCCCACACCCCCGGCTCTTGTTGCTTTCCTAACCTCTTAGCTGAGGATTTTAGGCTGTTAGGTACAGTATAGTCAGTACAAAACTGCTAGTTTCTACGGCAACTATGAGCTATGAATGTAACTGTGCTCAGCTCTGATGCAAAGCAAATGGATAGCGCAGAGACAGGGAAGAGACTGATGCCTGACTTTCGTTCAAGAATGCTTCCAAGTCTATGCGGGAAAATGGGACAGAGCCAGGGATTGGGAAGAACGCGAATAAAAGGGAGAGTACATTATAAGCATTCTAATTGGTCGGTCGCTTCTGATGCAAAAATAGGGATCGGCAACTCGGATTGACGGATTGAGGTTGACGGATTGAGGTTGACGGATTTTGTACAGTGTGTAATTAATTATCTTTTCTCCATCCAGGCATGTACTATAAAGAGCTGCAGCTTAAAATATGAAAATTTGTACACGTACAATCACATTCCAAAGGGTTTCAGGGCTGGCATTGGATGGGTGGGGGGAGGGGAATCTCAGCTGGAGCTGGGGCAAGGCCGGGCGGTCGTAAACCCCCCTCCCCTGTCCTTAGCAAGCTTGTACACTGGTGGATTATCGATCGGTCAAGCCCAACCCTATCCCCGCGCGGGCCACTCAACAACCCCCCCACCCTAACAGTGAGGGTTAGGAATTGCCAGCTAGACTAACTAATGGATCGTCCCGCGCTTGTTTTTTTAAAAAGGAATTCTTGGCTTGCGTACAATCGGAGGGGTTGGCGTCGGGCGAGAACGTGTTTTTGCCTTATGAGACCCTTTCCGCTCTCTTGTCCACCCCTCCCCAATACGCTCATTCCCCCTGTGCTCCTTGCTCCTGCTAAAACTCTGCTTTCAAGCAAAGCTACTATTCTTCTGCAGAGAGAAAATATTTTAGCGTCGAACGCCCCCGCCCAAGAAATTCGGTGTTCCATTTTCATTCCAAGCTCCAACCCAGTTTTTTCACGCTCAAGCGAACAAGCACAATCATTATAACTGCATTATACTCAACCCTTAGTCTTGCTAAGAGAGAAAAATCAAGAAACTGCGTCAATAACGAGTTCAGACCGGTCGGTAGCTTAGCAACGTGATCAAAAAATCAATCCCGAGCCGCCGAGGAGTCAAATTTCTGATTATGCATAAATTGCATATTTGATTCGAAGGAAATACAAAAAAGTTGAATTACAAAACTATTCTCCTATTCAAAACTAACTAAACAATGCCAGAAGCAATGAAGCAGAGCGGAGTAGCCACACAGGACGATATCATTCGTCAGGCTGAAGCCACCAAGAAGACCCTGGCAACACTGCGCAGCGACCAGGAGAAATACTACCAGACTCTGATGGCGTCGCCTCGCAGCGGAGAGGAGGGCGCCGTGGTCGAGGCGCAGCTGCCCTACCTCGAGCAGGCTCTGGAGCGCATAGAGAAGGGCCTAGACGAAGCCGAGATGATCACGGCCCTGTCGCAGTACATGCAGTACAACGAGTCCGAGGTGAATAAGCTACGCAGTCAGGTCCGCCGACTCGTCCAGGAGAACGTGTGGCTCCGTGATGAGCTGGCCAGCACACAGCAGAAGCTGGTGAAGAGCGAGGAGCAGAATGCCCAGCTAGAAGAGGAGAAAGCCCAGCTGCAGTTTATGCAAGAGATGCAGAAATTCGATGCGGAAGCGGAGGCTGCAACAGCGGGCGATGAGGCGGCTAGTAAAGAGCAGCAGCAGCAACAGCAGCCGGGCCAGCAGCCGGAGGATCCCATGACCATGAGCACAATGAGTCACGCGTCCTCTATGCAGAATGTGGCCTCTGGCGGATACGAGATCCCGGCTAGGCTGAGGACCCTGCACAACCTGGTGATCCAGTATGCTGGGCAGGGCCGCTACGAGGTGAGGCTTTTTACCTTAATGAATCTGTTCATTCGTGAAGACCCTCAATGAAGCTGTGTCCAATCATTCTCCAGATCCCCTGTGTACTGCTCTAAAATCCTGATGTTAAATCCCAAAATCAGAATTCCGGAAATCCCTATTCCAGATCTCAGTATCCCGAATCTCACCAATTAAAGTTCCCAATGACAAAATCCCGAATTCCGAATCCCACAATCCCACAATCCCAATCCCACAATTCCACAATCCCGAATCCTGAATCCCAAAATGCATCAATCCCGAATCCCAAAATGCATCAATCCCGAATTCCATAATGCAACAATCCCGAATCCCATAATGCAACAATCCCGAATCCCATAATGCAACAATCCCGAATCCCATAATGCAACAATCCCGAATCCCATAATGCAACAATCCCGAATCCCATAATGCAACAATCCCGAATCCCATAATGGAACAATCCCGAATCCCATAATGCAACAATCCCGAATCCCGAATCCCATAATGCAACAATCCCGAATCCCATAATGCAACAATCCCGAATCCCATAATGCAACAATCCCGAATCCCATAATGCAACAATCCCGAATCACAGTGCAACAATCCCGAATCACAATGCAACAATCCCGAATCCCATAATTCAACAATCCCGAATCACAATGCAACAATCCCGAATCCCATAATGCAACAATCCCGAATCCCACAATGCAACAATCCCGAATCCCACAATGGAACAATCCCGAATCCCATAATGCAACAATCCCGAATTCCGTAATCTCGCAATCCAACTCCCGAATCCCATAATTCCACAATCCTGACCTCAAGTCCCAGAACTCTAATCCCAAAATGTAAAACATCTTATCTCCCATCTTTCTGACTGATGAAATTAACATAAATAATGCACGCTCTGTACTACTGACCTCATATTTCTAAGTTCTTTATTACTCTTTCTCTCTCTTTCGATTCACTCCGTCGTTATTAGAAGCCTCTATGAGCATCACCTAGTTAATTGATTTATGGTTTCCATTAGGCTGGCTTAGAATTTCTTTTAATTATAAATCACCAACTAATAAGGTGACGAGGCTGCAGAATTCTGTTTTATTGTCTACTCCGCTAAATAAATACCCAAACACATCAGGTGGCGGTGCCGCTCTGCAAGCAGGCGCTGGAGGACCTGGAGCGGACATCCGGTCACGATCATCCAGACGTGGCCACCATGCTGAACATCTTGGCGCTGGTGTACAGAGACCAGGGCAAGTACAAGGAGGCCGCCGCCCTGTTGACAGACGCTCTGGGCATCCGGGAGAAGACTCTGGGCCCGGACCATCCTGCCGTGGCCGCCACGCTCAACAATTTAGCCGTGCTGCACGGCAAGAGAGGTGCGCACCAGCGCCTATTGAATGTCAAGGACTCCTAGAGAGAGAATCTGGACACAATATATGGCATCTAATTTGATCCCAAATCCCAGTGATCCCGAACTCCCAATGATCCCAAAGTTTAGTGATCCCCAAATCCCTGTGATCCCCAAATCCCTGTGATCCCCAAATCCCAGTGATCCCCAAATCCCAGTGATCCCCAAATTCCAGTGATCCTCAGTCCCAGTGATTCCCAAATCCCAATGATCCTTAATCCCAGTGATTCCCAAATCCCAATGATCCCAAAGTTTAGTGATTTCCAAATCCCAATGATCCTCAATTCCAGTGATCCCCAAATCCCAATGATCCTCAATCTCAGTAATCCCCAAATCCCAATGATCCTTAATCCCAGTGATTCCCAAATCCCAATGATCATCAATCTTAGTGATTTCCAAATCCCAATGATCCTCAATTCCAGTGATCCCCAAATCCCAATGATCCTCAATCTCAGTAATCCCCAAATCACAATGGTCCCCAGTCCCAATGATCCCAAATCCCGATACTCTCCAATCCCAGTGATCCCCAATCCTATTGATCCTCCAATATCACAGTGATCCCTAACATTCCCATGATCCCCATCTCAGCTACCATTCCCAGCGGCAATTGAATCGCAACTATAGCCATCAGCTCCCGTACCCAAACACCCAGGCAAGTACGCCGAGGCAGAGCCGCTGTGCAAGCGAGCCCTGGTGATTCGCGAACGAGTACTGGGTTCTGAGCACCCAGACGTGGCCAAGCAGCTGAACAACTTGGCCCTGCTGTGCCAGAACCAGGGCAAGTACGAGGAAGTGGAGTTGTACTACCAGCGAGCCCTGGAGATCTACATCAGCAAGCTGGGCGAGGACGACCCGAACGTGTGCAAGACGAAGAACAACCTGGCCTCGGCCTACCTGAAGCAGGGCAAGTACCCGCAGGCTGAGCAGCTGTACAAGGAGGTGCTGACCAGGGCTCACGAGCGAGACTGCAGCCCCGCTAGCAGGACCATCTGGCAGCTGGCGGAGGAACGCGAAGAGGCCAAGGCTCGCGGCCCAGTTGAGCACAGCTCGGCCTGTCGCCTTGACAACCAGACCGTGTCAACCACAGTCAAAAACCTCGCTGCTCTGTACCGTCGGAAGGGGATGCACATCGCTTCCGAGGTGCTGGAAGATTGGCTGCACAAGGCCACAAGAGGCATGGCTTACGGTCAGCACCAGGGAAAGTGATTAGATAGTATAATTAAGAGAAAATGCTCTTCTGATTGCTTCTAGTAATGTTAGAAATTATTGAGTAAGATATCTTTCTATCTTTGAATTCTGGTTGCAAAGTGGTTTCACCCCAACTTTATGCAATTTCCTCCTGTTCCATTCTGATTGGCTCCTACTGGCACCCATCTTACTCCGCGTTCTCTTTACTAACTACAAACCTCTGCCCCAGTTCCATTCTGATTGGCTCCTACTGACACCCACCTCACGCCACGATCTCTGTACTTGCTACAAACCTCTGCCCCAGCTTCGTTTTGATTGGCTCCCACTGACACCCACCTCACGCCGCGCTCTCTACTAATTAAAACCTCTGCCACAGCTTTATTATGATTGGCTACCGTTCCAACGTTTGCTATAATGAAAGCCACAAAACATTTTTAAATCTTAAATTCGTTGAACAGCTTGTACTCTTGCCGATGTTCCCTCGGAAATCTTACTGTTTTAGAGTCGCTTATTAACTGACAAATATCGCGCATCTCAAAAGTTAAAGCTTGAATCCAATTTTTAGTTTATTTCGAAACTTTTTTTCCGGAACATTCCTTTAGCCAGCTTGAAAATGAACTAGCTCTTTGTTGTGTCATTTCTGTTAGAAATTCTTATTAAAATTATGTTATGCTTAATGGATCTCGGATTTACGAGTATTGGCCGTAAAGAAAATGGTGTTTGGCTGTTTTAGCAAAAGTCATCGCTGTTTTTACCTGGCTGCATTGGTTCAACTGTTTTATTATTTAAGAATCAATGTCAGCTATGAATTCTAAACTTAATAGGTGTTTTTTTCTATTTCACAACTCACGAAATCACGTTTTCTTAGTCTTCGTCTCATTGCTAGCACTCGAACAGCTGAATTTAATTTTTTACTTGCAGCTTGCACGTTTATAAAAGTACACTTCACCTATTTTTTATTCGTACGAATGCACTTCTGTCTTGTGCAATCAGTTGATTTTTTGTGTGGACCGGTTTGGCATAATAAAAAAACGATCGGTAACTAACTTGTAGTCGGCCCGCAGTGGGTATTTTGCGGATTTTCCATGGTTTTCCCTCGGTTTTTCCCCAGTTATCGGTGTATCTGTCTAAATAATAATGCAATATTCTTAATGAAACGTCGTCTTCATCCATCATTTTTTTCCATTGGTGTTTGGAAATTGTGACTGGTTCATAAATTTAATACACGCTACTTGCTACTCAATCAGACTGCTCGACAGTAGTAGGTATCGTATATATACGTATATTTTTATTTTTATGCTTAATAATGCATCGCGCCCGAGCCTGCGTGTTCGACTGACAATCGCGTATTAATTTAATTTATTATAACCATAATTATCTCGTCTGTTTATTGCCTAGCTTTATACTGTACAGTATAAGCCTTAAATTGTGTTGTTAAATCAAACTGCTAATGACTGTTCAAGATTCACATTCCAGCTTCTGTCTGTGCTCCAGCTATGTCCAATTTATGAAAACTCGAAAGCAATTTTGGCTGTTAAAATAACACTGAGACAGTTATTAATTTGTGCACCCAACATGATGCTTACAATTTTTTGAATTGGTTTCAATTTTAATAACTTTTACATTTGTTGCACTGCTTAATTGTGCGTGGTGTTAAACTGTATCTTAGACTGCATACGAGTTATATATAGAATATTATATATAAATATAAGCATTACGGAATATTAAGTTGTCTCAATGTCCTTATTGCAGCTTACGCCGTCATACTTTACGTCATAATTTAGTGTTGTTTTTAGCCAAGCACTCGAGGTTAACAAAAAAATATGCGTTAAATAAGTAAAACAAGCAATTGAACTACTCACTTGAAGTAGTATGACGCAGTGAGACCTTTCCGCACCGGTCATGGCTGGAAAATTGATCGACCTTATGCTAAACGGTGCAGCCAGGCGATTGCTTGTGTCTGAAAGTTTTTTTACCAGCACAAATTCAAATCTGTCAATTAAAATTGCTGTAAGAATCACAAAGCTGTTTATTATTAGAGCGGAAAAGTACACCATGGCACTTACCTGTGATGCTGGCTAACCAGGATTCAACGCGATGCAGGTCCGAGCAAATATCTGATGATGGCGGGAGATTAATATAATATAGTTTTATAGTCTTCTACAATCATTTGGATTCTAGCGTGAGAGGCGCTGTGGTAGCGTGAGAGGCACTGTGGTAGCGTGAGAGGCACTGTGGTAGCGGGAGAGGCTCTGTGGTAGCGGGAGAGGCACTGTGGTAGCGGGAGAGGCACTGTGGTAGCGTGAGAGGCGCTGTGGTAGCGGGAGAGGCACTGTGGTAGCGGGAGAGGCACTGTGGTAGCGGGAGAGGAACTGTGGTAGCGGGAGAGGCACTGTGGTAGCGGGAGAGGCACTGTGGTAGCGTGAGAGGCACTGTGGTAGCGGGAGAGGCACTGTGGTAGCGTGAGAGGCACTGTGGTAGCGGGATCAAGAGACATTGTAGTAGAGGGAGAGGCACTGTGGTAGCGGGATCAAGAGACATTGTAGTAGAGGGAGAGGCACTGTGGTAGCGGGATCAAGAGACATTGTAGTAGCGGGAGAGGCACTGTGGTAGCGGGATCAAGAGACATTGTAGTAGCGGGAGAGGCACTGTGGTAGCGGGATCAAGAGACATTGTAGTAGAGGGAGAGGCACTGTGGTAGCGGGATCAAGAGACATTGTAGTAGCGGGAGAGGCACTGTGGTAGCGGGATCAAGAGACATTGTAGTAGAGGGAGAGGCACTGTGGTAGCGGGATCAAGAGACATTGTAGTAGCGGGAGAGGCACTGTGGTAGCGAGATCAAGAGACATTGTAGTAGCGGAAGAGGCAGTTGTCTGCCCGTTGTACTTTAATTCCCCATTGTTTCAATCCTCTTAATCTTAATCCTCTTTCAGCTCAATACTTTCTTGGCCACTCTTTTTCTAGCCGTTTTGCTCGCTAATTGACCTTTTTTTACTCCAAAATTAGAACTATAGGCGAGGCAGCAGAAAGACAAGAAGGTAAAATGAACTGATTCCTATCCCTGTATTCCCCTATGCCCAGGTGCGCGCAGTTCCTCTCGAACTTGGTCTAAAAGAAGCTGGGAAAGAAAATCCTTTGCAAGGGGAAGGGTGGCTTAAAAAATAGAAACAAATGCCGCCTACAATCCTCTGCTGTGCTAGGCAGTTCCAAACAGATTTGCTGTCCACTAGGAGCCTCCAGCTGCTGCCCTTGGAGTGAACTTAACCATGAAGGCAGCGAAGTGCTGGCCCTCACAAAACCAAGCGAAGGAATGAGGTCACCGGAGGAAAATGGCGTTCGGGATGGATGCTGGGAAACAATTGAGACTATCGGATTCGTAACAGATCAATATAGCTGGGTAGATGGGCGGATAGACAGACAGAAAGACACTAAGAAACTAAGATAGGCATACAGGACTCTCATGGGCAGAAACGCAGGCAAGTCAACAGAGAGGCAGGCATAGACAAGCGGACAGGTAACCACAGACAGGTAACCACAGACAGTCAGGCAAACAGGCAAGTAGACACAAACAAGCAGACAGGAAGACAGACAGACAGACAGACAGACAGACAGACAGACAGACAGACAGACAGACAGACAGACAGACAGACAGACAGACAGACAGACATACAGACAGACAGACAGACAGACAGACAGACAGACAGACAGACAGACAGACAGACAGACAGACAGACAGACACTAAGACAGACAGACACTAAGACAGACAGACAGACAGACAGACAGACAGACAGACAGACAGACAGACAGACAGACAGACAGACAGACATACAGACAGACAGACAGACAGACAGACAGACAGACAGACATACAGACAGACAGACAGACAGACAGACAGACAGACAGACAGACAGACAGACATACAGACAGACAGACAGACAGACAGACAGACAGACAGACAGACAGACAGACAGACAGACAGACAGACAGACAGACAGACATACAGACAGACAGACAGACAGACAGACAGACAGACAGACATACAGACAGACAGACAGACAGACAGACAGACAGACAGACAGACAGACAGACAGACAGACAGACAGACAGACAGACAGACAGACAGACAGACAGACAGACAGACAGACAGACAGACAGACAGACAGACAGACAGACAGACAGACAGACAGACAGACAGATAGACAGATAGACAGACAGACAGACAGACAAACAGACAGACAGAGAACTAGATGCGATAACAATCAGCCGCAGCGCCCAGGCTTCCACACTGGAAACCAAAATTTGATTCCCGCCACCCACCAGGCGGACCGCCAAGAAGCCACTTCCCAGTTGCAACCAGACGGAAATCCCATTTTACAGCCTCGCCCTACCCACCTTTCCGAGAAACCAATTTTCTGCCTATCTGTCTGAATATCGCAAGCTCCAACCTCCTCCAATGGCAAGACTATCCATCCCCTGCTGCCCAGCTGGCAAAATCCAGAAAATTCTCTTCCCCTAGAAACCCTCCATTCGACATCTAAGGGAGGAAAGCTTGACCTCTCCTAGTAGCAGAGGTCCCGTTACCATTGCGCAGAAAGTTTTTAAGGATATGAGTCACGCGAAGTTTTGGATTTCGGGTGTATGACAGACCGTAAAACGAAAACTGATGGGGATAAAAATGATATAATTTATTGCTGATTTTGCTTTTCTGTGAAGAAAAAAGTTTTCGCAATGTTTCGGATGAGGTGAATGTCTTGGACAGTGTTTTCCACTTTCTATTTCTCCATTCTCCGCGAACCTTAAATCTGCTTTTCACTTCAATCCACCATGTCAACACCAATTTGAATTCTCAATGTACTTAATAACTAATCACACTCTCTGATCCCCATCTACCCTGATCCCTATCTATTCTGATCCCCGTCTACCCTGATCCCCATCTATTCTGATCCCCATCTACCCTGATCCCCATCTACCCTGATCCCAATCTATTCTGATTCCTATCTACCCTGATCCCCATCTACCCTGATCCCCATCTACCCTGATCCCCATCTACCCTGATCCCCATCTACCCTGATCCCCATCTATTCTGATCCCCATCTACCCTGATCCCCATCTATTCTGATCCCCGTCTACCCTGATCCCCATCTATTCTGATTCCTTTCTACCCTGATCCCAATCTACCCTGATTCCAATCTATTCTGATCCCCATCTACCCTGATCCCCATCTACCCTGATCCCAATCTATTATGATTCCTATCTACCCTGATCCCCATCTACCCTGATCCCAATCTATTCTGATTCCTATCTACCCTGATCCCCATCTACCCTGATCCCCATCTACCCTGATCCCCATCTACCCTGATCCCCATCTACCCTGATCCCCATCTATTCTGATCCCCATCTACCCTGATCCCAATCTATTCTGATTCCTTTCTACCCTGATCCCAATCTACCCTGATTCCAATCTATTCTGATCCCCATCTACCCTGATCCCCATCTACCCTGATCCCAATCTATTCTGATTCCTATCTACCCTGATCCCCATCTACCCTGATCCCCATCTACCCTGATCGCCATCTACCCTGATCCCCATCTACCCTGATCCCCATCTATTCTGATCCCCATCTACCCTGATCCCCATCTATTCTGATCCCCGTCTACCCTGATCCCCATCTATTCTGATCCCCATCTACCCTGATCCCCATCTACCCTGATCCCAATCTATTCTGATTCCTATCTACCCTGATCCCCATCTACCCTGATCCCCATCTACCCTGATCCCCATCTACCCTGATCCCAGTCTATTCTGATCCCCATCTACCCTGATCCCCATCTATTCTGATCCCCGTCTACCCTGATCCCCATCTATTCTGATCCCCATCTACCCTGATCCCCATCTACCCTGATCCCAATCTATTATGATTCCTATCTACCCTGATCCCCATCTACCCTGATCCCAATCTATTCTGATTCCTATCTACCCTGATCCCCATCTACCCTGATCCCCATCTACCCTGATCCCCATCTACCCTGATCCCCGTCTATTCTGATCCCCATCTACCCTGATCCCCATCTACCCTGATCCCAATCTATTCTGATTCCTATCTACCCTGATCCCCATCTACCCTGATCCCCATCTACCCTGATCCCCATCTACCCTGATCCCCGTCTATTCTGATCCCCATCTACCCTGATCCCCATCTATTCTGATCCCCATCTACCCTGATCCCCATCTATTCTGATCCCCATCTACCCTGATCCCAATCTATTCTGATTCCTTTCTACCCTGATCCCCATCTACCCTGATTCCAATCTATTCTGATTCCTATCTACCCTGATCCCCATCTACCCTGATCCCCATCTACCCTGATCCCCATCTATTCTGATCCCCATCTACCCTGATCCCCATCTACCCTGATCCCCATCTACCCTGATCCCCATCTACCCTGATCCCCATCTACCCTGATCCTAATCTACCCTTATCCCAATCTATTCTGATTCCTATCTACCCTGATTTCCATCTACCCTGATCCCCATCTACCCTGATCCCCATCTACCCTGATCCCCATCTACCCTGATCCCCATCTATTCTGATTCCTATCTACCATGATCCCCATCTACCCTGATCCCCATCTACCCTGATCCCCATCTACCCTGATC
>NIVC01001248.1:97500-103157 GCA_002269645.1 Macrostomum lignano
GAGTGCAGAACTCAGAACTTAGATTCAGAAAGCTGATCTGAGGGTCAGTAGGTCAGTGAGTTTAGAAATCTGTGGGTCAGTGAGTTTAGGATTCTGTGGGTCAGTGAGTTTAGAAATATGTGGGTCAGTGAGTTTAGGAATCTGTGGGTCAGTGAGTTTAGGATTTTGTGGGTCAGAGAGTTTAGGAATCTGTGGGTCAGAGAGTTTAGGAATCTGTGGGTCAGAGAGTTTAGGAATCTGTGGGTCAGAGAGTCTAGGATTTTGTGGGTCAGAGAGTTTAGGATTCTGTGGGTCAGTGAGTTTAGGATTCTGTGGGTCAGAGAATTTAGGAATCTGTGGGTCAGTGAGTCTAGGATTTTGTGGGTCAGAGAGTTTAGAAATCTGTGGGTCAGTGAGTTTAGAAATCTGTGGGTCAGTGAGTTTAGAAATCTGTGGGTCAGTGAGTTTAGAAATCTGTGGGTCAGTGAGTTTAGGATTCTGTGGGTCAGAGAGTTTAGGAATTTTTGGGTCAGTGAGTCTAGGATTTTGTGGGTCAGAGAGTTTAGAAATCTGTGGGTCAGTGAGTTTAGAAATCTGTGGGTCAGTGAGTTTAGGAATCTGTGGGTCAGTGAGTCTAGGATTTGTGGGTCAGAGAGTTTAGAAATCTGTGGGTCAGTGAGTCTAGGATTTTGTGGGTCAGAGAGTTTAGAAATCTGTGGGTCAGTGAGTTTAGGATTCTGTGGGTCAGTGAGTCTAGGATTTTGTGGGTCAGAGAGTTTAGAAATCTGTGGGTCAGAGAGTTTAGGAATCTGTGGGTCAGAGAGTCTAGGATTTTGTGGGTCAGAGAGTTTAGAAATCTGTGGGTCAGTGAGTCTAGGATTTTGTGGGTCAGAGAGTTTAGAAATCTGTGGGTCAGTGAGTTTAGAAATCTGTGGGTCAGTGAGTTTTGGATTCTGTGGGTCAGTGAGTTTTGGATTCTGTGGGTCAGTGAGTTTAGGATTCTGTGGGTCAGAGAGTTTAGGGAATCTGTGGGTCAGTGAGTTTAGGAATTTGTGCGTCACTGAATTTAGGAATCTGTGGGTCAGTGGGTCCAGGAATCTGTGGATTAATGAGGATTCTGTGGGTCAGTTGGTCTAGTAGCCTACGAAGTATGTGACTTACAAATGATTTGGTTAGAGATGAAGTAACAAATTTTTTATTCTTAATGCAATATTCGATTTCTTCTGCAATCAAAACCTCCAAATATTTACCAGAGACTGACGAAATCCGTGGTCGCACGCTGGTTCAGGAGTTGTTTGCGAAAGTCTGCCGTCTAATCGTCTTCGTTTCCATGGCGACGATGTCGTTGGGTTGTTGCCATAGAAACAACAAATGCGACGCTTGCCGCTATTTTGAGCTGTTGAGAGCATCAATATAGATTGCGCTTAACAAACTCGGACGAGAAGATCTCGCCAAAAGTCGGGCCCGAAATCAGCATCTGGAGGCGCAGTGGATTCTTAAAACCGAAAAAGGAAATTTAGTAGGATCCTTCCTTGAGGAGGAAAATCATGGAGATCTGTGAACCCTTCGAAATTTGAGTGCGAGGATTTTACTGAAATAATGAAAAAGTTAGAATTATTAAACACATTTTTAATACATGTGTACAAGTGTTTCTGACGACTTTTTTGTTGAAAACTCAAAACAAAATATGATTATTCGATGCACTGAAATTGTTACAAACAAGGACTACTTAGGTAGAAGGACGGAAAAGTACGTTTCTCGGAAAATTTTACGTGGCAGGTTTTACCGAAATAATGCATTACGAAATAGGAGGTTTTCATTTTTCAACAAAAAATCATTTTTTTCGCGTTTGATATAGAAGGGAAACCTAATGGTCATATTTTGCTACGTCTGGCTTCTCTTTATAGCTGGCTATTGATATTCATAAAGTTTTTTCGTTTAAAAAATTAGGATTCTATGTTAATTTTATATCCAACGTATAATTAATTGCACATGTTCTGCGGCTGAAAATCGCAAAAATGGCATTATAGCTACACTCATTCATTTGATTAATCTATTTTATGATTTCTAGAATAATGACTGTGTAATAAAACTTTTACAGAATGATACAATGGATTCATAAAACGTACGTACATTATAAAATTAACATAGAATCTTAATGTTAATTAGGATGTTAATCTTAATGTAAATTAACATAGAATCTTAATTTTATAAATGAAAAGCTTTATGAATATCAATAGATCTATAAGAAAGTCAAGACATATCAAAAGATGAAAACTGGGTCTGCCTTCTATTAAAAGCAATCTTCTAAGAATTTTTTGTTCTAAAAAATGAAAACCTCCTATCTCCGCAACGTATTTTTCCTATAAAATCTGCCTCCTAAATTTTCTAAAAAACGTTCTTTTTCGTCCCACTTGAGTAGTCCTTGCTTACAAAATTAAAAAATATAAATTTTTGAAAGTTCTCAAATAGAAACATTTATTATCAAAGCAGCATGATCATTTTACTGAAATAATGATCTTATGGCAAGAGATAGTAAATATAAAGTCTGAATTAAAGTGACAAGATTGAATGAAAATTAAATTAAAATCCAAAAGCAATTTTAACAATTTAAGCATTATGTTATATTTTCTAAAATGTTTCTAAATTCCGACAATAATAAAAAAAACAGGTTACAAATGGAATATGGTAGATATCTGTATATCTGTAGATTCAGGTATTAAGATATATGATATGAAGTTAAAAAGCTCTCAGTTTTATTTCTAATTTTACATTTGAGCTTCTGTGAAAAGGCTAAATTCAGATGAAATCGAAAATAAAAATGCAGCCAATTGTTTATGCACAACATTTGTGAATTAGCTCGAAAATATACTATTAACGCCCAATGGCTGGCAAAAAAATATGCTATTATCGACGATGCAGATAATACCTAGTAATCCAAATGTTTTTACTCGTTAAGTCGAGATTGCACGCGACTGCACTTGAATACGAAACGCGACAGGACGATAATTGTTAGATAAAATTAAACAGCAGCGCGATAAATTACCGAGAAAGTTCATTCTAAATTTCTTAAATTGGGTTAAGTAAAATAAAAATATTAAAACTTTTCAGTACTAGACGCCTGAGATGATATCAGATGCAACACATAATTTTTGTTTTACTAATTAAACATAAATATTACGCATGAAGCCTAATATATTGTCAAACAGTATTTTTGTTCATTGTAATTACCGAAGGATCTAATCTTTCTCGGCGTTATTGGCTAGTCAACGGTACGAGCTAAAAAAAAAACTTGCACGTGTGACTATTGAATAAAATTGTAAATTTAAGCACAGTTATCATTCTTTGTATTTAGATGGTAAAGCCAGATTATTTTTTACTGTTGTGCAGTAGAGCTCAGCCTATAGCTTTAATGCATTGTTGTTTTTCTGTCTATGTTGTATATTATGTCACTTGGGCTTCGCTTAACTTTCGTTCTGTTACTGTTTAGTGAGTCTATGGCATTGTCAAAAATCAGCCTTTAGGATAATGCAATCGTCGATGGTTAAACCATGAGCACATTCCATTTATTTTTTCACTTAAACTTCAGGATAATGATTTCGAACTCGGGATAATGGACGCCTATTTTTAGAACAAAACAGCAAACACCAACAACAAAAGATTAGCGCTATGGAAAGTTAATATATAGTGCAGTATCAATATGGCGCGATTGTCATAGTGCCGAAGACCATTACAGATAGCAATTGTTGAAAGTGCAGTTGTTCATAATAAAGATATTCCGACCGTTCATCTGACGACCATCAGACACGCTCACTGCTTCTTGCACGATGGAACTTTGGATGCTGATGTCAGCAGGCATTGTTACTTGACCGTGGGTCGCGGCGCTTTGTCCCATGTTCAACTGCATCGCTGCATTGTTGCAGGACTTGTCCCGTTTAACTGCCAGGTAGCGCCGGACCGTGCTCTCGGACTTTTGACCCGTGATAGCCATGATCTCGCTCATCGAATGCCCAGCCGATTCCAGGTCACACACTCTGCTAAGTCTAGAACAATTGAGCAATTGAACTGTAAATTAGACTCAATCAGACACAAGTTGAAAACATCACATGCACTTCCCCGACCAACTGACTCACCGAATGCTATGATTGGTGTATTCCTTAGACAGCTTCGCTTTTTTGCTCAGCGCCTTCATGAAAGTCCTCAGGTAATTTATTCCTCGTTTCTGCTTCAAGCAAAATCGTCTGGTGCCTCCTGCATTCTTCAGTGGCCTGGGAAACAATGAGTTGTTCTTCGTCTCCGTTGGTAATATAGCCATGTAGTCGTCCACAATTCCAACATCGTAGATTCTCGCCTGCTTTACGTCGATGTCACGCTTGGCTCGATTGGGATCGGCAGACTTGTTTTTGGAATTCAGTACAGGCAATGCGTAGTACGGTCTTCCATCCGAGTCTTCGCGCTTCACCAACCACTTCTTGGATTCAATCGACTCCAGATGTTCCCTTCCTCGTTCTCCTAGGCCGTACATAACGCGAAATAGAAACTCATCCTGAGTGGTCTCTGCACTTGATCTGTCGAAATACGTCCGTAGCTTCTCCATATCACCCTCCTCGATTGGCGGATATGATCGAACCTGACCGCCGGAGTTGTGCCATTCCCTGACTTTCATTCGGAGTATTCTATTCGCTAGAATGAATTCCTCACCATCGATAATGTTGATCGTTAATCCAGCCACCATAGTCAGAAAGCGCTGTATCCCGGCGCGGATGCACACAAGACTTGCAGGCGAGTATGGACCGCCATCATGGCGACGCAATTGGTAGTAGTAATACCTAAGAAACTCACACATCTCAACACGACTCAATTCATGAACAGCAGCTCCATGTTCGCGAAGGAACTGCACAAAACCGTTACCATGAGCAATCATCTGCTCTCGCGTCTTGGTTGGTAGGCTCACTATTTCATCTTTCGTCATTGCCTCTTGCATATCCAAAGGAACTCGTTTCGGCTCAGTTTCATTCTCTCCATCCTCTTTAGCTGGAGCATCATCCTCGGCCGGTAGCAGAGGCAAATCATCGGCAGTATTACCGCTCTCAAGAAAGTGCAAGAAGTTCAAAAGTCTTCGTCATCCTTCATGTCCTTCTGAGATGTGGAAAGTCTTGAGATCCAATTGAGTTCGCTGCTAGATACGTTGGCTAAACTTTCGACAGGCAGATTGTCCCAGTTGATCGGATATGACGTCTGGTTCTCCATGGCCAAGCGAATGTAGCTATTTACGTTTTATTCTCTCTTTCTCTCCACATCTCCTTCCTTTACACCCTCTTAACCCCCAGCCTGTTTGCAACTTCGTTGTCTATGGCCCAAACTCCAGTAAACCACCTCAGTCTTTATGTCTCTCTCTCCTCGGTAACCCCTCTCTCCTTTCGATGCCCTTTTTGTCTATGGCCCTACTGAAATTCGACAATGCGGTTATTCGTTAGTGAGACTTTAGGATAATAGTCCGGCTTTTTCCTATGCCACTTACTGGCTCCAATCGAGAGCATAGACTATTATCCTAAAGTCTCACTTACGAATAACCAACCATTATACTCTGTCTTTCTGAATCAGTTCTGATTCGTTGGTCAAGCCTTCACCCAAGCGAGCTTTGTTCTATATTACCGATATATTCCATTCAGTGGTCT
>NIVC01001249.1:0-145000 GCA_002269645.1 Macrostomum lignano
ATGTATGAAGTCTGGCGCCTCCGCGCTACCAAGTTCATGTCGCTTAGCCTGGCTCTCATTCAGACACACAGCTGGCGATTACGCAATCTGGACAAGACTGACCTCTGCAGTGAGTGTCTGTGTGTGTTTCGGCGAGTGAATGAGTGGGTGAGTTGGCGAGCCGCAGAACAGAACAGCATGTATTTGCTCTGAGGGTCTAGCTATACCTAGTAGCGCTGCTTGACCTGCATCTGTTTAATGTCAATATTGACGACTGGCAGGCTTGGTTTGAGTATAGGGGATAATACGCTCATTCCAATAACATGATTTTTTGGTAAGGCTAGATGTTCATTCTAAAATTGTGTAAAATAGTTGTCGAGCTCGTACTCTCGCCAATGAGGGCCAACCCCCAAGACACAGAAAAATTGGTTGCGGGTTTCTGGGATTACTTCCCATAAAACCCCCGATTAATCGCCTTCAAAACCTTCAACGAAAACTCGCTTGTCAGGAGGCCAGCAGTTTTCTGTCCGCCAATGCAACCAGGCACTCGGTCATCCGCGACTTTGCCAGCCGCCTGTCGCTGCTCTGTCCGGGCCGTCAGCGGCTGCTGAAGTCGAGGATCGCCGAGCTGAAGACCAGCTGGGACGCCGTGGCCTTCGCTGCCGCAGCCGGTGCCGCGGTGCTTGCCGCCATTGACGCGGTGCGTCTGGTAGCGTCAGGCTGGCCACCGAGAGGAGGAAGGCGGAGGCGAGGCTGGAGATTGTGCTGGACGGTGAGTGCTTCATAGTAGCTGTGGATTGGGATCAGGGTGAATGGGGATCAGGGTGAATGGGGATCAGGGTGAATGGGGATCAGGGTGAATGGGGATCAGGGTGAATGGGGATCAGGGTATATGGGGATCAGGGTAGATGGGGATCAGGGTAGATAGGAATCAGAATAGATTGGGATCAGGGTAGATGGGGATCAGGGTAGATGGGGATCAGGGTAGATGGGAATCAGGGTAGATTGGGATCAGGGTAGATTGGGATCAGGGTAGATGGGGATCAGGGTAGATGGGATCAGGGTAGATGGGGATCATGGTAGATAGGAATCAGAATAGATGGGATCAGGGTAGATGGGGATCAGGGTAGATGGGGATCAGGGTAGATGGGGATCAGGGTAGATGGGGATCAGAGTAGATGGAAATCAGGGTAGATAGGAATCAGAATAGATTGGATCAGGGTAGATTGGGATCAGGGTAGATGGGGATCAGGGTAGATGGGGATCAGGGTAGATGGGGATCATGGTAGATAGGAATCAGAATAGATGGGGATCAGGGTAGATGGGGATCAGGGTAGATGGGGATCAGGGTAGATGGGGATCAGGGTAGATGGAAATCAGGGTAGATAGGAATCAGAATAGATTGGGATAAGGGTAGATTAGGATCAGGGTAGATGGGGATCAGGGTAGATGGGGATCAGGGTAGATGGGGATCAGGGTAGATGGGGATCAGGGTAGATGGGGATCAGAATAGATGGGGATCAGGGTAGATGGGGATCAGGGTAGATGGGGATCAGGGTAGATAGGAATCAGAATAGATTGGAATCAGGGTAGATGGGATCAGGGTAGAAAGGAATCAGAATAGATTGGGATCAGGGTAGATGGGGATCAGAATAGATGGGGATCAGGGTAGATGGGGATCAGAATAGATGGGGATCAGGGTAGATGGGGATCAGAATAGACGGGGATCAGGGTAGATGGGGATCAGGGTAGATGGGGATCAGGGTAGATGGGGATCAGGGTAGATAGGAATCAGAATAGATTGGGATCAGGGTAGATGGGGATCAGGGTAGATAGGAATCATAATAGATTGGGATCAGGGTAGATGGGGATCAGGGTAGATGGGGATCAGAATAGATGGGGATCAGGGTAGACGGGGATCAGAATAGATGGGATCAGGGTAGATGGGGATCAGAATAGACTGGGATC
Organism: Macrostomum lignano; assembly: GCA_002269645.1. Taxonomy (NCBI): domain Eukaryota; kingdom Metazoa; phylum Platyhelminthes; family Macrostomidae; genus Macrostomum; species Macrostomum lignano. Next base: position 1,948 of record NIVC01001249.1, read on the forward strand.
AGGGTAGATGGGGATCAGGGTAGATGGGGATCAGGGTAGATGGGGATCAGGGTAGATAGGAATCAGAATAGATTGGGATCAGGGTAGATGGGGATCAGGGTAGATGGGGATCAGAATAGATGGGGATCAGGGTAGACGGGATCAGAATAGATGGGGATCAGGGTAGATGGGATCAGAATAGATGGGGATCAGGGTAGATGGGGATCAGGGTAGATGGGGATCAGGGTAGATGGGGATCAGGGTAGATGGGGATCAGGGTAGATAGGAATCAGAATAGATTGGGATCAGGGTAGATGGGGATCAGGGTAGATGGGGATCAGAATAGATTGGAATCAGGGTAGATTGGGATCAGGGTAGAAAGGAATCAGAATAGATTGGGATCAGGGTAGATGGGGATCAGAATAGATGGGGATCAGGGTAGATGGAGATCAGGGTAGATGGGGATCAGGGTAGATGGGATCAGGGTAAGATAGGAATCAGAATAGATTGGGATCAGGGTAGATGGGGATCAGGGTAGATAGGAATCATAATAGATTGGGATCAGGGTAGATGGGGATCAGGGTAGATGGGGATCAGAATAGATTGGAATCAGGGTAGATTGGGATCAGGGTAGAAAGGAATCAGAATAGATGGGGATCAGGGTAGACGGGGATCAGAATAGATGGGGATCAGGGTAGATGGGGATCAGAATAGATGGGGATCAGGGTAGATGGGGATCAGGGTAGATGGGGATCAGGGTAGATGGGGATCAGGGTAGATGGGGATCAGGGTAGATGGGATCAGGGTAGATAGGAATCAGAATAGATTGGGATCAGGGTAGATGGGGATCAGGGTAGATGGGGATCAGAATAGATGGGGATCAGGGTAGACGGGGATCAGAATAGATAGGGATCAGGGTAGATGGGGATCAGAGAGTGTGATTAGTTATTAAGTACATTGAAAATTCAAATTGGTGTTGACATGGTGGATTGAAGTGAAAAGCAGATTTAAGGTTCGCGGAGAATGGAGAAATAGAAAGTGGAAAACACTGTCCAAGACATTCACCTCATCCGAAACATTGCGAAAACTTTTTTCTTCACAGAAAAGCAAAATCAGCAATAAATTATATCATTTTTATCCCCATCAGTTTTCGTTTTACGGTCTGTCATACACCCGAAATCCAAAACTTCGCGTGACTCATATCCTTAAAAACTTTCTGCGCAATGGTAACGGGACCTCTGCTACTAGGAGAGGTCAAACTTTCCTCCCTTAGATGTCGAATGGAGGGTTTCTAGGGAAGAGAATTTTCTGGATTTTGCCAGCTGGGCAGCAGGGGATGGATAGTCTTGCCATTGGAGGAGGTTGGAGCTTGCGATATTCAGACAGATAGGCAGAAAATTGGTTTCTCGGAAAGGTGGGTAGGGCGAGGCTGTAAAATGGGATTTCCGTCTGGTTGCAACTGGGAAGTGGCTTCTTGGCGGTCCGCCTGGTGGGTGGCGGAATCAAATTTTGGTTTCCAGTGTGGAAGCCTGGGCGCTGCGGCTGATTGTTATCGCATCTAGTTCTCTGTCTGTCTGTTTGTCTGTCTGTCTGTCTGTCTATCTGTCTGTCTGTCTGTCTGTCTGTCTGTCTGTCTGTCTGTCTGTCTGTCTGTCTGTCTGTCTGTCTGTCTGTCTGTCTGTCTGTCTGTCTGTCTGTCTGTCTGTCTGTCTGTCTGTCTGTCTGTCTGTCTGTCTGTCTGTCTGTCTGTCTGTATGTCTGTCTGTCTGTCTGTCTGTCTGTCTGTCTGTCTGTATGTCTGTCTGTCTGTCTGTCTGTCTGTCTGTCTGTCTGTCTGTCTGTCTGTCTGTCTGTCTGTCTGTCTGTCTGTCTGTATGTCTGTCTGTCTGTCTGTCTGTCTGTCTGTCTGTCTGTCTGTCTGTCTGTCTGTATGTCTGTCTGTCTGTCTGTCTGTCTGTCTGTCTGTCTGTATGTCTGTCTGTCTGTCTGTCTGTCTGTCTGTCTGTCTGTCTGTCTGTCTGTCTGTCTGTCTGTCTGTCTTAGTGTCTGTCTGTCTTAGTGTCTGTCTGTCTGTCTGTCTGTCTGTCTGTCTGTCTGTCTGTCTGTCTGTCTGTCTGTCTGTCTGTCTGTCTGTCTGTCTGTCTGTCTGTATGTCTGTCTGTCTGTCTGTCTGTCTGTCTGTCTGTCTGTCTGTCTGTCTGTCTGTCTGTCTGTCTGTCTGTCTGTCTGTCTTCCTGTCTGCTTGTTTGTGTCTACTTGCCTGTTTGCCTGACTGTCTGTGGTTACCTGTCTGTGGTTACCTGTCCGCTTGTCTATGCCTGCCTCTCTGTTGACTTGCCTGCGTTTCTGCCCATGAGAGTCCTGTATGCCTATCTTAGTTTCTTAGTGTCTTTCTGTCTGTCTATCCGCCCATCTACCCAGCTATATTGATCTGTTACGAATCCGATAGTCTCAATTGTTTCCCAGCATCCATCCGAACGCCATTTTCCTCCGGTGACCTCATTCCTTCGCTTGGTTTTGTGAGGGCCAGCACTTCGCTGCCTTCATGGTTAAGTTCACTCCAAGGGCAGCAGCTGGAGGCTCCTAGTGGACAGCAAATCTGTTTGGAACTGCCTAGCACAGCAGAGGATTGTAGGCGGCATTTGTTTCTATTTTTTAAGCCACCCTTCCCCTTGCAAAGGATTTTCTTTCCCAGCTTCTTTTAGACCAAGTTCGAGAGGAACTGCGCGCACCTGGGCATAGGGGAATACAGGGATAGGAATCAGTTCATTTTACCTTCTTGTCTTTCTGCTGCCTCGCCTATAGTTCTAATTTTGGAGTAAAAAAAGGTCAATTAGCGAGCAAAACGGCTAGAAAAAGAGTGGCCAAGAAAGTATTGAGCTGAAAGAGGATTAAGATTAAGAGGATTGAAACAATGGGGAATTAAAGTACAACGGGCAGACAACTGCCTCTTCCGCTACTACAATGTCTCTTGATCTCGCTACCACAGTGCCTCTCCCGCTACTACAATGTCTCTTGATCCCGCTACCACAGTGCCTCTCCCTCTACTACAATGTCTCTTGATCCCGCTACCACAGTGCCTCTCCCGCTACTACAATGTCTCTTGATCCCGCTACCACAGTGCCTCTCCCTCTACTACAATGTCTCTTGATCCCGCTACCACAGTGCCTCTCCCGCTACTACAATGTCTCTTGATCCCGCTACCACAGTGCCTCTCCCGCTACTACAATGTCTCTTGATCCCGCTACCACAGTGCCTCTCCCTCTACTACAATGTCTCTTGATCCCGCTACCACAGTGCCTCTCCCTCTACTACACATGTCTCTTGATCCCGCTACCACAGTGCCTCTCACGCTACCACAGTGCCTCTCCCGCTACCACAGTGCCTCTCACGCTACCACAGTGCCTCTCCCGCTACCACAGTGCCTCTCCCGCTACCACAGTTCCTCTCCCGCTACCACAGTGCCTCTCCCGCTACCACAGTGCCTCTCCCGCTACCACAGCGCCTCTCACGCTACCACAGTGCCTCTCCCGCTACCACAGTGCCTCTCCCGCTACCACAGAGCCTCTCCCGCTACCACAGTGCCTCTCACGCTACCACAGTGCCTCTCACGCTACCACAGCGCCTCTCACGCTAGAATCCAAATGATTGTAGAAGACTATAAAACTATATTATATTAATCTCCCGCCATCATCAGATATTTGCTCGGACCTGCATCGCGTTGAATCCTGGTTAGCCAGCATCACAGGTAAGTGCCATGGTGTACTTTTCCGCTCTAATAATAAACAGCTTTGTGATTCTTACAGCAATTTTAATTGACAGATTTGAATTTGTGCTGGTAAAAAAACTTTCAGACACAAGCAATCGCCTGGCTGCACCGTTTAGCATAAGGTCGATCAATTTTCCAGCCATGACCGGTGCGGAAAGGTCTCACTGCGTCATACTACTTCAAGTGAGTAGTTCAATTGCTTGTTTTACTTATTTAACGCATATTTTTTTGTTAACCTCGAGTGCTTGGCTAAAAACAACACTAAATTATGACGTAAAGTATGACGGCGTAAGCTGCAATAAGGACATTGAGACAACTTAATATTCCGTAATGCTTATATTTATATATAATATTCTATATATAACTCGTATGCAGTCTAAGATACAGTTTAACACCACGCACAATTAAGCAGTGCAACAAATGTAAAAGTTATTAAAATTGAAACCAATTCAAAAAATTGTAAGCATCATGTTGGGTGCACAAATTAATAACTGTCTCAGTGTTATTTTAACAGCCAAAATTGCTTTCGAGTTTTCATAAATTGGACATAGCTGGAGTACAGACAGAAGCTGGAATGTGAATCTTGAACAGACATTATCAGTTTGATTTAACAACACAATTTAAGGCTTATACTGTACAGTATAAAGCTAGGCAGTAAACAGACGAGATAATTATGGTTATAAATTAAATTAATACGCGATTGTCAGTCGAACACGCAGGCTCGGGCGCGATGCATTATTAAGCATAAAAATAAACATATACGTATATATTCGATACCTACTACTGTCGAGCAGTCTGATTGAGTAGCAAGTAGCGTGTATTAAATTTATGAACCAGTCACAATTTCCAAACACCAATGGAAAAAAATGATGGATGAAGACGAGTTTCATTAAGAATATTGCATTATTATTTAGACAGATACACCGATAACTGGGGAAAAACGAGGGAAAACCATGGAAAATCCGCAAATACCCACTGCGGGCCGACTACAAGTTAGTTACCGATCGTTTTTTTATTATGCCAAACCGGTCCACACAAAAAATCAACTGATTGCACAAGACAGAAGTGCATTCGTACGAATAAAAAATGGGTGAAGTGTACTTTTATAAACGTGCAAGCTGCAAGTAAAAAAATTAAATTCAGCTGTTTGAGTGCTAGCGATGAGACGAAGACTATAAAACGTGATTTTGTGAGTTGTGAAACAGAAAAAAACACCTATTAGGCTCATAATTCATAGCTGACATTGATTCTTAAATAATAAAACAGTTGAACCAATGCAGCCAGGTAAAAACAGCGATGACTTTTGCTAAAACAGCCAAACATCATTTTCTTTACGGCCAATAAATCCGAGATCCATTAAGCAACATAATTTTAATAAGAATTTCTAGATAGCAGAAATGACACAACAAAAAGCTAGTTCATTTTCAAGCTGGCTAAAGGAATGTTCCGGAAAAAAAGTTTCGAATTAAACTAAAAATTGGATTCAAGCTGTCTTTTGAGATGCGCGATATTTGTCAGTTAATAAGCGACTCTAAAACAGTAAAGTTTCCGAGGGAACATCGGCAAGACTACAAGCTGTTCAACCAATTCAAGACAAAAAAATGTTTCGAGGCTTTCATTATAGCAAACGTTGCAACGGTAGCCAATCATAATAAAGCTGCGGCAGAGGTTTTAATTAGTAGAGAGCGCGGCGTGAAGTGGCTGTCAGTGGGAGCCAATCAGAACGAAGCTGGGGCAGAGGTTTGTAGTAAGTACAGAGATCGTGGCGTGAGGTGGGTGTCAGTAGGAGCCAATCAGAATGGAGCTGGGGCAGAGGTTTGTAGTTAGTAAAGAGAGCGCAGAGTGAGGTGGGTGCCAGTAGGAGCCAATCAGAATGGAACAGGAGGAAATTGCATAAAGTTGGGGTGAAACCACCTTGAAACCAGAATTCAAAGATATATCTTACTCAATAATTTTTAACATTACTAGAAGCAATCAGAATAGCATTTTCTCTTAATTATTTTATCGAATCACTTCCCCTGGTGCTGACCGTAAGCCATGCCTCTTGTGGCCTTGTGCAGCCAATCTTCCAGCACCTCGGAAGCGATGTGCATCCCCTTCCGACGGTACAGAGCAGCGAGGTTCTTGACTGTGGTTGACACGGTCTGGTTGTCAAGGCGACAGGCTGAGCTGTGCTCAACTGGGCCGCGAGCCTTAGCCTCTTCGCGTTCCTCCGCCAGCTGCCAGATGGTCCTGCTAGCGGGGCTGCAGTCTCGCTCGTGAGCCCTGGTCAGCACCTCCTTGTACAGCTGTTCAGCCTGCGGGTACTTGCCCTGCTTCAGGTAGGCCGAGGCCAGGTTGTTCTTCGTCTTGCACACGTTCGGGTCATCCTCGCCCAGCTTGCTGACGTAGATCTCCAGGGCTCGCTGATAGTACAACTCCACTTCCTCATACTTGCCCTGGTTCTGGCACAGCAGGGCCAAGTTGTTCAGCTGCTTGGCCACGTCTGGGTGCTCAGAACCCAGTACTCGTTCGCGAATCACCAGGGCTCGCTTGCACAGCGGCTCTGCCTCGGCATACTTGCCTGGGTGTTTGGGTACGGGAGCTGATGGCTATAGTTGCGATTCAATTGCCGCTGGGAATGGTAGCTGAGATGGGGATCATGGGAATGCTACGGATTACTGTGATATTGGAGGATCAATAGGATTGGGGATCACTGGGATTGGAGAGTATTGGGATTTGGGATCATTGGGACTGGGACCATTGGGTTTTGGGGATCACTGAGATTGAGGATCATTGGGATTTAGGGATTACTGAGATTGAGGATCATTGGGATTTGGGGATCACTGGAATTAAGGATCATTGGGATTTGCGGATCACTGGAATTGAGGATCATTGGGATTTGCGGATCACTGGAATTGAGGATCATTGGGATTTGGAAATCACTAAACTTTGGGATCATTGGGATTTGGAAATCATTAAGATTGATGATCATTGGGATTTGGGACTGGGACTGAGGATTATTGGGATTTGGGGATCACTGAGATTGAGGATCATTGTGATTTGGGAATCACTGGGATTGAGGATCATTGGGATTTGGGGATCACTGGATTTTGGGGATCACTGGGATTTGGGGATCACTGGGATTTGGGGATCACTAAACTTTGGGATCATTGGGAGTTCGGGATCACTGGGATTTTGGGATCAAATTAGATGCCATATATTGTGTCCAGATTCTCTCTCTAGGAGTCCTTGACATTCAATAGGCCCTGGTGCGCACCTCTCTTGCCGTGCAGCACGGCCAAATTGTTGAGCGTGGCGGCCACGGCAGGATGGTCCGGGCCCAGAGTCTTCTCCCGGATGCCCAGAGCGTCTGTCAACAGGGCGGCGGCCTCCTTGTACTTGCCCTGGTCTCTGTACACCAGCGCCAAGATGTTTAGCATGGTGGCCACGTCTGGATGATCGTGACCGGATGTCCGCTCCAGGTCCTCCAGCGCCTGCTTGCAGAGCGGCACCGCCACCTGATGTGTTTGGGTATTTATTTAGCGGAGTAGACAATAAAACAGAATTCTGCAGCCTCGTCACCTTATTAGTTGGTGATTTATAATTAAAAGAAATTCTAAGCAAGCCTAATGGAAACCATAAATAAATTAACTGTGATGCTCATAGAGGCTTCTAATAACGACGGAGTGAATCGAAAGAGAGAGAAAGAGTAATAAAGAACCTAGAAATATGAAGTCAGTAGTACAGAGCGTGCATTATTTATGTTAATTTCATCAGTCAAAAAGATGGGACATGGGAGATAAGATGTTTTACATTTTGGAATTAGAGTTCTGGGACTTGAGGTCAGGATTGTGGAATTATGGGATTCGGGATTGTTGCATTCTGGGATTCGGGATTGTTGCATTATGGGATTCGGGATTGTTGCATTCTGGGATTCGGGATTGTTGCATTATGGGATTCGGGATTGTTGCATTCTGGGATTCGGGATTGTTGCATTATGGGATTCGGGATTGTTGCATTATGGGATTTAGGATTGTTGCATTATGGGATTCGGGATTGTTGCATTATGGGATTCGGGATTGTTGCATTCTGGGATTCGGGATTGTTGCATTATTGGATTCGGGATTGTTGCATTCTGGGATTCGGGATTGTTGCATTATGGGATTCGGGATTGTTGCATTCTGGGATTCGGGATTGTTGCATTATTGGATTCGGGATTGTTGCATTCTGGGATTCGGGATTGTTGCATTTTGGGATTCGGGATTGTTGCATTATGGGATTCGGGATTGTTGCATTATGGGATTTGGGATTGTTGCATTATGGGATTCGGGATTGTTGCATTATGGGATTCGGGATTGTTGCATTATGGGATTTAGGATTGTTGCATTATGGGATTCGGGATTGTTGCATTCTGGGATTCGGGATTGTTGCATTTTGGGATTCGGGATTGTTGCATTATGGGATTTGGGATTGTTGCATTATGGGATTCGGGATTGTTGCATTATGGGATTCGGGATTGTTGCATTATGGGATTCGGGATTGTTGCATTATGGGATTCGGGATTGTTGCATTATGGGATTCGGGATTGTTGCATTATGGGATTCAGGATTGTTGCATTATGGGATTCTGAATTGTTGCATTATGGGATTCGGGATTGTTGCATTATGGGATTCGGGATTCGGTTTTGTTGCATAATGGGATTCGGGATTCGGATTCGGGATTTTGTCATTCGGGACTTGGGTTGGTGAGATTCGGGATACTATTACAAAGATCTGGAATAGGGATTCCACAGGGATTCTGGATTTTGGGATTTGAAAGCAGAATTCTAGAATTCAGAATCGAGGTTCTCAGGATACGGAATCAAGACTATTGAGCAGTACGCATGGGATCTGGAGAATGATTGGACACAGCTTCATTGAGGGTCTTTCCGAATGAACAGATTCATTAAGGTAAAAAGCCTCACCTCGTAGCGGCCCTGCCCAGCATATTGGATCACCAGGTTGTGCAGGGTCCTCAGCCTAGCCGGGATCTCGTATCCGCCAGAGGCCACATTCTGCATAGAGGACGCGTGACTCATTGTGCTCATGGTCATGGGATCCTCCGGCTGCTGGCCCGGCTGCTGTTGCTGCTGCTGCTCCTTACTAGCCCCCTCATCGCCCGCTGTTGCAGCCTCCGCTTCCGCATCGAATTTCTGCATCTCTTGCATAAACTGCAGCTGGGCTTTCTCCTCTTCTAGCTGGGCATTCTGCTCCTCGCTCTTCACCAGCTTCTGCTGTGTGCTGGCCAGCTCCTCACGGAGCCACACGTTCTCCTGGACGAGTCGGCGGACCTGACTGCGTAGCTTGTTCACCTCGGACTCGTTGTACTGCATGTACTGCGACAGGGCCGTGATCATCTCGGCTTCGTCTAGGCCCTTCTCTATGCGCTCCAGAGCCTGCTCGAGGTAGGGCAGCTGCGCCTCGACCACGGCGCCCTCCTCTCCGCTGCGAGGCGACGCCATCAGAGTCTGGTAGTATTTCTCCTGGTCGCTGCGCAGTGTTGCCAGGGTCTTCTTGGTGGCTTCAGCCTGACGAATGATATCGTCCTGTGTGGCTACTCCGCTCTGCTTCATTGCTTCTGGCATTGTTTAGTAGTTTTGAATAGGAGAATAGTTTTGTAATTCAACTTTTTTTGTATTTCCTTCGAATCAAATATGCAATTTATGCATAATCAGAAATTTGACTCCTCGGCGTCTCGGAATTGATTTTTTGATCACGTTGCTAAGCTACCGACCGGTCTGAACTCGTTAGCAACGCAGTTTCTTGATTTTTCTCTCTTAGCAAGACTAAGGGTTGAGTATAATGCAGTTATAATGATTGTGCTTGTTCGCTTGAGCGTGAAAAAAACTGGGTTGGAGCTTGGAATGAAAATGGAACACCGAATTTCTTGGGCGGGGCGTTCGACGCTAAAATATTTTCTCTTTGCAGAAGAATAGTAGCTTTGCTTGAAAGCAGAGTTTTAGCAGGAGCAAGGAGCACAGGGGGAATGAGCGTATTGGGGAGGGGTGGACAAGAGAGCGGAAAGGGTCTCATAAGGCAAAAACACGTTCTCACCCGACGCCAACCCCTCCGATTGTACGCAGGCCAAGAATTCCTTTAAAAAAAACAAGCGCGGGACGATCCAGTTAGTCTAGCTGGCAATTCCTAACCCTCACTGTTAGGGTGGGGGGGTTGTTGAGTGGCCCGCGCGGGGATAGGGTTGGGCTTGACCGATCGATAATCCACCAGTGTACAAGCTTGCTAAGGACAGGGTAGGGGGTTTACGACCGCCCGGCCTTGCCCCAGCTCCAGCTGAGATTCCCCTCCCCCACCCATCCAATGCCAGCCATGAAACCCTTTGGAATGTGATTGTGCTTGTACGTGTACAAACTTTCATATTTTAAGCTGCAGCTCTTTATAGTACATGCCTGGATGGAGAAAAGATAATTACTGTACAAAATCCGTCAACCTCAATCCGTCAATCCGAGTTGCCGATCCCTATTTTTGCATCAGAAGCGACCGACCAATTAGAATGCTTAGAATGTACTCTCCTTTTTATTCGCGTTCTTCCCAATCCCTGGCTCTGTCCCATTTTCCAGCATAGACTTGGAAGCATTCTTGAACGAAAGTGAGGCATCAGTCTCTTCCCTGTCTCTGCGCTATCCATTTGCTTTGCATCAGAGCTGAGCACAGTTACATTCATAGCTAATAGTTGCCGTAGAAACTAGCAGTTTTGTACTGACTATACTGTACCTACCTAACAGCCTAAAATCCTCAGCTAAGAGGTTAGGAAAGCAACAAGAGCCGGGGGTGGGAACAGCATTGCACATTCTTGTTTTTGACCAATGCGAGAGAGCGGAGAGTACGAATAAGATTTTAGTAGTTGAAAGGCACTGTGGGATCTCCCGAGGGTTGGCTCGGGGATCGGGTTATAAGGAGATCGCGGGTTTTTGTAAAAGATTGTATAGGAAACTTCGCATTCTCAATTCCTTCCCACTCTAAGTAAGTACAAGTGCAGCAGTATATAATTGTCTAAGATTACAGACTAATATGAAACTCACTACCACTATACTCAGACAACTTCAACTCACTCTACACTATTTCAGCAACAGGAAGGCGAGTTTCGAATCCACTTGTCGGCAATCTCATATGCTAGACGATTACTAGACAAGCTCGCTGACCCCTGCCAGCTCACAGAGAGCTTGGAGCTACAAGTTCAGCGACATATCATACGGACAGAGAAGCTTAAGTCGCGCCTTTACGAGCTCTGGCTTCAGCTGCTGGAGCTCAAGTACTCGCTAGATTCCGAGTTCCTGGCCTCCAGGCGCAGGTCCAGGTCGCGTTTGCTGCTTGTCTCGGTGAGTGGTCTGCGGGGGAGAGAATCGTCTCTTAAAATCTCTGCTGAGAATCGCCTTTAGGAATCTCCGCCGAGAATCGCCTTTAAGAATCTCTGCTGAGAATCACCTTTAAGAATCTCTGCTGAGAATCACCTTTAAGAATCTCTGCTGAGAATCACCTTTAAGAATCTCTGCTGAGAATCACCTTTAAGAATCTCTGCTGAGAATCACCTTTAAGAATCTCTGCTGAGAATCACCTTTAAGAATCTCTGCTGAGAATCACCTTTAAGAATCTCTGCTGAAAATCACCTTTAAGAATCTCTGCTGAGAGTTCCATTTCGAAATTTCTGCAGAGAATTGCTCCTAGAAATCTCTTCTCTGCTGAGAATCGCTCCTAGAAATCTCTTCTCTGCTGAGAATCGCTCCTAGAAATCTCTTCTCTGCTGAGAATCGCTCCTAGAAATCTCTTCTCTGCTGAGAATCGCTCCTAGAAATCTCTTCTCTGTTGAGAATCGCTCCTAGAAATCTCTTCTCTGCTGAGAATCGCTCCTAAAAACCTCGTCTCTGCTGGGAATCAATGCTACCCCCTCTAGTGGCCTTAGGCTTGGAGTTTTGTCATTTACGCTTATGCACATGTACATGTACTCATTACAGTGTACAATATAGAGTACACAGTACTGTATAGAGCAGAAATATGGAGGACCAAGGTACACTCGGCAAATAACAAACTGGCAAATGCAAGGTTCCCAGTCTCTGGCCCGGCCTAGCCAGGCGGGCCATTTTAAAGCTCTCAGCCAAATTTGCGACTGAAGGAGAGAAAATGAAGGTGCAGTAAAAGCAAAGGTTTCTCTTAGCCTGGTAGGTATATAACCGTTATTATTTTAAGCGCAAACCTTCCGAACCATTCTTGGTTTTAGTCTTTTGTTCGTCTGCAACTATTTCTTCTTGCAAAAGAAACATTTGAGTTTTGATAATATAAATATAGTCTTAACAACATGCACGCGAGCACTTGCAACCATGGCTATTGAAGTTGGAGATTTCGAGGCCCCGAGGTTGCTGCTTTTTGCGACATGGCTTCTTTTGTAAGTTCGAAGTTGATCGAATTGAGTCGCTTCTTTGAGCTTGTGAAGAGTGGAGAGAGTTGGATGTGTGGAAGGGTAATCGGAAAATAGTAAAGTAGTGCAGTGTGGGCTGCATGTGAAGGAAATGAAGGAGGCGAACAAAGGATTAAGGAGATCAAAAAGGGGAGTTGAGTGGTTGAACTGGAGAGATCCAGGGTGAGAGTGAGTGAAGCGATGTGAGAATAGGAAAGTGATAGACTCAGGGTGTGAGTAGAGTAACTGAAGCGATAGAGTCAGTGTGAGAGTAGAGTGTAGAGATAGACTCAGGGTGAGAGTAGAGTGTAGAGATAGACTCAGGGTGAGAGCAGAGTGTAGCGATAGACTCAGGGTGAGAGCAGAGTGTAGCGATAGATCCAGGGTGAGAGTAGAGTGAGTGAAGCGATAGATCCAGGGTGAGAGTAGAGTTTAGCGATAGATCCAGGGTGAGAGTAGAGTGAGTGAAGCGATATATCCAGGGTGAGAGTAGAGTGAGTGAAGCGATAGATCCAGGGTGAGAGTAGAGTTTAGCGATAGATCCAGGGTGAGAGTAGAGTGAGTGAAGCGATAGATCCAGGGTGAGAGTAGAGTGAGTGAAGCGATAGATCCAGGGTGAGAGTAGAGTGTAGCGATAGATCCAGGGTGAGAGTAGAGTTTAGCGATAGATCCAGGGTGAGAGTAGAGTGAGTGAAGCGATAGATCCAGGGTGAGAGTAGAGTGAGTGAAGCGATAGATCCAGGGTGAGAGTAGAGTTTAGGGATAGATCCAGGGTGAGAGTAGAGTGAGTGAAGCGATAGATCCAGGGTGAGAGTAGAGTTTAGCGATAGATCCAGGGTGAGAGTAGAGTTTAGCGATAGATCCAGGGTGAGAGTAGAGTGAGTGAAGCGATAGATCCAGGGTGAGAGTAGAGTGAGTGATGCGATAGATTTGGGGTGATAGATTCAGAGTGATAGATCCAGGATGAGAGTAGAGTGTAGCGATAGATTTGGGGTGAGAGTAGAGTAGAGTACAGCGATAGATTAGAGTTTATAGAGAGACATCAATGAGATGAATTGACAAAGTGCATAAAAAGTTCAGAGTACAGAACCCGCAGCCACTAGAAAGGGCATAAGGCACTGCTAACGGTTCGATAGTTCGGTTTCTAAGCTAGAATGCTCAAAATCGTTTAGAAGTCTCTTAAGTCTCACACCGGTCAATGTTTAAAGGCCGAACTTCCTGTTAGCTAATTTTTATGCGAGCAATATTTCTGCTCTAATTAGAAAACTGTGATTCATAATTTTCAAGATCATGCACAGCCTAATTGCGCAGCTTTTCAAGTCAAGACGGCTTAAGTAATTAATTGCTTGTGTGCTTGGTTTCCGGCATTGGGTAATATTTAATAAAACTCTCAAGGCCTGCCTGGGTCCTCCGTTAGCTGGTCGCAAATATATTATTTAAAATCTTAATGTCTTCAGTGTGCTATCACTGTATCAGAGTTCTACTCAATTCTGTGAGTTCTTTAATTATTCACTGTTCTATTCGACCTCAGTTTTGATGCTATTGGATTCTAAGTATCCTAAATTAATCTCTATGGCATTCCAAAGATCCCAAATGGACTTTTATGCGATTCTAATGATCCCAGTTTGAATTTTATGGGATTCCAAAGATCCCAAATAGATTTTTATGAGAGTCCAAAGATCCCAAATAGATTTTTATGAGAGTCCAAATATCCCAAATGGACTTCTATGGGATTCTAAAGATCCCAAATTGATTTTATGAGATTCCAAAGATCCCAAATTGATTTTATGAGATTCCAAAGATCCCAAATAGATTTTATGAGATTCCAAAGATCCCAAATTGATTTTATGAGATTCCAAAGATCCCAAATAGATTTTTATGAGAGTCCAAAGATCCCAAATAGATTTTTATGAGAGTCCAAAGATCCCAAATGGACTTCTATGGGATTCTAAAGATCCCAAATTGATTTTATGGGATTCCAAAGATCCCAAATTGATTTTATGAGATTCCAAAGATCCCAAATAGATTTTTATGAGAGTCCAAAGATCCCAAATGGACTTCTATGGGATTATAAAGATCCCAAATAGATTTTATGAGATTCCAAAGATCCCAAATAGATTTTTATGAGAGTCCAAAGATCCCAAATAGATTTTTATGAGAGTCCAAAGATCCCAAATGGACTTCTATGGGATTCTAAAGATCCCAAATAGATTTTTATGATTTTTATGAGAGTCCAAAGATCCCAAATTGATTTTATGAGATTCCAAAGATCCCAAATAGATTTTTATGAGAGTCCAAAGATCCCAAATGGACTTCTATGGGATTATAAAGATCCCAAAGTGACTTTTAAGGGATTCCAAAGATCCCAATTTACTTTAGTGGGATTTTAAAGACCCTAAATTTTTTTGGGATACCAAAGATCCCAAATAGATTTTAATGAAAATCTGAAGATAACCGTTTTTTTATTTATAGATTTATGGATTTCATATTTAACAAAGAGTATCCGACACTCCCAACTCTAGAAGCACAACTGGCCCCTTCCCAATCCCAACATAACGCAGGTGGACCATCTGAACTCCGTATTCCCACCGGGCTGGGCGGGCCCGGAGAGCGGTTTCGCTTCCGAGCGCAGCCCGTCAAACATTGCGTCAAACTCCGCCGGCCACTCTTGCGCTGGCGACGCCGTTGACGCCAACGTCGGCGTTGGCGGCGGCTTCGGCGGCAATGGCAGCAGCCGAGAGTCAGCCTGCGGCGATTCGCTCAGCTCCTGCGATATTTTGCCATTCTCTGGTTTGTTCTCTCATATTTAACTTTAGAAACATCATAGTGGCTACTTACATTGCAATGAGTAGTGAAATAAGCGTTTCCTACGCTTAACAAGATTATTTAGCCTATTAGCAAGTTATTAGTTAGTCTTCAATTATTAGCAAGTCTTATCTGTGGGTTAACAAAAATTAGACTGCCACGAATTGACTGCCGAATCTAAATTCATTCTAAACTACCTTAACTCCTAAACCCTAACTTACATGTAAACTTAACTTTTCAACCCAACTCTAACTTCTAACCTAAACCCAACTCTAACTCTAAATTAAACCCAATTCTAACCTGATTTAAACCCAATTCCAAACCTGACCTAAACCCTAACCTGCCCTAACTCTAACCTAACCTAAATTGCTGGTAGTTAGTCAAGTTGTGGCAATAAAATTGCGTCAATCAATTTATCAATTGTCGTGCTCTCGACTCTCGTGATTTCGATTTCGAGATAGCAAAAGACGCGAATGACTGCGACAGACTTGGACAAAATAGAGAGGACTTCTTCACAAATGCTGAAAATAAAAATTTAGAGAACTCCAGACAAGATTCTGTTGTCTGACAGAGCCCCCGAGGCAAGTATTTCTTTTAAATGGACCCATTAGAGCGTGCGACAACGTCCACGAGTGCAACACACTGCTGTCTAACTCTAAGCTTTCATTCAAGAAAAGATGGGGTGGGTTGAGCTTTGAGCTTTGCGCAGAAAAATGGACAGCAAAAATGAAAGATGAAAGAGAATGCGAGGAGACTCGAGGAGCTGAGAGAGTCAGGTTGCTCATAGAGGCATGCATTTACATTCTTTAAAATGCGACAGTGTTTGCCGCAGAGCTCTACTTGGCGTTGGCGGTGGAGAAAAGCTAAACAACAGGGGCTTGTAATTTTGATGGCCACATCCATAAAACTCAGCTTTAAACCCCCCCCCCCCCCGCGGCCAAAATGTACATCCAATGTACATTCCAACCCCCGCGTCCTGCTCTCTCGCGCGGAGGGAAAGGAAGAAGTCGATGGGGCCTTGAAAACAGCGGGGGGTTGGCTTGCCGTTATCGCACCGCCCACCACCCCTCCCTGCCCCCAGGCCTTTCTCCCCCTTTAGTAAAATGTCTATCTATCCCCGTCCCGGCTCACATTTAAGCTTAGACATTGGCGTAGCCCCCCCAAACCTATTGCTGAAGCTCCTCCCTCCTCCTCTCTCGCAGAGGACGAGTATGAGAAGATTCAAGACAACTCGAGCTCGGCGCTCTCCTCGGCTGTCTACGCGGCGAAGTCAAAGACAACAACGGCGACAGCGGCCGGAATGACCGATGGCGCCGAGGCTTCCGGCGCCGCCTCCGTGTTGCAGCGACCGGCCGAGTGCGGCAAAGCAGCCGGAGACGCTCGCCGGGCCGCTCTGGCGCGACAAGTTGACCAGTGGCGCCAGGACGCCAGCCTGCGCCACGACTTGTGCAGCCGGTCCGACAGCCGCCTGCGTAACGGCTTCGTCGCCTGCCGGGTGCGCAGTCACGACACCCTGCTGCGCCGGATGCGCATCAGTGCCAACGCCAACTCCGAGGACAGCGCCAGCGCCAACAATGCCAAGGATAATTACGAGACTCTCCTGACGTTGATAACTCGGGATGAGGGCGGCGATCGGTTAGAGTTCTTCGGCGGCGATGGCGACACTGATTTTGATATGGACAACGTGGAAGGCGTCGAGAATGGCGACAGCAAAGCCACGCGCCGCCAGACGAAGCTGCCGCGCTCGCTTGCCGAGGTGCAGGTGCGGCACAGCCGCAGCGCCTATTTATCAACGGCAAGCAACTATTTCTATGGCATGACCGCCGTGGACAACGACGTGGTGCACGACGATATTGATGGCGAGGTTGAGGGCGGGGAGGACAACGTCATGAACCAGGGTAAGGAAGCTGGTCACTGACGCCCACCGCCATTCCCGGACATGGGACACCCATCGCCATTCCGGACACCCACCGCCATTCCTGGACACCCCGGACAACCACCGCCATTCCCGGACACCCACCGCCATTCCTGGACACTGGACATCCACCGCCATTCCTGGACACCCACCGCAATTCCCGGACACCCACCGCCATTCCCGGACACTGGACATCCACCGCCATTCCTGGACACCCACCGCAATTCCCGGACACCCACCGCCATTCCCGGACACCCACCGCAATTCCCGGACACCCACCGCCATTCCCGGACAACCACCGCCATTCCCGGACACCCACCGCCATTCCCGGACACTGGACATCCACCGCCATTCCTGGACACCCACCGCAATTCCCGGACACCCACCGCCATTCCCGGACACCCACCGCCATTCCCGGACACCCACCGCCATTCTCGGACACCCACCGCCATTCCCGGACACTGAACATCCACCGCCATTCCCGGACACTGGACATCCACCGCCATTCCCGGACACTGGACATCCACCGCCATTCCCGGACACCCCTTGACACCGCAGACGCCTCCGTCAGCGCCAGCCACTGGAACGGCGACGGCGTCTCCGACGTGGACTTGTCGGCGATTTCGCAGCAGGGCGGCAGCTGCCCGATCCGCCTTGCCCTCGCCCAGGCCCGCATCGCCGCCGCCGGCTCCGTCGGCAGTAGCTTCGGCAGCGGCACCGGCCGGTACCGGGGAGGCACCAGCGGCGGACGGTGGCGCGATTTTCGCAGCGACACCCGGCTGTACTGGGAGTGCCTGGCCGGTGGCAGCGAGGCCTACAGCGAAGGCGACGGCAGCGGCAGTGCTGGTGTTGATGGCGGCGACGGCGGCCGAATTGGTCGGCGCGGTCGCGATGCCACCTCGTCCGATGTTGACGAGAGTTGGTCGTTTTCCCGTTCCGACCTGTCCTCCTCTGCCGGCTCCTACGGGCTGGAACTGCCGGACAACCGGGGCGGCGCTGTTGAGAGTGGGGCCCGCATCAGCTGCGACAGTCTGGAGGGCGGGTGAGTGGCTCTCGGTCTGCCCGTGTGTCTGTCTGTCTGTCTGCCTGTCTGCCTGTCTGTCTGTCTGCCTGCCTGTCTGTCTGTCTGTCTGTCTGTCTTAGTGTCTGTCTGTCTGTCTGTCTGTCTGTCTGTCTGTCTGTCTGTCTGTCTGTCTGTCTACCTGATGATCTACCCTCCTTTCTTCCCAGAATGCACCCGCATCCTGGCGGATCGGCAGCGCAGGAGGCGGTCAGCTCTGACCACTCGCTGCTGCTAGTAGACCGAGCAGACCGGCACCTGTACTGGCAGCACCGCTCCGATCTCCACCCCGAGGCTGCTGCTACCGCCTTCGACTCAACTGACGGTGCTGCCACGGCCTCAAACATGCCGACAGTTGGAGAGGAAGATCAAAGCGGTGAGTCGCATTGATAAAGTCAGACAGTGTTGTAGGCAATATAGGGTAAATTCGGTCAGGAGTAATTTCGGTCAGGAGTAATTTCGGTCAGGAATAATTTCGGTCAGAAATAATTTCGTTTAGGAGTAATTTCGGTCAGGAGGAATTTCGGTCAGGGGTAATTTCGGTCAGGAATAATTTCGGTCAGGAGTAATTTCGGTCAGGAGTAAGTTCGTTTAGGAGTAATTTCGGTCAGGAGGAATTTCGGTCAGGGGTAATTTCGGTCAGGAATAATTTCGGTCAGGAGTAATTTCGGTCAGGAATAATTTCGGTCAGGAATAATTTCGGTCAGGAGTAATTTCGGTCAGGAGGAATTTCGGTCAGGAGTAATTTCGGTCAGGAATAATTTCGGTCAGGAGGGATTTCGGTCAGGAATAATTTCGGTCAGGAATAATTTCGGTCAGGAGGGATTTCGGTCAGGAGTAATTTCGGTCAGGAATAATTTCGGTCAGGAATAATTTCGGTCATGAGGAATTTCGGTCAGGAATAATTTCGGTCAGGAGTAATTTCGGTCAGGAGTAATTTCGGTCAGGAGGAATTTCGGTCAGGAGGAATTTCGGTCAGGAGGAATTTCGGTCAGGAAGAATTTCAGTCAGGAGTAATTTCGTTCAGACTCTAAAATCATTCTCCTATCTCGGTAGTTGAATTTATTATGATTTATTTCTAAGAAACGAATTTGCTCCGTTGCCATGGCTACCTTGCCGCAGGCCTGGACGAGAGCAGCCTGTCCAGTGTGGCCAACGAGCAGCTGGACGTGGACCAGCTGTGGGACTACAGCTGCCAGCCGGATCTGTACTCAGACGCCGATGACACTGACGAGTTGGATGAGCAGCGGACTCAGGCCGCGCTGCTGCTGGAGGACAGTCAGCTGAGCCTGTGGGAGATTGACCAGCCTGCTATGGACTTGACCTCTGCCGGGCTGCTGCCGCCTCAGCTGCCTGCCTCTGCTGTCCGGAGGCGGAAAATTGCGGCTGAGCTGCTTGAGACTGAGCACGACTTCTTGGTGAGCAGTCTGGATCTGTGATTCCATGATTTTAGGGACTTGGGATATTAGAGTCGGAATATTGGGATTCCATAATCGGGATTCCATAATCGGGATTCCATAATCGGGATTCCATAATCGGGATTCCATAATCGGGATTCCATAATGGAGATTCCATAATCGGGGTTCCATAATGGGGATTCTATAATCGGGATTCCATGATTGAGATTCCATAATGGGGATTCCATAATCGGGATTCCATGATTGGCATTCTATAATTGGGATTCCAAAATCGGGATTCCATGATTGGGATTCTATAATCGGGATTCCATGATTGGGTTCTATAATCGGGATTCCATGATTGGGATTCTATAATCGGGATTCCATGATTGGATTCTATAATCGGGATTCCATGATTGGGTTCTATAATCGGGATTCCATGATTGGGATTCTATAATCGGGATTCCATGATTGGGTTCTATAATCGGGATTCCATGATTGGGATTCTATAATCGGGATTCCATAATCGGGATTCCAAAATCGGGATTCCATGATTGGGATTCTATAATCGGGATTCCATGATTGGGATTCCATGATTGGGATTCTATAATCGGGATTCCATGATTGGGTTCTATAATCGGGATTCCATGATTGGGATTCTATAATCGGGATTCCATGATTGGGATTCTATAATCGGGATTCCATGATTGGATTCTATAATCGGGATTCCATGATTGGGATTCTATAATCGGGATTCCATAATCGGGATTCTATAATCGGGATTCCATAATCGGGATTCCATAATTGGGATTCAATAATCGGGATTCTATTATCGGGATTCCACCAAAGCCACACCAACACTCAGCACTAAAGCCCCACACCTACATAATTGGGATTCCATAATCGGGATTCTATAATCGGGATTCTATAATCGGGATTCCATGATTGAGATTCCATAATGGGGATTCCATAATCGGGATTCCATGATTGGCATTCTATAATTGGGATTCCAAAATCGGGATTCCATGATCGGGATTCTATAATCGGGATTCCATGATCGGGATTCCAAAATCGGGATTCCATGATTGGGATTCTATAATCGGGATTCCATGATTGGGTTCTATAATCGGGATTCCATGATTGGGTTCTATAATCGGGATTCCATGATTGGGTTCTATAATCGGGATTCCATGATTGGGTTCTATAATCGGGATTCCATGATTGGGATTCTATAATCGGGATTCCATGATTGGGATTCTATAATCGGGATTCCATGATTGGGTTCTATAATCGGGATTCCATGATTGGGTTCTATAATCGGGATTCCATGATTGGGTTCTATAATCGGGATTCCATGATTGGGATTCTATAATCGGGATTCCATGATTGGGATTCTATAATCGGGATTCCATGATTGGGTTCTATAATCGGGATTCCATGATTGGGATTCTATAATCGGGATTCCATGATTGGGATTCTATAATCGGGATTCCATGATTGGGATTCTATAATCGGGATTCCATGATTGGGTTCTATAATCGGGATTCCATGATTGGGATTCTATAATCGGGATTCCATGATTGGGATTCTATAATCGGGATTCCATGATTGGGTTCTATAATCGGGATTCCATGATTGGGTTCTATAATCGGGATTCCATGATTGGGTTCTATAATCGGGATTCCATGATTGGGATTCTATAATCGGGATTCCATGATTGGGATTCTATAATCGGGATTCCATGATTGGGATTCTATAATCGGGATTCCATGATTGGGTTCTATAATCGGGATTCCATGATTGGGATTCTATAATCGGGATTCCATGATTGGGTTCTATAATCGGGATTCCATGATTGGGATTCTATAATCGGGATTCCATGATTGGGATTCTATAATCGGGATTCCATGATTGGGTTCTATAATCGGGATTCCATGATTGGGATTCTATAATCGGGATTCCATGATTGGGATTCTATAATCGGGATTCCATGATTGGGATTCTATAATCGGGATTCCATGATTGGGTTCTATAATCGGGATTCCATGATTGGGATTCTATAATCGGGATTCCATGATTGGGATTCTATAATCGGGATTCCATGATTGGGTTCTATAATCAGGATTCCATGATTGGGATTCTATAATCGGGATTCCATGATTGGGATTCTATAATCGGGATTCCATGATTGGGATTCTATAATCGGGATTCCATGATTGGGATTCTATAATCGGGGTTCCATAATGGGGATTCTATAATCGGGATTCCATGATTGGGTTCTATAATCGGGATTCCATGATTGGGATTCTATAATCGGGATTCCATGTTTGGGATTCTATAATCTGGATTCCATGATTGGGATTCAATAATCGGGATTCCATAATTGGGATTCAATAATCGGGATTCTATTATCGGGATTCCATCAAAGCCACACCAACACTCAGCACTAAAGCCCCACACCTACATAATTGGGATTCCATAATCGGGATTCTATAATCGGGATTTCATAATCGGGATTCCAAGACAGGTGACATAGACCAGCGCTTCTATCACCTGGTTATTCACCTGGTAAATCTTGTGTAATCAAAGGAAAGCAGACTTCAAAGCCGAAAAGCAATTCTTGCATAGGAAATTACTGCTTCACATTACATTTCTGCAGAAGCTACATTTTTCTGCTCTACTGAAGGAAGCATATGTTTTGCTTTGGGTGGAGAAAATCCCCTTTTGAAATGGGAGATTTTAACGACAGGGGGATTTGACTTTGGCCAGGCGAGAGGTCCAGGTGTGTTTGACCCGATGACTCACCCAATAAATCCCAATTGCGGACTCTCGTGTGCTCAAGCCAAAACTGTGTGCTCTGCGTGTGCTTGAAAATTTAGGAAGGTAATAAGGAGCGAATTCTTATTGTTCCGCTAAAGCCGCTCTCTTCCTACTGGAGTAGTTTTTTATTATTTCTCCCCCAAATATGAGTCATGAGTCATTCGCTAAGTCGCACGAATTTGTCGGTTCACCTGCCCTAGTATTAAGGGGGTAAAATTTATAGTCATGATTGAATTGCCACGATCAAAGCGGTTAATGGGGACGAGTTTACAATTTCCTGGTCAAGTCGAGCCTTCGTAGGTCAAGTGAAACCTGCCTGGGTCAAGTGAAACCTGCCTGGGTAAAGTGAAAAGCCTACCTGGGTCAAGTGAAAACCTACCTGAGTCAATTGAAACCTGCCTGGGTCAAATGAAACCTGCCTGGGTCAAGTGAAACCTGCCTGGGTCAAGTGAAAACCTACCTGGGTCAAGTGAAAACCTACCTGGGTCAAGTGAAAACCTACCTGGGTCAAGTGAAAACCTACCTGGGTCAAGTGAAAACCTACCTGGGTCAAGTGACTATCTGGGTCAAGTGAAAACCTACCTGGGTCAAGTGACTATCTCGGTCAAGTGACTATCTGGGTCAAGTGACTATCTGGGTCAAGTGACTATTTGGGTCAAGTGGCTATCTGGTTCAAGTGAAAAATTTGATCAAGTAATTCATTTGAGTCAAGTAAACTCTTGCTGGGTCAGGTTTTGGGTCGAGTCGATATTTCCTGGATTCAGTCAAATCGAACCTTGTTGAGTCAAGTAGAGCCTTTCTGGCACCCAGCCACGCAGCTCGCTCACCCGAGCCACTCACTCCTACTCCATCCAGACGCTGCAGTCCGAGGTCTGCAGTGCCTCAAAGACCGGCACCGATCTGAACCTCGGCGACGTCGCCGACTTAATCGACGCCAGCGACGATGACGTCATCGACGCAGACTCGGCCGAGCGTTGGCGCCGCCACGCCGAGATCCAAGAGGCCGCCTCGGAGGCCCACGCCAGCTGCCTGGCAACCGGCGAGTTCGACGCATCCGCAGCCGACATGGCGGCCGGCGTTGAGCGGCTGGACCGGCTGGCCGACGACCTTCGGCGCTGGCTGGCGACAGGCGCGGCGGAGCTAGAGGAGCTGCGTCAGGCGGAGGGCGAGAGTCGGCAGCGGCGCCTGCTGATGGAGAACTGGGAGCTGCTCATTGGCTGGCTGCAGTCCGATCTGGACAGGTGCGCGATGGGGGACTGCTGGGTGACGCTCTCCTCCCTGACTGGTGCCTGTTCTCCTACCTATCTACCTTTCTATCTCTCCTCACCCTTGTCCCTTCCGTCTCACCCTCTCCTCTCACTCTGACTCTCCCTCAATCTCCATCTCTCCCTCTCTCCCTCTCACACCCTCTCTCTCACCTTCTCCCTGTCAATCTTCCTCTCACTCCTCCTTTCTTCCTCTCAATCTCCTCTCTCTCTCTCTTTCTCTATCTCTCTTTCTCTCTCTCTCTCTCTCTCTCTCTCAATCTCCCTCTCCCTCTAAAGCTCCCTCTCACCCTCTCCCCTTACTCCCCCTCTAACCGTCTACTTTCCCTCCCGCCCTCTCATTCTTTCTTCCACCCCTTTTCTCACTCTGCCCTTCCCTTTCCCTCTCTTCCTAGCCCTCTCTCACTCTCGCTCTCCCTATCCCTTGTAACACTCTTTGACTTCCTCGTATTCTACTCCTACCTCCATAATATCCCTATTTGTTAATACTAGTATCTCAACCTGCTTTATTATCCCAAATCTCTGCCCCGCCAAACCGGCACAACAGCAGTTCACCCCGTCTTTCCTCCCTCTGCTCCATGCCAGCTGTCAATCAAATCGAGAGTCTCTGAGCAGGGCGCACGCCTCCATGCTGGAGCTGGAGCGGCTGCTCTGCCGTTGCGAGCGCCTCATCCAGGAGGAGCTGCACCGACTGCGGCAACTTGAGTCAGCCAGCAGCTTCGACAGGGAGACCGCGGCGGCGGATTTAGAGGTGAGCAGCTGCTCAACTCAATACTGACTGACTGACTGACTGACTGACTGACTGACTGACTCACTGACTCACTGACTGACTGACTGACTGACTCACTGACTGACTGACTGACTGACTGACTGACTGACTGACTGACTGACTGACTGACTGACTGACTGACTGACTGACTGACTGACTGACACACTGACTGACTGACTGACTGACTGACTGACTGACTGACTGACTGACTGACTGACTGACTGACTGACTGACTGACTGACTGACTGACTGACTGACTGACTGACTGACTGACTGACTGACTGACTGACTGACTGACTGACTGACTGACTGACTCACTGACTCACTGACTCACTGACTCACTGACTGGCTCACTGACTGACTGACTGACTGATAAATTAATCTCTGCTTGAACTCCGGACCTTCAACACGATTATAATTTTTAAATTTTTTGTGTCCGAGTAGATAATTTCTAGTGTTCGCCACATACTACTACTTTGGTGATGAAAAGTCTGTTTTCTATACATATCGGGAAATTCAACTCCACTCGCCCTTCTGCTTAGGAGGCAGCCAAAAACGCGGACTCGGCGGCCTCCCTTGTCAGCCACTGCTCGGCGCTGCTCGACGCCTCCCTCGGCGCCAGCCTGACAGCGTCGGCGCACGCGCGAATTGACGAACGACTCGCGTCGGCGTCCAGCAGCTCGGCGAGGCTGCGCCGTCGCTGCCGACGTCTCCGCCTTTTGGTGATTCGGGCCACGACATGTACGGAGCTGCCGACGCAGCCGGAGGTCCGTGCGGAGCGGCTCGGCCGGCGCTGGTGCGCCCGTATGGCGGCCGCTGCGGCTGTGGCTTCTCTGCTGCTTCTTCTGCTGCTGCTGCTGTGCTGGCTGGCTGCTCTGCTGGCCAACCCGGCTGGAGCTCCGCCGGCTTCGGCAGCTCCCGTGACGGCCGACTGGGGCTGCCGGCGCGGCTGGATGGGCTGGCTGGTGTCCCGCCTGCTGCCAGCGCTGCGGGAGACCCGACCGAATGGCGCTCCGTTCTGAGTCCGTGGGGAGTCCTGCACTACCGTGCTCAGACTGGGTTTTAGAGGCCTCAGGGTCCCTGTATTTCAGCTGGTGCCAGCACCTGAAGGTCCCTGTATTTCAGCTGGTGCCTGCACCTGAAGGTCCCTGTATTTCAGCTGGTGCCTGCACCTGAAGCTCCCTGTATTTCAGCTGGTGCCTGCACCTGAAGGTCCCTGTATTTCAGCTGGTGCCTGCACCTGAAGGTCCCTGTATTTCAGCTGGTGCCTGCACCTGAAGGTCCCTGTATTTCAGCTGGTGCCTGCACCTGAAGGTCCCTGTATCTCAGCTGGTGCCTGCACCTGAAGGTCCCTGTATTTCAGCTGGTGCCTGCACCTGAAGGTCCCTGTATCTCAGCTGGTGCCTGCACCTGAAGGTCCCTGTATCTCAGCTGGTGCCAGCACCTGAAGGTCCCTGTATCTCAGCTGGTGCCTGCACCTGAAGGTCCCTGTATTTCAGTGGATTGGCCCATCTGAAGGTCCCTGAGTTTTAATGATTGAGCGACACATCTGAAGGACCCAGATGAAGTTTAGGAAGCACCAATTATTTTATTAATCCTTATTATTAGGCCTTAAAGTGCAAGTTTCTGCACAGAAAATTTCCAGCTCAAATTGTCTGCTTATAATCTTGTTTTCAGAATTCCTTTGTATTCAGATTGAATATATCCCTGTTTCACTACTAACGGACCAGCGCTTTGCCTACTTATATTAGTAGGCGAAATGCGAAAGGCAGCCGTAATTTATCCTCACTGTGCTTTTCTCCTGTCTATGTGTGGTTCTGCATGACTATAATCTCATTGTCAATTTTCCTCCAATCTCCATATTGACTGTTGATATTATTATTTGGCCACTCAACTCTGCGGTGACTTCTCCAGATTTTTAGTCAGCTTCCACACTTTTCAACCCACCTTTGAAGTTACTTTATTATGCTCATGATGTTGTAATTTGCAGCTTTTTTATCTGATTTCAACATTTTAGAAATTAAATGTTCACAGCTCTACTTAAAAGCTGCGGAACAGTAGCTAACTTGGCGCATGACGAATAAAATCAATTAAAAAAATCGAGAAAAGGGCAGTGAATTAATGTTCAGAATGTTGCTCTATCTGTTTGGGGCCAAACTGATTTAATTACTGTTCTGTACATTATTCATTAAGCTGTTTGCCCATAATTTTACCTGTTTTTAGTATTTTTTCTCTGCTGGATTGAAGCGCTTTAGCCTAGATTAATCCTCGTTTATATATCGGTTCTCCTGTGCGCACAGCCGCCTCTCATGCTGGTGGTGTTCTTCACAACTCATCATTTTTCTTTCAGCTCTTCAGCTTGACAACTGTGTCATTTGTTCTTGAGCAGGGATGAGGCCGATCTAGCCTATTGCTTGAAGTACACAAAATACACTGACAGACTGACACGTGTTTGACAATATAAAATAGGTGTATAAATTTTACTTACAAGTATTTGTTTATATTTGAATTTGTTTGATCCGTGAGTCCAGTGAATGGAGAGGGTGGAGGAGGGTAGAAAGAGGGTGAGAGAGGAGGGTAGAGAGGGAGGGAGGGAGGAGGGTAGAGAGGGAGGGAGGAGGGTAGAGAGGGAGAGGGAGGAGGGTAGAGAGGGAGGGAGGAGGGTAGAGAGGGTGAGGGAGGAGGGTGGAGAGGGTGAGGGAGGAAGGTAGAGAGGGTGAGGGAGGAGGGTCGAGAGGGTGAGGGAGGAGGGTGGAGAGGGTGAGGGAGGAAGGTAGAGAGGGTGAGGGAGGAGGGTCGAGAGGGTGAGGGAGGAGGGTCGAGAGGGTGAGGGAGGAAGGTAGAGAGGGTGAGGGAGGAGGGTAGAGAGGGAGAGGGAGGAGGGTAGAGAGGGAGAGGGAGGAGGGTAGAGAGGGTGAGGGAGGAGGGTAGGGAGAGGGTGAGGGAGGAGGGTATAGGGAGGGATTTTACAGTGAAAAGAATCAACCAATTTTTCTCTAAAGTATTCATCTGAGAACTGTTTCACACTTTAGATGTATATTTAGTGCAACGAACTACAACTTGGCTCGGATGGCAAGACGGCACTGCCACCAGACCTGAGTCAACAGACTCAACAACGCCAACTGTTAGCTACTTGGCTCACTGCCAGCCAAGTGAGCTCAGCCATTGAGCGGAGCTCACACGCACAAAGTTAACTGCCCTCATGTCCGTCAACTGTGCTCATCACGTGAGCTGGGGGGGGGGATTACCCAACTGTATTTTGCATTGAGACCTGCTATTTGCCTACAGGGGAGGGGGGTTTGGCGACTCACTGCCGCTTCTATAGTTGCTTATTGTACGAGATCAGCGCGCTTGGCTCAATATCCAGGCCGCGCAGTTCCCGCCTAGCAACCGAGATTGGGATCTAGGACTTGTCAAATAAATATTACCTTGGGGGGGGGCAATATATATCCTAGCTAGAGAGGGCTTCTTCTCAATCAATTTTGTCGACTTAAGTGAGACGGAGCTGTTTGGCAACGAGCCCGCGGAGACCCTTCCTCCCCCAACAGCTCACTGGAATTTGTGCCAAACACACAATTGCCAAGCAACTAAACAATGCCCCCCCTGCACACCGGTTGTCGGTTGCATCATTTTGTTTGTTGGGCGAAAGCAAAAAAAAACGGCTCAGCTCGAACTCGCTAATCTTTTTGAGCTTGTCTGGCCCGGAGTTCCCCTCTCAGGTGCCAAACTATTTTATGGTGCGTTACGGTGCCGTTGCTATGGGGACAGCTGTTCCCCTTGAGGAGGGATATAGTAACTTACGGGTTCGGTAGGCTTACGTCGGTCTACATGTAGGGGTGCCTACCCTGACTTTTCGAAATGGAATGGAAAGTGGGAATTGGGAGAAATCATAAGCGAGAGAATCAGAGGGGAATTGGGATGAATCATTAGAGAGAATCAGAGGGATTTGGGATGAATCATTCGAGAGAATCAAAGGGAATTGGGAGAAATCATAAGCGAGAGAATCAGAGGGATTTGGGATGAATCATTAGAGAGAATCAAAGGGAATTGGGATGAATCATTAGAGACAAAAACAGAGAATCAGAGGGGCATTGGGATAAACCATTAGAGAGGGGATCAGAGGGGCATTTTGATAAACCATTAGAGAGAAAATCAGAGGGGAATTGGGATAAACCATTAGAGAGAGAATCAGAGGGGAATTGTAATTAATCCTTAGAGAGAATCAGAGAGGAATTATGATGAATCATTAGAGAGAGAATCAGAGGGGAATTGGGATAAACCATTAGAGAGAGAATCAGAGGGCCATTGGGATAAACCATTAGAGAGAGAATCAGAGAGGAATTGTGATGAATCATTAGAGAGAGAATCAGAGGGGAATTGGGATAAACCATTAGAGAGAATCAGAGGGGAATTGTAATTAATCATTGGAATCAGAGAGGAATTATGATGAATCATTAGACAGAGAATCAAAGGGGAATTTTGACAGATCTTAAGGAACCCAAGAAAATAAAAGAATCGTGTTATAAAACTCACGGGGACTGGATGAATGCATGTCATTAAACATGGGAAACTCGATCGGAGAAATCGCACATTTCAATTCCAGATCGCACAGAGAGCTTTCAACCCCCTGTCAGACTCCTCCCAGCTGCAGGCAGCCAAGCACAGATTCTTTAAGCACAGTTTATAAACAATTCCCCAAGTCCACAGATCCCGAAGGGACTTCCCCCTTACAAAATGACACGCGCTAAACATTGTTGGAAGTGGATTTTGTTTATTTGCCTTCAAGGCAGTATTTATTGATTGTTAATGCCAGTGTGTTCTCTCTCTGTATATTGTTGACGAAAATTTGTCGAACTATTTTACTAACCCCTAGAATGCTATTGCTACTTTCGAATTTTGAATCCTAAGATTCCATAGAATTAACTTGGAATTCCAGATTAGTTTCCAATCCGTGACTTTGCTCGCTTCGATAAGTTGAGCTTAAAAAGTTTACACCGGTTTTGAGTTTGAGTGATGAAGGATTTGGTAGAGCTGCTGGCAACAAACTATTGGATTACACAGTCAAGTTTGTGTCTCAACTGATCCAAGCGGCTCAGAAACTGACAGCCTTGGATGGCGGAAAAAATGAAGGGGTCAATTTTTTGTTTAAACCTTAAGCTAATGAGCTTTCGCGAGTCTGCTGTTCCGTGTTCTGAGTTACAGTTTGAGGATTAGGGAAACTCTGGTTTCTAAAATTCAGGTTCTTTTGCAACTTCAGGATTCATGATACTTCAGGACTGAGAAACTTCAGGATAGTGAAACTTCAGGACTGAGAAACTTCAGGACAGTGAAACTTCAGGACAATTAAACTTCAGGACAGTTAAACTTCAGGACAGTGAAACTTCAGGACAGTGAAACTTCAGTAGAGTGAAACTTCAGGACTGAGAAACTTCAGGACCGTGAAACTTCAGGACTGTGAAACTTCAGGACAGTGAAACTTCAGGACAGTGAAACTTCAGGACTGTGAAGCTTTAGGACAGAGAGAGAAACTTCAGGACAATTAAACTTCAGGACAGTTAAACTTCAGGACAGTGAAACTTCAGGACAGTGAAACTTCAGGACTGTGAAGCTTTAGGACAGAGAGAGAAACTTCAGGACAATTAAACTTCAGGACAGTTAAACTTCAGGACAATTAAACTTCAGGACAGTTAAACTTCAGGACAATTAAACTTCAGGACCGTGAAACTTCAGGACTGTGAAACTTCAGGACAGTGAAACTTCAGGACAGTGAAACTTCAGGACTGTGAAGCTTTAGGACAGAGAGAGAAACTTCAGGACAATTAAACTTCAGGACAGTTAAACTTCAGGACAATTAAACTTCAGGACCATTAAACTTCAGGACCATTAAACTTCCGGACTGCAAAACTTCAGGACTGAGAAACTTCAGGACAGTTAAGCTTCAGGATTCACAAAGCTTCATTTTTATCCAGCCCCTGCGTTTATAATGCATATTGTTTATGAAATTTCAGTTTGAAGAAACTTCGAAATTGCGGGAATGTGAAACTTGACCGAACCAGGCACTGCAATAGCTTTCAAAACACTGCAGTCCCGTGCCGCTTTACCAAACTCACGGACGCCACCCCCAACCCAATAACAGTCCCCATTATTGCACCATCACCGCACTCCAGCTATTCGAGTTTCAATCGATTATTACGTCACCAAAACGACAATTATTCGAAAACAACAATACCCGGAGCAATTGCATATTCGCATTGGAGTTTGCATATCGCACCTCACTATCAAAAAACGTTGTGAAACTCGAATAACTGACTCAAACTGGTGGGCATAGTGAGGCGCTATTCTCACCTCGGGGCCGCACAATGGGAATTTGATGATTAATATTTTTATCTAGACGGAACCCCCGCGGCTATTTTTGATGGATTTATGAAAGCCCATTCGTCAGACACAACGGCCAATAAATATTTCATTCCAATATTTGAGCTCATAAAACGGTTATGTTTTTCGTTTTAAAAAATATCATAATAATAGAAAATATGTTTGCTTGAGTCCGATCAGTGAAATTTGAGCTGCCACTTCGTAGATCTTCGAGTTGATAGACCTGAGATACCTCCGGGAATGACTGTAAGCTTTTATTGACTCGATCGAGCTGTGGTTTATCAACACCGAATTTTGATCTGTTGATTCTCTGCTCGCTACTGAAATTCCACCTTTGTCGGCTGAGCTCGGGATCAGATGCAACCGGGGGGTCATTGTGTTTGTGGGCCTTGGCTGTTTGTCTGTTTTGTGTGATTATTGAGCACGCTAGGTGAGAGTGAGATAGAGATGTGAGAGAGATTGGAGAAACTAGAAGCCATTAGAAAGATATTAGACACACAGGTTGCGATTCTATGGTTAAGGTTAGAGAAGCACGGAGAGATTAGAGAATCAGGGAGAGATTAGGGAAGCAGGGAGAGATTAGAGAATCAGGGAGAGATTAGAGAAGCAGGGAGAGATTAGAGAAGCAGGGAGAGATTAGAGAAGCAGGGAGAGATTAGAGAAGCAGGGTGAGATTAGATAAGCAGGGAGAGATTAGATAAGCAGGGAGAGATTAGAGAAGCAGGGAGAGATGATTAGAGAAACATGAAGAGATTAGAGAAGCAGGGAGAGATTGGAAAACATTTTCCTGTTGTTTTTCATATACCTGAGCAGCATGGAACTGCGAGTGTGCCCTAACAGAGCTAGATTGCGGATTCGAACACCCAGTAACCCGCTGAGCAGAGAATGAGCACAAACAGTTTGCCATATCTGCAACACCTTTATTGATTTTATCCCCTAGGGAGTCTAAGATCCTCGCCTTAAACGGCCCCAGCTGTGAGCAAGCATTTGCAGAGCTATTCCGTGCCGGTTTGGACCGGGTTAATTACCTCAACACCTCTACAGGTGGCATTCCGCAGCACACGGTGCAAATCTCAGTTGGCTTTTGATGTTTGCCGACCAGCCGCAGCGAGACGGACCACCCGCTGCGACTGTCAATGCTGACTGGCCATTGCAGCCCTTGAGCGCAGGTGCAGGATCTGTAGGTAATTTTCGAAATCAGAATTTTTTTATAACTGCAAATTCGTTTTGCAAATTTGTTTGTTTGATCTCGTTGCCGCGGTGCACCTGTGCCTCTGGCCCGAATTCATGTTGACAGTTTCCCAGAACTAATTTGAGCGTGAAAAGTCAGTGAATGAAAAGGCAAATTTATTTATTGAAATTCGCATTCTGTATCCATGCCAAAATATGACATTGTTCGCATTGCCGAACACGTCAAGTTTGATTCCTTTGTCGACATTTTTCAGTTCAGATGCCGCCCGTATTGTAAGCTGACACCATGTCAGCTCCAAGAGCACAGGACTCGTCCGCATCTAATTAAGAGAATTGTTGTGCTGCACGCTTGATGGCTTTGACCATTTTTTTTATCTTCTGTGACTTTTGGCCTGCAATTGCTGCATGGCTTGGTAACCAACGACACAGATCGAGACAGCGATAGTGGCCCGTGAAGGGAGGGTTCCTAACTAACCAATATGGCTGCGCCCGATGAGAAATGGAGAGGGGAATAGAATAGAGATGGTAGAGTAGAGATGAGAGAGTAGGGATGGTAGAGTAGAGATGGTAGAGTAGAGATGTGAGAGTAGAGATGGTAGAATAGAAATTGGAGAGTAGAGATAGGAAAGTAGATATGAAAGAGTTGAGATGGGAGAATAGAGATAGGAAAGTAGAGATGGAAGAGTACAGATGGAAGAGTAGAGATGGGAAAGGCGATATGAGAGATGAGAGATCTGAGATCTGAGAGAAGAGATGAGAGAAAATGAAGCTAAACAGACAGTTTTTTGACGAAAATGATACTGGAAGGACATGGAAAAGTAAAAAAAGTATAAAACACGAGAACAGCACAGGGGAATTTCAGTTTTGAGGTCATGATGTTGTCGATATCAAGTTGAAAATTTTGCAATGCTCAGCCATAAGAGGTGGAGTTGAGATATTGACTGTTAAATCTCGCTAAAACAATCCTGCATTGTCAAATGTATTGCGTAACGGATCACTGTGTGCCCTCAGCGCAGATTGTTCAGAAAGAGGCGGACTGTGCTCAGTTGAGCATCTAGCGATCGCACATTGGGACGCATCAACTTTCACCCTTGCAGCAGCGGTTGGTTCAGTTAGCTTTAGCGATGATATCTCAAGTTCCTGTCTCAACTCTTATCTATCAGATTGCCTGTATAGAACGTATTTCGCACCTTGAGTTCAGCACAGTTTCACACCTTTCGGCTCCCACTAGCTATAGCATTGGCGCATTCCACATATTTTTCCATCTGGTGCTAGAAAGTATCAACCTTGGCCATCTAGAGCAGTTTTTGATATCACTGCACATTGAATTGAACAGAACTGGCAAGTTCGCACCTCTCAAACTCCACCAGGGTTCGGTTATGCGAATTCCGTTTGCTTCATGCAGCTGCGTGCGATTCGGAATCCAGGACTCTGACTGCTTGGGTTGAAATTTTGCCGCAGCTGGTGCTGGCTGGTCTTCCCTAGAGCGGAGAGGGGAGAGGGGATCCAGGGAGAGAAAAATATGAAGTATAGTCTGAGGAGACAGTAGACACGGGAGAGAGTAGACAGGGGGAGAGAGTAGACAGGGGAGAGAGTAGACAGGGGAGAGAGTAGACAGGGGAGAGAGTAGACACGGGAGAGAGTAGACAGGGGGAGAGAGTAGACAGGGGAGAGAGTAGACAGAGGAGGGAGTAGACAGGGGAGAGAGTAGACAGGGAAGAGAGTGGGGAGAGAGTATATACAAGACAGAGAATAGACAGAGGAAAGAGTAGACATGGAGAGAGAAAATAGAGAGAGTAGCTACAGGGGAGAGAGTAGATACAGGGGAGAGAGTAGATACAGGGGAGAGAGTAGATACAGGGGAGAGAGTAGATACAGGGGAGAGAGAGTAGATACAGGGGAGAGAGTAGATAGAAGAGAGAGATAGTAGACAATGGAGAAAGTAGACAGGGGAGAGAGTAGACAGAGGTGAGAGTAGACAGCAAGAAAGAATATACAGGGAGAGAGTAGACAGAGGTGAGAGTAGACAGCAAGAAAGAATATACAGGGAGAGAGTAGATACAAGGGAGAGAGTGGGGGAGAGTAGAAAGCGTAGAGAGTAGACAGGGGAGAGAGTAGGTAAAAAGGAGAGAGATATTAGCCAGGGGAAGGGAGAGGGTAGACAGAGAAGTAAAATGCAACTTATACAGGCAGAGACCACAATAATTTGAACTGCCATCACCCATCATCCATACAACTTCAATGGGGAAATGAATTATAAACAATGGAAGCACTACAATCAGCAACGGAAATTTGAATTAAGATGTATTAAAGGAATAGTGGCAATTTTCTAAATTCATAATTAGCAAATATGTGTTAGTGTTATTAGCTAATTAGTTTTTATTATAGACTTCGTGTTTAATTAAAGCGGGTCAAGTCGGTCGGAAAGGCCAGTGAAAGTGAGGGTAGAGCCGTAGAGGAGTGACTGCGAGAGACAGGACGCAAGGTCGGGCTCTCATTGGCTGACAAGACGCTGGACAGCTCCTATTGGCTGGCCACAATCGAGCGATACGAGTTGGGCTATAAAGCCTGGAGGCGGGTCCGCGGCTTTTGCTCTGCACTCACCCTGTTTCTCCTTTACTGCCCAGTCCAGATATTTACATTCTATTGGCATAATCATCAAATTGATCCAGGCTTTAACGTCGGGTATATTTCGATTTGCAAGCTTTGATTCTTCATATATAACTGGTAAGATAATTATCTGCTTTCTCATTGCTTTTAATTTGCTGTCACACTTTGTTTATCGATCTATCTCGTATGGACTCTCACAGTTTGTCTGTCAATCTATCTGCTCGGACTCTCACAGTTTGTCTGTCAATTTATCTGCTATGGACTCTCACAGTTTGTCTGTCAATCTATCTGCTATGGACTCTCACAGTTTGTCTGTCAATTTATCTGCTATAGACTCTCACAGTTTGTCTGTCAATCTATATGCTTCGGACCCTCACAGTTTGTCTGTCAATCTATCTGCTTCGGACCCTCACAGTTTGTCTGTCAATCTATCTGCTTCGGACCCTCACAGTTTGTCTGTCAATCTATCTGCTTTAGACTCTCACAGTTTGTCTGTCAATCTATCTGCTTCAGACTCTCACAGTTTCTGTCAATCTATCTGCCATGGACTCTCACAGTTTGTCTGTCAATCTATCTGCTACGGACTCTCTCAGTTTGTCTGTCAATCTATATGCTTCGGACCCTCACAGTTTGTCTGTCAATCTATATGCTTCGGACCCTCACAGTTTGTCTGTCAATCTATCTGCTTCAGACTCTCACAGTTTGTCTGTCAATCTATCTGCTTCAGACTCTCACAGTTTGTCTGTCAATCTATCTGCTTCAGACTCTCACAGTTTCTGTCAATCTATCTGCCATGGACTCCCGTCGTTTCTCACTGTCTCTCCAAAGAGTCCAAATGTCTATCGATCTGTTCTATGGCTTTTTAAATCTTTAAACCAGCCTCATCAGCTCACATTAGTCAGCAACAGAGCAAGGTTTCTTATCTTTTAACTCCCCCCGTTCTCCAACGCGCAGAGTGCAGCCATGCTCGCCACCACGCCGCAGCCGCATCAGCCGCCGCCGCCGCCACAGCTAGCGCAGTCGCTGGTCACCACCCTGCGCTTGGACGGTAGCAACGCGATTGGCAGCCGACAGCAGCAGCGCCAGCAGCCGCTGCGAGTCGACCACAGCCTGTTGCTGCCCGCCGTCTGCAGTCGGAAGCGTCGACAGTCCTCAAGTGAAGAGTCTTCGCCTCCACCGACGGCCCCGGCAACCCCGGCCAAGATGGCGCGCCTTCGCCCTGCCGCCCCCGCCATCGCCACCAACCCGCACTACCGGCGCCGATCCCAGCTGCTGGCGCCGGCACCAGCGCCGGCCGTATCGACATCGTCGCCAAGCCCAAAAAGCTCCGGCTGTTGCGACGCGCAGACCAGCCCGACGAGGCCGCAGGCACCGCCGATGCCGCCGCCGCAGCAGCAGCAGCAGCAGCAGCAGCAGCAGCAGCAGCAGCAGCAGCAGCCGAAGACTCCCCTGGGCGGCTGGGCGCGGTCAGCGCGCCATCGAATCGCTTCACGCATCCGCCGAAGCCTCAGCGCCTCCAGGCTGGCCGCTGCTGCCACCACTGCTGCCGTCTCTCCCGCCGCCGCCGCCACCACCTGCAGCGCTAGCGACATCGGCGGACGGGCGGAGACGCCCAAACGGCGCCAGAAGTCGTCCTCGCTGCACCGTTTGATGCAGCGGCTCGCCGGCACTCCAACGTCGGCAAAAAAGCCGCGCCAGCCGGTGTCAGCGTCGAGCGTAGCGTCGGCTGCGTCGTCTCCCTCGACGACGCCGTCAACTGTGACGGCGAGGGCGTCGCCACGAGGTCGCGTGCTGCGACTTGGCGCTGACGGGACTCGCCTGGTTCGACTGCAGCGGCCGCGCGGCGCCAGGTTCGGCTTCTTTGTTGCCAGGCGGCAGCCGCATGGAGGTGAGAAATCAATTACAGACAGTTGCAGTCAATTACAGACAGTTGCAGTCAATTACAGACAGTTGCAGTCAATTACAGACAGTTGCAGTCAATTACAGACAGTTGCAGTCAATTACAGACAGTTGCAGTCAATTACAGACAGTTGCAGTCAATTACAGACAGTTGCAGTCAATTACAGACAGTTGCAGTCAATTACAGACAGTTGCAGTCAATTACAGACAGTTGCAGTCAATTACAGACAGTTGCAGTCAATTACAGACAGTTGCAGTCAATTACAGACAGTTGCAGTCAATTACAGACAGTTGCAGTCAATTACAGACAGTTGCAGTCAATTACAGACAGTTGCAGTCAATTACAGATAGTTGCTCAGTTTGGTACTTACTCAAACTACTCAGAGTAATAGCAGCAGATGCAGAATTCTCAAAACACATCATCACTCCTCACCGCCATGCAGCAGTGTTCGTGAGCCGTTTCAACGACGCCAAGGACCAGCTGCGCTATCAGTCTGTGCTCTGCGTCGGCGACCAGATCCTGGAGATCCAGGGACTCCCAACCGATGCCATGGACCTCGCTGACATTTGCAGTTCCATCGCCGACTGTCGGACTCTCGTGCTTCGGGTGCGCAGCGAGTTTGCCTGGTAGCCCACCTGGGACGGGGGTCACGGGTTTGATTCCCGACGAGACGTGCGCCTCGTAGCATTTTTTAAATTGCCTTTTTTAACCCAGAAGTAACTGTAAACAGTTATATAGATACATGTAGTTTTAATTCCACTATGCATGTCATTTGTACAGATTTTATTACCTTTGTTTCTTCACCTATCGATGTATGCTCATTGTTTGTACTCCATGGCCTTGTACTCCATGGCCTTGTACTCCATGGCCTTGTACTCCATGGCCTTGTACTCCATGGCCTTGTACTCCATGGCTCAATTTTAAACACCCTACCCTACCATAGCAAATTTGTTCGTTCCATAGCCTATTAAAATATATTTGTGATTAAATGTCGAAATAACAACTAAAGTATTAGGTAGTTAAATTAAAATTTAAATATTTTTGTTTGTTTTATATATAATTCACTTTCTTTTTATTTAAAGACTTGAATATATATCGATGTAGGGGTCTGGCTCGTCAACTCCCGACCGTCAAGTACTGGTATTGTACATGTAATGTGATGCATATACGTTGTACATTATAACTACGAAGTACATGTATATTAATGATACATATCATGTCATGAAAGATGCGAATGTCTTTGTAGTCGTTTGATATGCTATGGTTCATATGGCCATGGCTTACCTGCATGGCTGCATGGTCAAAATGCGCTGCAACAACAGCAGCAGAATAAGCTAGCTGTCAGGCTCATCTGAAGGTCAAACGGTGCACATATAGCGTCAGCCAGCAGGCAGTCGACAAAACGCTGCAGCATCAGTAGAAGCACCTGCACCCGGCTGCGGGCAGTGGGACTCGGCGCCAGCAGACCGCCTACGGGACGTTTGCCAGCTGACGTTTTGCCAGCCGACGTTTTGCCAGCCGACGTTTTGCCAGCCGAAGTTTGCCTGCGGGACGTTTGCCAGCCGATGTTTTGCCAGCCGACGTTTGCCTGCGGGACGTTTGCCAGCCGGACATTTGCAGGCGGCAATTGGTTAAAAAAGTCTGCCCTCTCTAGGCTTACATGTATACTTTCATTTGAAAGCTGTGGACCTCGCTCCCTACTACTGCTATAAAATATACAGGTTACTAACTGTTCAGGCTTATTGAAGTTATTGCTCTTGTCTGAGTAAATAGGATGGTAAAAATACAAAATAGAAGTTTCCATGGTCACAGTTGATGTCTATGAATGCCATGGAATGGCCCTTTTCCATCTCAGTGGCTAAGCAAGCTAAGTGTTTTTACAAGCTAAATGGGAAAAGACTGAGACATCCATAATGGTATTGGCTTAGTCTCGCCTATTATATTAACTCATATTATATTAACTCAAAAGCCAAACTCTGCTTAACGGAGTTTTGGCCATGACAGCGTGCACTTGACAAGCTGCATTGGAATTAATTCGCTTACTTTTGGATCTCCCAATGGACTGGGAAATATATAAGCCAGAATTATCGTTTAGCAGGTCTTTTATTTGATCAAAACTTTTATTTTGAGCATCTTTTATTTGCTCAAAGCTCCCGTCTAAATTTGCGTTGCCTTCATTCGCAAGTCAAACATCAAACATCTCAAACTAGAAAAAGCGATACAAAACTGTCAGAATCAGAAGTAAACTTTGTAGTATTTTCACATAGGGTTTGTAATTGTGCTAAATGATAAAAAAGGTCATTCGCTTGTCTACAAGCTAGTCTAGTGTAAGAAAGAGCCACGATTTGCAATTTGCATTTCCGTGCTTTCGGGTCGGGTGATTAGGTCACTGAGTCTCTGAGCCTGAGTGGAGACTGGTTCCGCCGGACGACACGCACGCATTATTTATGATTGATAATTAAGCCCCAGACTTCGTTCAAT
This sequence comes from Macrostomum lignano, assembly GCA_002269645.1. NCBI lineage: Eukaryota > Metazoa > Platyhelminthes > Macrostomidae > Macrostomum > Macrostomum lignano. Next base: position 40,714 of record NIVC01001249.1, read on the forward strand.
CAGCTCTTAAGGTAGGATTTTTAAACTATAAAACCATAATTATGGCCTCCTTCCCACAGCGGTCCCATGGTGTAGCGGTTAGCACTCAGGACTCTGAATCCTGCGACCCGAGTTCGAGTCTCGGTGGGACCTTCTTTTTATTATTTAACGTTTTTGCCTTCCTTCTAATCTTTATCAGAAATTTTTTAATTTTTATACTTATTAATTAAGAAAAGAAGGATAGTTTTATTACATTTTTGGTTTGCAAATCTCTTTCAAAATTTAACACATTTCATATTAAAGCCCTTATTTGTGACTGCCACTGTGAAAATTACCATTTAAACTAGATTCTAATACAAGAGTAATAATAGATAAGATTGAGAAAGCTATGAATAGTATTTTTGAATTTTTGAATAGCATTTATTTTATAAATGCTTTTTCATGAATTTTTTTATTCCTAACAATGAGCCGGGTTTAAAGCTAGTACATATCAACTATCCGATATGTATCGAAAACAAACTTTAGCAAGCGAAAAATGCTTTGTAAAAAACGAAACCAATTAGAAGGCTTAAAAGGTTCTTCTATTATGAAGATTTACCGTTTAAGTTCATAGTATTTCCTATCTACCCTCCCCCTGCTGTCTCTTATGCTTTCGAATGTAGTTGACATCAAGAACTTATGACCCAAAACCCCAGCGGGTGATGTTGAAACTTGCATGATGAGGCTGATCGACAGTTGCTCCTTTCCCTTGGTTTCGCAGTCCACATTCACAGCACAGATAGTTTATGCAATATGCGCGTCACTAACAGCTTGGCCAAAACAGTCAAGAGACACGCCTCGTTAATAATAATTAGCTTTGTATGACGACCAAGACTGACACAGAGCTTGTTGAACAAGCATCGTAGCATCGTACGTGTAGTTGCCATGCGGTTGGTAGGGCCGATGGATCGATTTGATTCGAAGAAATGGCGACAGCCGCCGCCCAGGGGATGTTGAAGACGTCAAGCTCGCAGCAGGGAAATTCGGGACTACGCACGAGACCCCGCGCGCAGTGTGCCATAAGCCGAACAAAGACTAGTATTCTGTTGTTTCGCCACAGGAGGCCCTCAGCAACTAATTTTTATTGTCTTGCGCCGTTCTGCCAGAGCCGTCCGCCTTCGGTTTATGGGCAAAGATCGCCAAATCCTGATGCCATCGCCTTGGTTGCCGGCACGAGAATGATTCGTTTTCCCCAGACTGGCTGCTATCAGCAAGACAAAATCAAGTCTTTGTTTTGGTTATCCCAAATCGATTTACAGAAGTGCTCGGGTGGCACCCAAAGGTCGAAGAAGAGCATCTTGAAGAAGAGCCCTAAGAAAGGCCCCAGTTCCCAGTTGGCGTCCCAGTTCCCAGTTGGCGCCTCAGTCCCAGTTGGCGCCCCAGTCTCAGTTGGCGCCCCAGTTCCCAGTTCCCAGTTGGCGCCCCAGTCCCAATTGGCGCCCCAGTTGGTGCCGCAGTCCCCAGTTGGCGCCCCAGTTCCCAGTTGGCGCCCCAGTTCCCAGTTGGCGCCCCAGTCCCAGTTGGCGCCCCAGTCCCAGTTGGCGCCCCAGTTCCCAGTTCCCAGTTGGCGCCCCAGTCCCAGTTGGCGCCCCAGTTGGTGCCGCAGTCCCCAGTTGGCGCCCCAGTTCCCAGTTGGCGCCCCAGTCCCCAGTTGGCGCCCCAGTTCCCAGCCCCAAGTTGGCGCCCCAGTTCCCAGTTCCCAGTTGGCGCCCCAGTCCCAGTTGGCGCCCCAGTTGGTGCCGCAGTCCCCAGTTGGCGCCGCAGTTCCCAGCCCCAAGTTGGCGCCCCAGTTCCCAGTCCCCAGTTGGCGCCCCAGTCCCCAGTTGGCGCCCCAGTCCCAGTTGGTGCCGCAGTCCCCAGTTGGCGCCCCAGTTCCCAGTTGGCGCCCCAGTTTCCAGTCCCCAGTTGGCGCCCCAGTTCCCAGTTGGCGCCCCAGTTCCCAGTTGGCGCCCCAGTTCCCAGTTCCCAGTTGGCGCCCCAGTTCCCAGTTGGCGCCCCAGTTCCCAGTTGGCGCCCCAGTTCCCAGTTGGCGCCCCAGTTCCCAGTTGGCGCCCCAGTTCCCAGTTGGCGCCCCAGTTCCCAGTTGGCGCCCCAGTTCCCAGTTGGCGCCCCAGTTCCCAGTTGGCGCCCCAGTTCCCAGTTGGCGCCCCAGTTCCCAGTTGGCGCCCCAGTTCCCAGTTGGCGCCCCAGTTCCCAGTTGGCGCCCCAGTTCGCAGTTCCCAGTTGGCGCTCCAGTTCGCAGTCCCTAGTTGGCGCCCTAGTCCCTAGTTGGCGCCCCAGTTCCCAGTTGGCGCCCCAGTTCCCAGTTCCCAGTTGGCGCCCCAGTTCCCAGTCCCTAGTTGGCGCCTCAGTCCCAGTTGGCGCCCCAGTTCCCAGTTGGCGCCCCAGTTCCCAGTTGGCGCCCCAGTTCCCAGTTGGCGCCCCAGTTCCCAGTTGGCGCCCCAGTTCGCAGTTCGAAGCAACAGCCTGTATCCGACACTGAATGTGCACAGGCCTTGTAATTACAGTTCCAGAGCCCAGTCGAAGGGACAGCAGACCAGCAGCACAGTAGATTCTCATAAATCACATTGCAAGTCTGGGTCCACCCCGAAAACCAAGGCGGAGAAAACTCCACCAGGAAATCGCGTGGACAAATCTTGGATACAGCTCGAGAGGTCTTTGTCCCAGTTTCCAGTCAAGAAGTGAAACTGCAGTTAAGTGTTTTTTTAGTGGACTGGGAATAAATATTGTGCGGCACAGGCATTGAGAGATGAACCGCAGGAGATAAGACACCTTGGGTGGCTGCGCTGGTCATAAAATATGGAATACTTTTACTGCAGTTTTGTAGCAGCCATGGATCTCTGACATGGGACACATGGACTGGAAGGCTAAGCTATGGACTGGAAGGCTAAGCTATGGACTGGGCGCCAAAATGAACGATGAGGCTCTAAAATGAGCGATCTCGGCGCCAAAATTAGCGATTGGGCGCTAAAATTAGCGATTATGCGCCAAAATGAGCGATCTCGGCGCCAAAATGAGCGATCTCGGCGCCAAAATGAGCGATCTCGGCGCCAAAATGAGCGATCTTGGCGCCAAAATGAGCGATCTCGGCGCCAAAATGAGCGATCTCGGCGCCAAAATGAGCGATCGGGCGCCAAAATTAGCCATTTGAGCCTTCAATCCATCCAAACCTCCAAGCCATGACATTCGAAAACGTCGAACTTCACTTAAAAAGTCGCCGTCGGCGGTCCTTGGAGCAGGTGAAATGCAAGAATTAATTGCTGCAGCGCAAGGGACCGATCTAAAAAGACGCTCTCGCGGGCGGCCCGTGTAAAAACAACAAATACGAGCGTGAGCCCCCATCGGCCCCATTAACTTGGATTCCCCAATGCACAATAAATTAGGGAAAGTCAAGGGCTCAGTCTAAACAGCTCCTCCTATATAGCGATTGTATTTGCAAAACAATGACCGGAGCAACAGGTCTTTGTTCTGTTCTGAGCGGCGCCACACTTCAGATTTATTGCTGCAAAGGGTCCTACCGCAGCACGCGACGGGAGATCAGACGCATCTGGGAGGGGAAATTCTCCCCTCCCTGGGGGGGGGGATTCTGTCGGACTGAATTGCTTTATTGGGGCTCTCTTGGGAGAGAAAGACAGAAAATTCAAACAAAGATCTTGGGAGTTAAGGTTTTAGACTAAGGGCCCACCTGGGAGGCCGGCCCTTTAGAAGCTAAGTCAGTTTAGTGCGGTCCGCTCTGCCACGCAATATGACTACTGTTGGATATAACTGTAGACCAGAGGCTCCAAAACTAAGGGCGTATATGTTTCTCTGGCGCCAAATACATGTACAGCGTTTCTCTTGTGCTAAATACAGCGTTTCTCTGGCGCCAAATACAGCGTTTCTCTGGCGCCAAATACAGCGTTTCTCTTGTGCTAAATACAGTGTTTCTCTGGCGCCAAATACAGCGTTTCTCTGGCGCCAAATACAGTGTTTCTCTGGCGCCAAATACAGTGTTTCTCTGGCGCCAAATACAGCGTTTCTCTGGCGCCAAATACAGTGTTTCTCTGGCGCCAAATACAGTGTTTCTCTTGTGCTAAATACAGCGTTTCTCTGGCGCCAAATACAGTGTTTCTCTTGTGCTAAATACAGCGTTTCTCTGGCGCCAAATACAGTGTTTCTCTTGTGCTAAATACAGCGTTTCTCTGGCGCCAAATACAGTGTTTCTCTTGTGCTAAATACAGTGTTTCTCTGGCGCCAAATACAGCGTTTCTCTTGTGCTAAATACAGTGTTTCTCTGGCGCCAAATACAGTGTTTCTCTGGCGCCAAATACAGTGTTTCTCTGGCGCCAAATACAGTGTTTCTCTGGCGCCAAATACAGCGTTTCTCTGGCGCCAAATACAGCGTTTCTCTGGCGCCAAATACAGCGTTTCTCTGGCGCTAAATGCCTCTCTATGTTTCTTCATGTCCTGCCTGTTGGCCCCTCAGCCTCGTTGAATCGCCCACAGCTGCAGCAACCGAGGGTGGCTGGCACACTCGAAATGGTCGCTGCAACCTTGACCAGACTGCTGATCCAGATTCCAGCAACAACTGCTTCACTAATATCGAGCCGACAGGCCCCATTACAATACAACACGACTCGGTGCCGGGCTCGTGGCTGCAGCGTTGGGTTCATTCCAGGTCACCCTTGCAGGCAGCACTTCAATGATTTAAAGAGAAAAAAAATGAGGGAGATTTTGCTGGCAAGCGGCCAAGTTTTATTTTAAAATGTATACCTTGTACTTGTAATATATAAAAAAGAGTTTTTTTCGCATTATATTACTATTAGTAGATGCAAAGAGTATGCATTTAGTAAAATATTATAAACTAGTAGAAAACTATAAAGGAAAAATAAAAATAACAAATCCACGCAATAATATGTATTGAAATTTTACTTTAAGTATCTACATAGTATGAGACAGATATTACATGATTAATTGACAATGCATGACAAAAGTTTTGAAAAGTTTTGCTAACTTTTAAAAATAAGTACATGCAGGATAGAAAGTTCCTCGATTTCAAAATGTCATCAAAAGAACAATATCCTCACCTTCTGGAATACAGAATTGCAAAAACGGTGCGGTGAAAATGGATTTACCATAGACAAACTTAGCTCAGAAGACTTTATTTTAGATTACGTGCGAGCGTAGTTTAGTTTAGACTGAACATTGTCGGCTGATTTTCCATGCAAGAATGGCATTCTTGCACTCTTTTGCGTGCAGGAATGGATGTCTATGGTAAAATCTCACTGAAAAAGCGTTAGGCGCAGAAATGCATTCCTGCACGGTTTTGTGCATTCCTGCACGATGAATCATCCGACAATGATATTCCTTCACGTTCCTTCAGTTTCGAAGTTACATGTAGATTGCTTTTCGGTACATCCACAATCTAGCATTAGCAGTCTAAACATTTTAAACGTTTTGTAGCATTCTAAAGGTGTAGAAACTGAGGCGCCTGCCAAGTAGTATAAGTGGAGTTTTTCGTTATTTCTTGCTCAGAGAACAGACAGCCGGCCCACGCGAGTCAGAGGCTGGCATCCTCCGCCCTGCGGCCCAGCAGCGGCCTGGAGCAGCGCGACCAGCCCACCAGTCGGGACGCCTCGATAAAACGGCTGTCGTGGCGTCGTTGCGCTAGCAGCGTCGAAGAAAACGTAGCGGTGAGGCTGGTGCCGCCTCTGCGGTTGGCGGTGGCAGCTCCAGGGGAAGCGGCAGAGGCTGACGGCCGAGCAGCTGCAGCACCTGCCGACGGAAGTTGGCGCTGATCGCGTAGAACACGAAGAAGCTGCAGGCGCTGTCAACGGTTACCAGCAGGTAGCTGACGGGCACCATCCAGTCTGGGAAGGAGCGGTGCAGCCCGAAGGTGATGAAGGTCGCGCCTGGCAAGTCGAAGACGATAAAAATGGTGGCCAGCACCAGTACAATGCGGGTGACGACGAGGCCGGACCTTCTGGCGGCAGCGGCTGGGGCGACGGAGGCGGCGACTTCGCCAGGCTGGTTGCCCCTGGCAACGGCCAGCTGAGCGGCGGTGACGCCGGATGCCAGCAGGATCAGCAGCACGGGCAGGTAAGTCTGAGGCGTCCTCGTCAGCGGCAGCATCACGTCCACCAGGAACCGCTCGCTGCCGCCGGCCGCCAGACGCCACGCGGCGAAGGTGCCGGGCCCGGCGGCGGCCGCGACCAGCAGCAGGACGCCGAAGCCGCACAGCTGGAAGCGGCGCGTCAGCCAGCGGCGGAAGCCGATGGGCTTGAAGGTGGCCAGACAGCGGAACACGCTGATGCAGGCCGTCCACATGTTCTTCACGGCCACGCTGAACGACACTCAGCAGTAGCTCACCTGGTTTTGTAGAGTTTTGGGTGCGAGAAACGAGTTTTTAAAAATCTAGAGTTTTAAGTGTGGAGTTTTCCTTAGACCTGCTCGACTTATATATGTCCAATATAGTAATAGGCTCGTCATGATGATACTTCTGAAAGTACTAGCAGGCATAGTAGTCGTAGGTATAGGCCTTCAGCAACTCCACTACTCTAATGAGTTTGGCAGACATTTTGAGCAGCGTACAAGACGAAGATGCTCAGAATTTACCGAACAATGCAACTTGTCACCAAGTTGGTTCTGCCAAATATCCCGAGAGCCAACATCCGGGATGCGACTCTCCAGGAGTTGCTGCTCTCTAGTCGGAATCAATTAAACAATCCAGCTGAGCCGATGCGAGCTTACCCTACGCCTGTAAGAGACTCATCCGGATCAAATGATGCGCTCATGACAAGATGATCTTTTCAGGGTATTAGTTATCAAACTGGAGAATAAATTTGCACATTATAACCTCGGGTAAATTTCAAACTAAATCGGCATCCATTGCGGAGAATTTGAATTTCTAATTATTTCGGTGCAAGATTTCAAATCTCTCTTGGTTTCTAGGAAAGCTCTCAGGGACGATTATTCAGGTCGGTTCTTTTACGTCGTTGCCGAATAAATGCTGCCATGTCTTTTCGTGGCATCCTCGAGGTTCTGCAAAATTTGACCCAGGCCAATTTTCGTCTGCAAGCCTCAAAGGAATCGAATTAGGGGTCGTGGCGGATGAGTCAGACGCGTTTGCTGCAGAAAGGACCCGCAGATTATGCAATTAATTGATAAAGCCATCGAGCCAGCTCATATCGAACAACGTGTTGGCTAGTGACGCCTCTAGAGTGTGCTCCGTCATGAGCAGCGCCAGGTCGAACGGCATATAGCCGCAGGTGGCCAGGCAGTAGTTGACGTGGGCCAGCTGCATCAGGATGAGGCCGACGTCGAACACATCGCGGTTGCGCAGGTACTTGCGGACCAGCAGCGTCAGCGGCAGGCAGCTGAGCATCAGGCCGGCGGCGGCCGCGGGAATGGTGACGGCCCGCACTGCGATGTACAGCCTGCTGTATCCGGGACCTGTGGCGTTGCTGGCCTCGGGGCCATGGGTGCTGAAGGAGCCTGACATTCTCTGCACTCTCTCGTCTTAATCTTTGCAGGTCCCGATGTAGGACGCATATTTATCAGATCCGACTCAAACCGATTCTGCTCACGCGCAAGAGCCGCTGTGTCAGCCGACCGTCCAAATCTGCAAATCGTTCCAAATCGTCCAAGTCATTGGCCCAAATCTGCGGGTTTTTTTCCATTGTCGGAAATTTACCGACGCGCTGGTGAAGAGCGAAATTGTGCACAGAGCGAGGACGAATCGGCTTACCGGGCCGCTCTTAGCCTCCACCAACCATGACCAGCCAGATTTTCCGTAGCCTAAGCATCGGAGCCGGTTGAGACCGGCTCGAACCGGATCTGGAGGCCGGCCATTCGCCTCCCCCCCTGAGAGATTAGTTGCTAAGACACATCTGAATCTGAATCTGAGGGATGAGAGACAGCTATGCTCAACAAACTCACCGATCTTAGTAGTCAACCCCATGAAGTCGCCAAACTCAGAAAGTCACTCTCACTGTCCAATTCAAGTTCCTATGTGACTGTAATAAGCGAGTCACTTTCATATAGTCACTACTACTATCACTCTTACTGTCACTCTTAGTCCTCACTCACACCTGTCACTCTTTTATAGTTATCCTCAATTTCTCACCCATAGAGTAAGCCATTCCTGCAGTATCTCTCGTCACCTTACTGTCACTCTCAGATAGTTACCCTATACTGTCACTCTCATATACATGTAGTCACCCTATATTCACTCTCATATAGTCACCCTACTGTCACTCTCAGATAGTAGGGTGAAGTAGGAAAAGTGACGCAAGGTAGAAAAAACAAATATTGCAGCCGCTAAAACATCGAACTGCGAAAAAAAACAAAAAACCGAAGAAGCACGAAAATCAACCAACGGTGAATAAACTGCAAACTTACAAAAAACGCAAAACAATCACCGACAAAAGAGAAAAAACAAAGAAAACACAGACCACATAAACGAGAACAAACCGACACGAAAAAAACAAAAATGAAAGCGACTGTAAGGATAAACACCACCAACTACGGAAAAAAACAACCAACGTGCCGCAACCAAAACCGACCACCGAACAACAACGACTGAGAACCACCAACCAACCGACTGACCGACCACCGACCGTCACACAGCCACCGACATCGAACGACAACCGACTGAACGCCACCAGCAAAACGACCAAAAGAACACAGGAAAACCGACTAGACGCAGCCGACTAGACACCAGCGGCACGTCAGACTTCCAGAGGTACCAGCAACTTCACTGGCCGTCGAAGATGCGTAGCAGCTCGACCACTTTGAGAACTGGCCACCCGCAGTAGGCATGAGCAGGCGACTCCATCGCGACCCTGGTGCACAGCTTCGACAACCGCAAGCTTCCATGGAAGTCTTGCTAATCCGGCATCCATCACTAACACTACGTCACCAACTCGTATTTCCCGATTCGATGTTCGACCGTCTTTGGATGATCGCTCACGGAGGGCCAGAATGTACTGTGCTTGCCACTCCTTCCAGAACTTGTTCAGCAAATGTCTGGACTTTCGGAGCCTTTCGGGAAGCGGCAGGACCATTGAAACTTCCGCTTCGTCCTCTGGTTCTTTTGTCAGGCGGTGCAGAACGAGGAAATGGCCAGGTGTGATGACTTCTGATTGCTCGCCGGAAGACACAAAACCAAGCGGTCTTGAGTTTACAACCGCTTTCGCCTCACAGATTACTGTCGACAGCTCCTCGACGGTCAGGAATGCCCTTCCGATTGTCTTCTTGAGCACTGATTTCACTACGCCGACCAGTCTCTCGTAGAAGCCTCCCATCCATGGAGCTCGCTCGGGAATGAATGTCCAAGTGACTCGGCGGCTGCTCAAAAAATATTGACCTGTTTGAGTCCGTAATGGAGCTTCTTCTGCATCCAGTAGCCTGGCCGCCGCATGGAAGGTTTTGAAGTTGTCAGAGATAATTGACGGTACACCTCGGCGGACACAGGAGCGTCTCAGGCTCAGAAGGAATGACTGCGTTGTCAAGTCAGTGACGAGTTCGAGATGCACTGCTGGTGTGCTAGTACAGGTCAACAATAGAATGTAGGCTTTATGTTGGCCGTCATCCTCCCCCCTGCGGTAGATGAGGGGGCCGCAGTAATCGAGGCCAACATGCTGGAAGGCTCTGCCCGGTGACGCACGGGACGTAGGTAACTGCGCTTTTTGGGAGATCTTATACGACAGGCCTTGAAGACGTATGCACGTGTTGCATGCTTTCTGTCGTCCCTTCAAGAGCCAGAATTTCTCGCGAATTCAGAGTAACGTTGCTGCCACACCACCATGACCAACCTTGTGGTGCGCCTCTCAGATCAACAGCCGCTGGAAATCGACGTCTGTCGGACAGAGAACCGGCGATTTTTGGTGGGTCGAGAGCTTGGCTCACCGAGTCGACCTGCACTGCGAAGGACTCCCCCTTGACTTGACTTAGCTGCAGGGGGCGTCCGGCGGATGCAGCGAGGAGGCGGAGGAGACCGCCCATTTCGTTAGCCCCTGGCAGGACTCCCCTTGATCTATAAATAGCCACAGATTACAATTGAGCAGCGTGCGGGCTGTGCCCTCCTTGAGACATCGTATGTCCAAACTGAAATCTCGTGCCTGCAGTGACTTGATCCAGCAGTCCTCCGCTTGTAACAACTCCGTAGCCGTCAACTCGCCGATGCTTTCTCGCCTCTTCTGTTTGATTGTCTTGATAAAGCGAAACACCCAAGCAGTGACGCGCAACAGTTTCGTCAGGGTGCTGAACCGTTGCAGCTCAATTATGGAGTGGACTCTGTAGCTGAACATCGGGTGTCCTCGCGTGAGTTATCGAACAGCTGGGCTCGTCTTCTCTAGATATGGAATGCTGATCGCACATCGCAGGTTGTTCTGGCCAGTGCAGGTCCAGTTCAGACAGCCACGTTGGACCTCGAAACCAGGAGGACGTTGCTGTGAACATCCTAGGGATTACTGGTCGCGTAGCAATGTCTGCTGGATTGTCCTTTCCTGGACAGTACCGCCATGATTCCGGGGCGACTATCGAACGAATTTTGATTGCACGGTTTTGAATGAACGGTTTCCACAGCTTGTGCTTCGATTTGAGCCACCAAAGGACGTCCATGCTGTCGCTCCAACAGACGATCGGGAAGTCCGGATATTCTGCGCGAATCTCACTGATCTCACTGCAACTCTGCTGAAAGAGTAGCTTCGGTCGTGTCAGCAATGGACACAGAAGACCCAGAGCGTTGAAGGTTTTGGAGAATGCCGACAACGTTGCCCGTTTAGTCAAATTTTCTCTTGCAAGATTGGCTGCCGGGTGGTCGCTAATCGAAAGAATGAAGGCATCCTTCTGCGGAGCCCACTGCATACCTGAGACTTTAACCGACGACTCGTCAGGCGCCGTCACCCCACAACCTTCCTCACGAGCTACAGTGTTCAGGGCTGAATAAATATGAACTTTTTCCGCCACAAGTAGATATAAGTATGAGTAGATATGAGTAGATACGAAGAGATGTGAGTAGTTGTAAGTAGATGTGAGTAGACATGAGTAGATAAGAGTAAATATGAGTAGATACGAGTAGATGTGAGTAGTTTTGAGTAGATGTGAGCAGATGTGAGCAGATGTGAGTAGATATGAGTAGATGTGAGTAGATATGAGCAGATATGAGTAGATGTGAGCAGATGTGAGCAGATGTGAGTAGATGTGAGTAGATATGAGAGATATGAGTAGATATGAGTAGATATGAGTAGATATAGTAGATATGAGTAGATATATGTATATATGAGTAGATGTGAGTAGTTGTAAGTAGATGTGAGTAGACATGAGTAGATAAGAGTAAATATGAGTAGATACGAGTAGATGTGAGTAGTTTTGAGTAGATGTGAGCAGATGTGAGCAGATGTGAGTAGATATGAGTAGATGTGAGTAGATATGAGCAGATATGAGTAGATGTGAGCAGATGTGAGCAGATGTGAGTAGATGTGAGTAGATATGAGCAGATTTGAGTAGATATGAGTAGATATGAGCAGATGTGAGTAGATGTGAGTAGATATGAGTAGATGTGAGTAAATGTGAATAGATTTTCTCATTATCTGGTCCGAAAGTTGGTGATTCTAAAGTAGCAAGTATTAGTGTGTCATTTGACCTCAAACTGGATGTTATAAAAATCTAATCAACCACAGTAGATGGGGCGCACAGTTGCCAGGTGCCGAATGGGAGGCTCCTCATGTTCCGATGTCAGATAGAAAGAAAAGTGTGACAGGTGTGCCCCGCAGGTTTCTTTTATAAAAAGCATTGAGAAGATAGAAGGTTCTGTACCGCGTGACCGGTAAATATGAGCCGAGCCACCTTTGAAAATTTAATGTTATTATTTACACAGAACGAGTTTCTACGGATTAACCAGTTTGAGTATCAGTTGCGCTTCGGTTTGCGAATGTTCCGGAACAAAAAAATAAGTATTTCACTCTGCTGTACTACTTATAACTGTAAGTAGTCGGCATTGTGTTGGCGCACTCGAGTAAGTCAAGAGGGACGAGTCTTTGTTCCCACAAGAGGCCGATTCTCCTGCTGCCGAGGTTGACCGTCGCGACCGCTTTTAGGGGCGTCTCTGTTCGCCTGGCAGCGGAGCAGCTGGCGCAGCTGGCCTCGGAAGTTGGCGCTAAAAGCGCCGAAAATTGCAAAGTGAACCGCGCCGTGACAGGTCACCAGCAGGTCGTCGACGGGCACCAGCCAGTCCTGCAGAGGGCGGAACTGTTGGACAATCACCATGACAGCGCCAGGCAGTTCCAGCGCTGCGATGGTGCCAGCAGACAGGCAAACAATGAGCAGCGTGTTGCACCAGTTGCGGGCCTGGACGGTTGCGGCTGCCGTTGCGACTGCGTTGGAATTTGCCGCTGCGGCTGCGGTGGCGGCAACGGCTGCAGCGGCAGCGGCGCCTGCCAGCCTGGAGTTGGCGGCGGCGCGCGACTCCATCGCGTTGAAATTTCTAGCAACTCCGCCCGCTGTGTCAGCTGCTTGGTAATTTGCCGTCGCGACAGTGGCATCATCAGCGGCGAACGCGTAGACCTTGGCAGCAATCGCCGCACAGTCGGCTTCGATATCGTTGGAATCCGCGGCGGCAGCGGCGGCGACGGTGGCAGCGGTTTTGATCAATGCTTTCGCTGCGCAAACGTTGGCAGCGGTGGCTGAGGTAGCGGCGGCTGCAGCAGCAGCGGCTGCAGTGACAGCAGCTGATTCTGCAGAGATAGCAGCTTCGAATGCGAAAGCATTGGAGGCAGCGGCTGCCGCAACAGCCGAGGCAGAAGCCGCCGCGGCAGCGTTGGCAGCTTTGGTGAAAGCGCAGTCGGTTGCCAATGCACTGGCGGCTGTGGCGAAATTAGCGGCTGCTGCGGCGGCAGCGTCAGCGGATTTGGCTGCGCGAGCGCAAGTCGTTGAGGCAGAGCCACGCTCTGGTAGAGCACGAACTGCCTTGGCAGCCTTGGCCGAGTATTGATTGGCCGCGGCTGCAGCTCTAGCAGCTTCGATCGCGTCAGTAACGTCGGTCATCGCTTTGGTTGAACTGCCGTCTTCGTCCTCGCTGGACATAACCGAGGCATTGAAGCATTCGGCAGCTGCGAGAGCTGCGTTCTCGCATGCAGCTGCGGCAGCTGCTGCGGCTGCAACTGGGTCTTCTGTGGCCGGAATCGCGTTGGTATTGGCGTCCGCTCCTGAGCTGTGCGTGGATGAGGGACTTAACGAGGCAATATTATCGCCGGGTCGGTTGGCCCGGGCAGCGGCTAGCTCAGCTACCGTTAGAGCACTGATCAGCACGATCAGCGGCACGGGTAGGTAAGTCTGAGTTGTCCTTGTCAGAGGCAGCATCGTGTTCACCAGGAACTGCTCGCTACCGCCAGCCGTCAGACGCCAACCGGCGAAAGCGCCAAAGACAACGGCGCTCGCGACCAGCAGCAGGACGGCGAAGCTGCACAGCTGGATGCGGCAAGTCAGCCATCGACGAAATTTCATCGGTCGGGAGATAGCCATGAAGCGAAACAGGCAGGTGCACATCATCCACAGGTTCTTCAGGGAGAGGCTGAGCAAGAACCAGCAGTAAATTGCCTGTGGGTGGCAGGACAGCACCAGTGCTGGGGCATCGCGATGGCTTCTCAGATTTTGGGAAAGAAACTCATCGAAGCTCACTTTACACCGTCCGGAAGGCCAAAAGTCAAAAGGGCCAAAAGTCAAAAGGTTGTTATGATGGGGTTGATGAGTACCAAATTATGTTGGTGTCATGGATTCGCTTTGAGTATTACTTCTAGAATGTGTCCGGGGGTATAGAAAACGTCTGGCCAGTGTCTATATAGGGCTAATTGCAATAGGTGGTAACTATCCGGGTGGTTAGAGCGTCTGACTGACAACTGGAAGGTCGGGGGTTCGATTCCCGATCCTACTGAAACAAATTGAGTTCTTGAGCAAGACACTTAACTCTGCATTGCTTCAGTTTACCCAGCTGTAAAATGGGTGCCAGCATTAGCTGGGGTAATTGAGGTTGGATGTGGCGACCCCTCAGTCCTTGGACTGAACAACCGTACGCAGCCTTCGGATGTACCGCGGTTGCACATCTGGCCATCCACAGGGCCCTGTTTGGATTCAACCGCCCTGCAGGGAGGCCAGAGCGGTAAACATGGCCCTCTCAGGTCATCGCTGCTCAAAAAAGTGTTCAATGTCGCCCAAAATTTTTAGTGCGCAACCGTGACATCCATGTAGTGTTTATTGGAGCGAATTATTGACATGCCGAAAAAACATGTAAACTTACAGCAAACGAAACATTATGCTTAAAGCTTGCCCACCGAGTGTGTCCCGACTTGAGCAGCGCCAGTTCAAAGGCAACATAGCAGAGGGCGGCCAGACAAAAGTTTGTAAAGGCCAGCTGCATCAGGATGAGGCCGATGTCGACCGGCTCAGGGTTGCGCCGGTACTTGCCAATCAGTATGAGCAGCCACAGGCAGCTGAGCAACAGGCCAGCGGCTGCCACGGGAATGGTGACGGCCCGCACCGCGATGCAAGTCCTGCTGCAGCCGAGGCCCGTGCCGTTCGCTAGGCTTGCTGCAATGCTGAACTGCTGGTTTGGCGCCATGTTTAGCGGTTGGTTTCCTAGATTTCTGCCACTGACGTCTGACAGATGAGCACTCTAGACTATGTATAAGTTGAGGACTATTTTTCTGATGAGGCGTATGTTGTCTATGGCTAACTCGTAAAATCATGTTTTGATTTCTGAAGATTTTAGTTTTAATCAATTATAGAACCAGAATTGGTTCAGAACTTTTCGAGTTTTAGTCTATTTTCATAAACTGTTACAGAACCTTGTTCTGGACAGTAAACTTTTAATGCGATTTTAACATTTAAAAAAGCAATTTTAAGCAATTTTTTAGTGTTGCACAAGTATTACAAATAATATCTAAAAAGAAATGTTCTAGCTGTTTATATAATCTTCAATATAGCTCGTAGCTTTTACGTCGTAGAGTGGTGTGACCAATTTTTATTGTTAATATTATACTAATAGTTTTAAACTTTTAATTCTTGCCAGAGTGCCGAAGTAACTAGGCGTGATAACTGATAACAGATATCCAGAACAGTTAAAAAACATTAAATAAACTTTTAAAAATAGTGGACAAAAATAATTTTTCTTTAACAAAAGCGGGTTTAAAATGGATTAAAATCTACGATCCGATGATACAATAAAAAACCAGATCACATAAAGTTGCGTGCAAAGTGCTTTCAGTTCAGTAGAAAGTTAAACTAAGGAATCTTAATGCATTTTAAGACAAGACTCATTCACTAGCTTGTACCCCTCCCCGTAGCTGAACCCCTCCGACCGCGCCTTTCCACCAAAATATCTACCCCCAGCCCGGCAGCCCAATTTCTGTTGGTTCGTACCCCTCCCCCTAGCTGAACCCCTCCGACCGCGCCTTTCCACCAAAATATCTACCCCCAGCCCGGCAGCCCAATTTCTGTTGGTTCGTACCCCTCCCCCTAGCTGAACCCCTCCGACCGCGCCTTTCCACCAAAATCTCTACCCCCAGCCCGGCAGCCCAATCTCTGTTGGTTCGTACCCCTCCCCCTAGCTGAACCCCTCCGACCGCGCCTTTCCACCAAAATCTCTACCCCCCAGCCCGGGCAGCCCAATTTTTACTGTGAACACCGGCACCACCGGATCTTCCTGCGCGACACCGCAGCACCAGCTGCCCGTCGTAGCCAGGGGGCTAAGCGGAATGTGCGGCGACGCCCAGATACCCCTGCAGCTAAATAAAGTAGTCAAGTGTGCTTAGGACAATAAACTGGAGTGTATTTAAATTAAAGAGTTGCAAGCTGGTATTGATGAATGGTTAGAAATCAGTGCTTTGTTAGCTCGGTAGTTCAAGGACTAAAGAGTTTTAGTTCTTTTTCAGAACGAAGTAGCTGAAACATTCCTACTAGATTTTGTGTTTGGATTAATGCAAAACAAAAAAAATGTTTGAGTTTTAAAAGTCAAGCACGAACCCACAAACGAGCATATTTGTGATACACGTTAATTTTCGTCTCAGTTAATCTTTAATGATTAGGAAAATCGCGTAGAATGCCTCATTTAATCTCTAAAAACTCGTATCTCAACAAGTCAAGGTGAACGCGTGTGCAAAAGCTATATAAAGCCAAGTAAGCAACGAAATTTGAATTGCAGAGCAGCACGTCAGTGACACACTACTGCAAGTAGGACTGCGATAGCCGCTGATAGTGCAGACGGAGCTCCTGGCGCTGTCTTTCATCTTCAGAGGCGTCAGACGAGCCGGCCAGATCCGGTAGGCCCCGCGCCGGACTTTCGGGGATATTTTGCGAGCCCAACAGTCGAAGCGATGACAGATCACCGCCTGCGGCTCCGTGGATGAGGCTCAGACCCAGGCCGCTTCCTCCACCCACGCCAACGCCGCCAAGTCCAGCGCTGGGCGGAGCCGGGGCGCGTCCGCAGTTCAGCAGCTGGCCGACTTGGCGACGGAAGTTGGCGCTGAACGCGTAGAACACGAAGAAGCTGCAGGCGCTGTCGACGGTCACCAACAAGTCGCTGACGGGCACCATCCAGTCTGGAAGCTGTTTGTGCAGCTCGAATGTGATGAAGATGGCGCCAGGCAGCTCAAAGATGGAGAATGAGATCGCCAGCACCAGCACGATGCGGGTGGCGGTGAGGCAGCTGACTGAACTCGTCGACACGGCCTGTTGGTTAGCTGCGCCAGAAGCGTCGTTAGCCTCGCCAGGCCGGTTGCCCCTGGCGACGGCCAGCTGAGCGGCGGTGACGCCGGAGGCCAGCAGGATCAGCGGCACGGGCAGGTAAGTCTGAGGCGTCCTCGTCAGCGGCAGCATCACGTCCACCAGGAACCGCTCGCTGCCGCCGGCCGCCAGACGCCACGCGGCGAAGGTGCCGGGCCCGGCGGCGGCCGCGACCAGCAGCAGGACGCCGAAGCCGCACAGCTGGAAGCGGCGCGTCAGCCAGCGGCGGAAGCCGATGGGCTTGAAGGTGGCCAGACAGCGGAACACGCTGATGCAGGCCGTCCACATGTTCTTCACGGTCACGCTGAACAACACCCAGCAGTAGCTCACCTGGTTTTGTAGAGTTTTTGGTGCGAGAAACGAGTTTTAAAATGTGTGCTTATAGCCATCAGCTGACTAACCTCTTCAGACATGCTCTCTACAATGGCCTATATAGGTTTTTCAACGTCTCTTACCTTCCTTAACAAGAGTGGGAAACGACCAGCTAGCCAAGAACCCTCGTGCTGCCCTTGGGGCTCTAAAAACGTGGACTACTGAACAGCCGAGTGATGAAGAGCATAGTATTTAGGCATTCGACCTTCACTTTTTTCTAATGCGGATAGAATCTATTGCATTGAATGTAATTTTATAAACATAGCAACTTCAGAGATGCAATTTCCTGAGTATGACTTGTTTGCCTTCATCTCACACGAATGTCTACTGAGTGGCGGCTTGGATGGTCCAAACCAAAGCTAAAAAACAAGCCAAAGCTGCTAATTGATTTTTTTCTGTTTGAGAAAGGCGAGAAGCACGGAAATCAATTGGACCTCATCATTGCCTTTAATCTTCATCATGATGAAGCGCTCACGGACCAAAATTAGTTTATTGTAGGCTGTTTTGCTTTGAGTCGGCAGCTGTTTACCGCGGCATTTTACAGAAACAATGCCTGCTTATAGAAAGTGCCATATCACGTTAGTCTATTTCTATTACACTTGATGACATGGCCAATTCAATCAGGATATTTAAAGCTCAAAATCGTTTTGTCTAAAGCAGGAAAAAAGCAAGCAGGGTGCCAAAAGTGTGATTTTCTCTCTTTTTTTAAACACCAGGGCACCAGGGCTACCTTTTGCTCTTTGCCTTTTGCCCGAGCCTTCTATTCATAGTAAATCAAAGAGGAAAAGTCAAAGAGCAAAACCAGGGTTGAAAGCTTGCTTGTTCAGAACCTAAATTAAAAAGAAAAACCACTACCAAAGGGTTGCCCGGAGAGGAAAAATGAGGAAAAGTAGGCATTTCATAGAAATTTAACTAGCCTATCTAATCATCCCTCTCGTCCGTCCGGTCGTCCGGTCGTCCGATTTTTTCATAAAACTGAGAATTTCCCACAGGAAGTTTCCCCGCAGCGAGGTTTTCCCGCAGCGAGGTTTTCCCGCCAAGATTTCCCCGCCGAGATTTCCCCGCCGAGATTTCCCCGCCGAGATTTCCCCGCCGAGATTTCCCCGCCGAGATTTCCTCGCCGAGATTTCCCCGCCGAGATTTCCCCGCCGAGATTTCCCCGCCGAGATTTCCTCGCCGAGATTTCCCCCGCCGAGATTTCCCCACCGAAATGTCCCCGCCGAGATTCCCCCACCGAGATTTCCCCGCCGAGATTTCCCCGCCGAGATTTCCCCACCGAAATGTCCCCGCCGAGATTCCCCCACCGAGATTTCCCCACCGAGATTTCCCCACCGAAATGTCCCCGCCGAGATTCCCCCACCGAGATTTCCCCACCGAGATTTCCCCACCGAAATGTCCCCGCCGAGATTCCCCCACCGAGATTTCCCCACCGAGATTTCCCCGCCGAGCTTTTCCCATGGCGAAGTTGTCCCGCGAGAGTTTTTCTCTCCCCGCAGGGTTTTCCTGTAGGAATTTCAAGTCAAATCCAGTCTATAGACAATGCTGGACTAGATTAGAAGTAGCCTAGACTCGATTTCAAATCCGATTGGATTTGACTTGAAATTCCGACAGGAAAAACCCTGCGGGAAAACCTCGCTGCGGGAAAACCTCCTGCGGGAAACCCTCGCTGCAGGAAAACCTCCTGCGGGCTTTTTGTTTAGAAAATTAGGATTCTGTGTTAATTTTACATCCTACGTACATGTCTGTGCCTAATAATTGTAAAAATGGCACAGCTCGACCCTTTTGTTTCACAAATCTTTTTTATCTTGCTTAGCTTATTGACTCTGTAACAAAATGTATTTTTAATAAACTAATTCAAGCATTCAGACAAATCAGACAATATTGACTAGGCTTTTCTCATAAATATGGTCTATGTCTATATTAGGCCAATATGCACGTTTGATATACACCTTTGACGAGGCTTTGGTGTTAAAAAATTAATGCTTTTCATTGTCTATGGCCCGAAATGGGGGTCTATGGAGCAACCAATTTGAGAATTTGGGCGCGCTATTAATCCTTTCCACAGTTGTGCAAGCCTTAGACCATAGAAAGTAACAGATTTCATCAGACAAACATGGATATGGCAGACGAAGAATTTAGCGAGCAGAGCAGTGACGACAGCCCAAGATGCAGTGGATGAGCAGAATCTTGCAGGGCGAGAACCCTATTGCAAGATAAGCAACGAAAAGTACGACCTGATTGTCGCTGCCATCGAGAGAGGTGATAGTGCTGAGTGATGTAACCACGCTCTGGTCGCGGGATAGGGCATGGGAACTTTTTTGAAAGTGCCTCCTATCCCGTACACCCCCCTGCACAGAGCTGTCGAGACTCGGCCAGGTCTCCGACCAGGCCTGGATACTCGCGCTCTGCTGCACCCCCTGCTGCCTTGGCTCCGTCTCCCCTGCCGCCACACTTGCCTTTCCGGAGCTCCCTGTCCCTCTCTGTACCCCACCCCCTCCACCCTATCTCCCCTGCGCTCTACCCTATTCTTCTTGTACTCTTCCTGTCCCCTCTCTTTTTGTCTCCCTCTGCACTCTTTTCCTGCGCTGTCCCCTCTTTCCCTATGTCTACTTACAGTATTTTGTGTGCTCACGTCTCCCCATCCCCTCTCAAACTCCCAAACGGTGACGCAAGTCGTGTGACCCCTTCTTCCCCTCGATGACTCATCGATGACTCACCCCTTCCTTGCGCAACCTTTTCTCACGCCATTGTTCTCCTCCCCAATTTTCTCATGCGACACCCACCCCACCTCCGCTTCTATTGTTCTCGTTTTTGATTCTTTTGTTCTCTTTACCCACACCAATTATCACATTTTCTCCGATTTTCTCTTTCTTTTGTTCTCGTTTTCGCACCTAATTATCACCTTTTCTTCAATGTTTGCTTTTCTATTGTTCTCGATTCTCCCCAATTATCCCCGATTTCCAATTCCTTTGTTCTCGACCCCAGCCCTATTGTTCTCAATGTTTGCTTGCGCAACACTTTCGCGACCACCCGCTGCGCCAATTATCCCCCCACCCCACCTCCGGATTGCGCAATTTCCCTATTTCTCATGTTGCTATGCCGGTCTCATGCTTCTCATCATGACTCATTCTGACGTCATTCTGCCGGCAGCCAATCAGAGAGAGGGAGCCATGGTAACGACCTTGGAGAGGGGACTGTGAAGGCTATAAAAGGAAGCGATTTCGGCAGGAGAATCCTCAGACTGTTGGTCTCCTCGTCCTTCTTTGGACTTGCGGTCAGACACTGCTCTGACCTTCCCGTCTATCAGACGAACCCCTGCCGGTCCGCGGTCTGTTACCGCCAAGTTATCCTTAGCTCCCCGAGTGAGCTCGCCTATCGGCCAGCGGTCTGATACCGCCCAGCATCAACAGCATCGCCTGATCTACACCAGCGCCTAGTCGCTTCAGCGCATCGCCGCTTCACCGTCTGCCTGACTGCAGCCTACAGCCGCCCTCGGTCACTCCGCCTCTCTCTCTCTCTCTCTGTGCAGCTGCCGGTAAGTTCCTGTTACTAATTTGTGCTCTAATCGCCTTTGCTTATCCGGGGTTTGCCTATTTTGCCATTGCTTAATTAGAGAGCTGAGCCAATTGTGATACCGTAACTTTTGCTGTATTTTACTCAATAGTGAAGCCGCCTAATTGCCTGACCATTTGCCCAAGGGCCTAATTATTAACTATTAACTAACCTCATCATTATTCACTCTTTCACCATCATTTCACTCATGGCTTGCTAAGCCTTTCCCCCGGGGTGGCAAAGCATAAGGAAGTTTGGGTAAGCTAATGGCCTCTCCCCGTGCAAAGCTCGCCTGTGAGTGCGTGCTGCGGGGCCCTGTGTGCGTGCAGTAGAGGGATTAGCGAGTCTTGGCACAGAATGGCAGTAGGAAGGTTGCAACCCCATGCTGACGCGTCCCTTCGCCCTGAGCAATCTAAACTATAGACAGTACATGTTCGCCTCATACTACTCTTAGTAATCAAAGTCGCAAGTCAGCCTCGCTCACAGCCACAAAGGATCCCCTGCTGAGAAATCCTCCGGATTGAGCCCAGAGTTCCCGATCATGCCCCAAGCAGAGTCCCTGTACTCGGCTGCATGTGTCTCCCCTGTTAGCCTAAACCTCCTGGTAACCATTCCAGGCGGGGCTCTAGCCTCGAGAGGTCTGGTAGAAAGATCCAGGTGCGCCAGGTCACATAGAGTGGTGGCAGCCACTCGGTCATATTATGACCGAGTGACCAATTATTGCACCTTGGCTACAGGTGGGGTCCATGTGGGTCCTTGGCCCTCTGGTCACAAAGCGCTACCAAAGCTATCAATCATGTGGGCGGGACAGTCTGGTGCTGGAGGTCCATCAGGTCATTGCCCGGTCATAGGCAGCCTACGGTCATTGCCCCTCTAGTCATGCGTTCGTCTCTTAACGGAGCGGACAGGCGACAAGGGCGGTTACATCATGAGCACATTTCGCGATGGCTGGACGTAAAGAGAAAAACAGTGTATTCTATCAGGCGTCGCTATGAAATCACGGGACGCCGGGACCGCGCACCACGGGTGGAGATCGAGCATCGAAAACTGGAAGAGCAACGCATTCAACTGCTTCTTTCATCACTGGATAGCAATCCTCTAATGACGTTGAAAGAGTTGCGAAGCAAGCTGACTGACACCTATCCAGGCCTCGAAGTGAGTACTACAACTGTAAGCCGGACCTTGGACAGACAGCTGATTACATTGAAGTGCCTTGGTCGAGACGCCGATGTGCCAGTGGTCAGGAATAGTCCTGAAAACCGGGCATGCCGACGAGAATTTGCTCACTGGCTCACTGGTGTTCCACCTGAACGTCACCTCATCTATGTTGATGAGACCGGTTTCAACATTTGCACTCGCCGGTCCCGAGGACGTGGACCGGCGAGACGTGGCCAGCAGACGTGGCCAGTAAGTCCGACGTGTTTCAAGCATTTGTCGAGGCTGTAAACATGCTGTAAACAATCGAGATGATGTAGACGATGCCGACAACTTCTTAGTCATCATTGATGGAGCTCGCTTCCATAACAGGCTGAGGATCCCCCAGCAGTTTGAGCTGAACTGGCAGGTTGCAGTACTGCCTCCATATTCTCCATTTCTGGACCCGACCGAGTGGGCGCATTCCTGTTTGAAGGCGGCCACCAAGCGGTAATTTGCGCAGCCACAGGTGCAAATCGAATTGGACAATCCACTGCCAGAGACAACACTGCTGGAGTGGCGCGTACTCGTTCTTCATCGGATTGCGGAGGAGGCAACGGCTGAGATTACAGTAGCCAAATGCGGTGGCTGGTTTCGGCAGACGCTTCGCTTCATCACGCACTGCTTAAACGAGGAAGAAATTCTCTGAACATTGATCGGGTTTGATTTCAATCTATCCAACACTGTTTTGAGAGACACGATTGTTCTCGGCTTATACTGTATGCCATGGTTTTGCCTTTGCCTGTTTTGATTGGTTTCTCTGAAATCAAAGTGTTAATGTCAAACGTTTTTTTGATATGCCATCTATTTGTAGGCGTTATTTTAGTGAAGTTATTTGTGCTTTATTAGCAAAGCATAATTAAAATATTTCAAAAAATGAATGACTCGAGCTGTACCATTCTTACGATTTTTAGGCTTAGGACATGTACATAGGATATAAAATTAACGTAGAATTCTAGTTTTCTAAACAAAAAGCTCTACGAATATTAATCGAACTACAAAAAAGGCAAAGTCACATCGAAAGATAAAAAGATGAAAGATTTTTGTGCTGAAATAATGAAAAACTTCTACCTTGTCACATACCTGTGCGCACTCTGCACCTTGTGAATTGGCCTTCATGAGAGAGAATTGCACATCATCTGAATTCTCTACATGCTGAAATCAGAAAAGGACCCGCAGATTATGCAATTAATTGATAAAGCCATCGAGCCAGCTCACATCGAACAACGTGTTCGCCAGTGACGCCTCTAAAGTGTGCTCCGACAAGAGCAGCGCCAGGTCGAACGGCATGTAGCCACAGGTGGCCAGGCAGTAGTTGACGTGGGCCAGCTGCATCAGGATGAGGCCGACGTCGAACACCTCCCGGTTGCGCAGGTACTTGCGGACCAGCAGCGTCAGCGACAGGCAGCTGAGCAGCAGGCCGGCGGCGGCCGCGGGAATGGTGACGGCCCGCACTGCGATGTACAGCCTGCTGTACCCGGGACCCGTGGCGTTGCTGGCCTCGGGGCTGTCGGTGATATCGACGCCTTCAGACATTACAGGCTTCAGGACTATTCATGCAGACTAAACTGCTGGTGTAAGATGTCTCAGTAGGAGCTGGCATTTCAAAGCTTCCATCACCTGTAGGTCTCTTTTGATTGGCCAATTTTCCTGCTTTGTCTTTGCTTCATTGGACAGCGTTGCATTCGGAAGATTTCTAAGATAAGTCGTGGCTAAGAAAATATCCTCACAGGAAATCAAATTTCATGCAAAGTCTCTGATTAAAATTATAAGGGTAGACGGATAAAATAATTGTTGCCTGAAGCGGAAAGCTGAGATGAGTCAATGAAGCCTTTAAAAAGTGAGCATTCTAGGTGGGAAATAAACAAGATTAACGATAGTCTTGAATCTTCATTCAACAAAGCAAAATGTGTTTCAGATGGCTCTAATGCTGTTTAATGCTTTTAAAGAAACCATTTTCCAATCTTCACGTAGAGCACCTTAACGTCCATAATTTACACCAGATGATTTATTCTAAGTCAAGTCACGTTAAACGAACGCATTGTAAAAATTGTATCAAGATCAGGTTTCTGATGCTTCTCGAAAATTGAAGTGGAAAATCTTTGGAAAGTATCATTTTTGCGGTGGGAGTCTTCTGACAACCCTGACAATTTGTTTTGCTGTTCCGGAACGGAGCAACGCAGGCACACGAAATTCAAGAACACGGGCTAACTTTTTGTTGCGCACCTTCTCAAACAAGAATCAAGTCGCCAGCCCTCCGGACCGTCGAGATATTCAACTATTCTGCCAGAAGGTCGGATTTCCCCCATAAGCTCTAGTGTATTCAGTGCACCCCTGTGCGCCAATCAGCACTGCGCCTCACTGCAGCCTTGCTAAGACTCCAAATTTCATCAGCACATTGACCGCATGTGTCTGCATCAGCTCTGACTTTTTTTGGTCATTGGACTTCACCCAGGCGGAGCTTCTGGACCTTCTGGCACTGGCTAAAAAGGGATTATTGCACTAGCTGAGAAAGGAAGCTTTCTCGAGGGAATTACTGAGATGTCAAGGTTTACTGGGGATTGCTGAGATGTCAAGGCTTAGTGGGGGATTGCTGAGATGTCAAGGCTTACTGGGGATTGCTGAGATGTCAAGGCTTACTGGGGGATTGCTGGGATGTCAAGGCTTAGTGGGGGATTGCTGGGATGTCAAGGCTTAGTGGGGGATTGCTAAGATGTCAAGGCTTACTGGGGATTGCTGAGATGTCAAGGCTTAGTGGGGGATTGCTAAGATGTCAAGGCTCGAGTTGAATTGCGTAGATGTCAAGGCTTACTGTGGATTGCTGAGGTGTCAAGGCAAATAGATTTCACATAAACAATGTTTTGTCCCTTGCTAATTGGGCGCCCCGAAGGGGGCACTAGATTACTGGTTTAAACTATGTACAGATACGAAGTGCACTTTTGATCTAGCAAAAATTGATGTTAGCAAGTCTGGAAAGGCAACATGGGAAGCAGCGACAGGAATCAAAAGTCAACAGGATCAACAGGTCTAAGCACAGTTTGAGGGACTCAATGGTAGGTTTGACGGAAATGGAAGCATTGAGAGCAATAATTCCGTAAGAAAATCATAGCTTTTATGCCTTAATTATAGAAATAAATGTATGCTCACTAAGACAAGTCGTCACCAAGTGAAGGAGCCTTTTATACCAGTAGGTGACGCTAGCCCTGCACTGGCCTTCAGGCGGCGGACAACATTTGAAAACCAGAGATTTTATTCAGCTTTCAAATGAGATGAAGCATTCAAGAATCGACTGCGCCATTTAACAACTGTTGAGAGAAATGTGGCAAAAAAATTCATTTCTCAAAAAAATAATATCTCCTTGACCAGTGTCACCCACAGGTAGGTACAGAGGGCTCCTTTACCAGCGTCGACTACAGGTATGGAGGGCTCATTGACCAATGTCGCCTACAGGTATAGAGGGCTCCTTGACCAGTGTCGCCTACAGGTATAGAGGGCTCCTTGACCAGTGTCGCCTACAGGTATAGAGAGCTCCTTGACCAGTGTCGCCTACAGGTATAGAGGGCTCCTTGACCAGTGTCGCCTACAGGTATAGAGGGCTCATTGACCAGTGTCACCTACAGGTTTAGAGGGCTCCTTGACCAATGTCACCTACAGGTATAGAGGGCTCATTGACCAGTGTCGCCTACAGGTATAGAGGGCTCCTTTACCAGTGTCGCCTACAGGTATAGAGGGCTCCTTGACCAGTGTCACCTACAGGTATAGAGGGCTCCTTGACCAATGTCGCCTACAGGTATAGAGAGCTCCTTGACCAGTGTCACCTACAGGTTTAGAGGGCTCCTTGACCAATGTCGCCTACAGGTATAGAGAGCTCCTTGACCAATGTCGCCTACAGGTATAGAGGGCTCATTGACCAGTGTCGCCTACAGGTATAGAGAGCTCCTTGACCAATGTCGCCTACAGGTATAGAGAGCTCCTTGACCAATGTCGCCTACAGGTATAGAGGGCTCTTGACCAGTGTCGCCTACAGGTATAGAGGGCTCCTTGACCAGTGTCACCTACAGGTTTAGAGGGCTCCTTGACCAGTGTCACCTACAGGTATAGAGGGCTTCTTGACCAGTGTCACCTACAGGTATAGAGGGCTCCTTGACCAGTGTCACCTACAGGTATAGAGGGCTCCTTGACCAAGTACTTCCACACTAGAAGCATAGAAAGCTTCGGTCAAGGGAAATCAGACTATGAAATTTAATTTTTTAGATAAAAAAAAACAGGAACTTACCGAATCTCCGCTCTCTAGTAGCATTGATAAATAAATTAAAGACTTCAATTAGTTGAGATACTGAGGATTTAGCGATACAACTAGGAGAAACTACAAATCTCGCTAGTGATGCATTTTACATCGAAAATCTGCGTTCTTTCTACGTTCTTAAGTTTTCAATGACTTGAAGACGTGTTTGCTAAATAGCTGAGGACAGATTGAGGGCAGACTGCATTAGTTGAATTGGGACTGCTTTTGCATCTTAGCTAATGACCGAGAATCTTAAAACTTTTGACTTGCACAAAGGCACGCGACAGCCCAATTCCTCGCTAACGTAATTATCTACTCAGTGTCGGCTGCTTCCTTTGTCTGTTGGGCTTAACAGAGTTTCATGCAGGGTAAATGCACAATTTTGAGCACTTATTGGAAGTCGAACTTCATAAGAAAGCTACAGATCTTTTTGAACTCTTTTTCATGATGAGTCATCCTTGCCACCGGGTGTTTTATTGCAATCGTCCATTATGTCATTGTGTCTTTGTTCGCTTCTACGAAATCCAAAATTGAGATTCGAAACCACGTCAGGCCCTGCAGTTCGAGGGCCCTATATCAGGGGTCGGCAAACGTTTTTACCCTTAAGGGCCAGATGAGAGTGGAATGGAGATGAGATAAGATGGGAGAAAAGAGAGAGGGCAGAGAAGACAAGAGAGGGGAGAGGGGAAAGAGAAGAGGGGAGAGAAGAGAAAGAGCTGAGAAGAGGCAAAAACCTTGAGCGGGCCGGATCGCTTGTGAAGTTTCAAAGGACCCGAGGGTCGGATAGAGGGGCTTCGAAAGCGGCATGTGGTCCGCGGGTCGGAGTTTTGCCCACTACTGCATGATCGCCAGGGGAGGAGGAAGCAGGACAATTGACTGCCGCAAATTGGCTGCAGACTATTTAGGTTACGATTCGGATTTAGGTTTGGGTTTCTAGGACATGGTTAAGGCTAGGGTTAATTTAGGGTTATGGTTTGGGTAGGGTTGGGTTCGGCAATCGCTTCGCGCAATCAAACTGTTGGTAGTTGATTTGTGCCAGTGAAATTGCGGCAGTTAATGGTCGAAGATCCGCCACAGGGAGGTGGTGTTCCAGGCGACGGTCGAGAATAGAAGATTGACGCGGCGCACACAATCGAGCAACGTGCGTGTCACCAGAGGCCTGTCTGGTCTGTTCCGCACTCCCTCCCCCGGCAACTCCAGCGCCCCGGATTCGGTCGGTGGCGAGGCCTACGAGGCGGGCCCGGGCCCTGTGACGCTGCTGTCGTCGTTCAAGTCAAGACCTAACAGCTAGTCTGAACTGCAGAGGCTCACCTCTGGATACACATTCAAAGTGTTCTGATTCAAACTATCAGTGCGTAACCTTTTGCATATACTACGCTCGTACTATCTGATATAAGACCCAGTTCTGCCGCTGGCCAACCCACTGTCGCACTAACGCACAGGCTCTGGTGACAAATGGTAGATTGTATAGAATTTTTACCCAGCCACCGATCAGTTTAACACACTTTTGAGCGGCAATTATTTCATAATCATATATGCATAATCAATGTATGATGTACGAGTACATTGATTATGCATAGCGAGGGTCAGTTGAACTGACAATCAGATAAGATAATAGGCGAGTCTATAACTTAGTCATAAATTTTTATTTGCCGGTGGAGTCGCTGAATGGTGTGTAACAATGGCCGTTTTGACTTTTCATTGTGCCTGGGTAAAATTTCGTTACAATGCCCTAATTGAACCCGAAAGAACAGAGGCAGGACGACAATTACAGTTGCTGGCACTTCGCCGCTCACTATGACTAATCGTCCTCGTATATTTTCTTTTGGAGTAGCGAGAGCAGGGGGAGCGTCGCATACAGAAAAACACGAGCTTGTGGCAGCAGTCTTCTGCGGAACTCCATTCGCAAGCAGGATGTCCCCAAGAGTTCATCAACCAGCTCCAGTTAATCAAGATGCCACGACAAGTTTGCATGCTCGTGGTTTCTACTCCTACACACGATACTGAAACAAGGACTACTGGACTTGAAGGACGCAACACTTGCATATCGAGAAAAATACTTAAAGGCCGATTATTAAAATGTCTGCATCTCCGAATCAACTGCATGTAGAAGGTTGTTGAGACTTTTCTCCCCTACCAAGCAAGTAACTAATTTGGGTGCAAATGGATGTGGGTGCAAGAAAAATCCTGCACAATGGAGATACCCTATATTTTGGTGCATTTGGTAGTCAAGTCTTCATGCTTAGAAAGCAAAAAATAAAGCAGCCGAGAATCTTTGGCGCAATTTTTTGTGAATACGCTTGTAGATTCGTTATCAGTAAATTGGTTCTGAAAATATATCGAATAGGATCCCGGAATCCTTGGATTTTGATTTGGCCTAATTCCCGTGATTTATAAACCCGGGATTCGAAAATCCCGGGATGGACCATCGGGATCCCGATCCCGCTTTTCAATAATTCAATAATTCATTCTCCAGTAGTAGTATCTGCAGCTGAGCTACTTGTCAGGTGAAAATCATAACCCAGTTGTCCTACTTTGATTTCTTAATCTTTAAAGCATGCAGGCTAGTGAGTAGAAGGCTAGGGCTGCAGGGATGCAAAACAGAAGCTGTTAGCAGGTCGTAAGGGTGTTTAAGGTGTAATAATTTAGAACTAATTTAAGCAGTCCCTACCTTCAAAACTCCTTGGCCGTAGTTGGGATTAGAACAGTAGGACATTGCTATCGGACCACAACCTGTTAAAATCAGGTTAAATGGCTTCGTAAACCAAAATTGGACCAACAAAGATTAGAAAGCTTTTCAATCCTGGGATCCCGGGATTGGCAAAGTCCGGATTCCCTAATATCGAAGCCTAGAGATAATTTACGGGACCCGAACACCTTCTAGTTGGTAAAAAGTAGTTTAAAAACTGTAATAACCTAATATTAAGCCTAAACAAAAAATACACTAAAATGTATCAAATGTATGTTTCTGGTTACATACTGCAAACTTTCTGAATGAAATAGCCTTAGTCTACTACGAGTACAAAAGCGCATATTATGTTGAAAATCATGCAATTTACGAGTATCTATCTCTTTGATGTATACGACAACAAAATCTGCCTTCAACTCTGTTTAAACGAATCGAGGGTATAATGTTCTTCTATGCATTCAAGGCTCGTTCACACCACCATCAAATAAGGCCAAATTTCGTAGGATCAACGAAAATTCTACATCAAATTTGATTCCTCTGTACATTGGTCGTGTGATTTGATGGCGGTGTGAATGAGCCTCAAGACATTGTTAAGCTTTTGTGTCGCGTGATAGGATCGGTTGGGGTGTTGTTATCTGTTGCTGAGTTCATGCCAAGTTTAATTGGTGCAGCTCGCTAAGTCGAGGGTACAGACAGATAGCCACGGGGAGGTGACCGTGCCACTAATCGGCTGCAGCCACGCAGAACACAATGGGGGAGGAGGTAGAAAACTAGGCTGACAGTGGACAAGGAGACAACCAATAACAGCACGGCGAGGGGGTAGAAAACTAGGCTGACAGTGACAAGGAGACAACCAATAACAGCACGGCGAGGGGGTAGAAAACTAGGCTGACAGTGACAAGGAGACAACCAATAACAGCACGGCGAGGGGGTAGAAAACTAGGCTGACAGTGACAAGGAGACAACCAATAACAGCACGGCGAGGGGGTAGAAAACTAGGCTGACAGTGACAAGGAGACAACCAATAACAGCACGGCGAGGGGGTAGAAAACTAGGCTGACAGTGGATAAGGAGACAACCAATAACAGCACGGCGAGGGGGTAGAAAACTAGGCTGACAGTGACAAGGAGACAACCAATAACAGCACGGCGAGGGGGTAGAAAACTAGGCTGACAGTGACAAGGAGACAACCAATAACAGCACGGCGAGGGGGTAGAAAACTAGGCTGACAGTGGACAAGGAGACAACCAATAACAGCACGGCGAGGGGGTAGAAAACTAGGCTGACAGTGGACAAGGAGACAACCAATAACAGCACGGCGAGGGGGTAGAAAACTAGGCTGACAGTGACAAGGAGACAACCAATAACAGCACGGCGAGGGGGTAGAAAACTAGGCTGACAGTGGACAAGGAGACAACCAATAACAGCACGGCGAGGGGGTAGAAAACTAGGCTGACAGGAGACAAGGAGACAACCAATAACAGCACGGCGAGGGGGTAGAAAACTAGGCTGACAGTGGACAAGGAGACAACCAATAACAGCACGGCGAGGGGGTAGAAAACTAGGCTGACAGGAGACAAGGAGACAACCAATAACAGCACGGCGAAGGGGTAGAAAACTAGGCTGACAGGGACAAGGAGACAACCAATAACAGCACGGCGAGGGGGTAGAAAACTAGGCTGACAGGGACAAGGAGACAACCAATAACAGCACGGCGAGGGGGTAGAAAACTAGGCTGACAGGGGACAAGGAGACAACTAATGACAAGGGGGTGACAGAATGAATCAATAGCAATGGATAAATAAATCAATAAATATATCAATTAGGTCCAATGCAGCGACACGAAAATGTACTAAAGTACATTTTGCTAAATAAAACACAGCTATCAGTAAATTGCAGCTATGGAGGTGGGTAGGGTCACAGAGAGGGGGGAGCTACGAAGCAAGAAGCCAATCAAAGTGGGTTAAAGATAAAACCAAATATTAATTGGTGCGGTTAAAATAGAGTACGTGCCAATATAATAAATAGATCACATCAATATAATAAATAGTTTTTATTCTTTTGTCTTTTACAGCGAATTATGGGCATAAAAAACCATTGAGTGCAAAATCACGATTAGAAACGACACATTTATGCAGTTTTTCAATGAGCTGCAAACTTTGAAAACTTGGTCTTGAATACAACTTTAATCTAAAATAATAATAACACCGATAATATAAGTGTAGATTGGCTGGCCAATCGCTGTTAGCGGGGCCGGGGGGCTTGTCGTCGCCCGTGTTTGGGGGTGCTTGGTCCGGGGGTGGGTGCGCCGCCCCCGGGGCGGGGGTGGGTGTCTGTGGGGCCTTTTTAGCCCCGTGCGTTGTGCCCGCCTCAGCCTATCTCTCCTCGCCAGCTTGCATGCATTTTTTTCTGCTTTTAGCCCTCTTTCTCGCAATTCCTGCAACTTATTTTTTTCCTTTCGCTTCGTTTACCTTTTACTCTTCCAAATAGTTTTTTCGAATGCTTTCCAAATATACTCGTGTCTCTTAAGTTGCCCATACAGGGCGGTAGGATGTTTTGCTCGTGCTCTCCAATCCTTGCGTTTGCTCTCTCCCTCCGGCCGTTCCGCTAATAATAAAATAGACTTTCTAACCTGGTTCAGCGTTCTCTTTTGACAAAGCCGCCAAACACCAGTAGCTGGACTTCACAGGTGCAGCGAATTTTCACGGGGACTGTCGAGTCTTAAGCATACCGGGCACACGGGTACAATAAAACAGCAAGGAAAATGAAGCCAAAACAGGCTGTACTGCTACATAAGCATTGTTGCTATGCTTTGGAACTTTGCTGACAGGTGCTTTAGTAACGGGGTTAAAAACGAGGCTGGAGGATAAGGATAAACCATTAAAAATGACAAAAAGCGTGAAAATGAAGCTCTTGCTTCGAAATTATCTACAGACAGACAGACAGACAGACAGACAGACAGACAGACAGACAGACAGACAGACAGACAGACAGACAGACAGACAGACAGACAGACAGACAGACAGACAGACAGACAGACAGACAGACAGACAGACAGACAGACAGACAGACAGACAGACAGACAGACAGACAGACAGACAGACAGACAGACAGACAGACAGACAGACAGACAGACAAACAGACAGACAGACAGACAGACAGACAGACAGACAGACAGACAGACAGACAGACAGACAGACAGACAGACAGACAGACAGACAGACAGACAGACAGACAGACAGACAGACAGACAGACAGACAGACAGACAGACAGACAGACAGACAGACAGACAGACAGACACAGACAGACAGACAGACAGACAGACAGACAGACAGACAGACACAGACAGACAGACAGGCAGACAGACATTGGATCAGTTGTCAACTTGACTGACGAAAGCAATTGTGTTTTCAACGAAACTTGCAACAGCATGACCACATCTGCACTTTAAAGGCTAACTCACGCGTCATCAATCGTACCAAAAACAAGATCGGTCGAGAACATTTGTCGCGTAAAGCGCATTTCGTTCACTTCGAATGGCTGTGTGCGGGAGCACTGAGGCTGTTCCAGTAAAATACCCTTCGAACGTATTGAAGAAAATCATCGTTCAATCTAGATCAGGGCGAAACTAAAGTTGACAAGTCAGACAACTTTAACTAATTATATATTATAATTCAAGCACTACTCAGAGCGGTGGATCTTCATCAACTGCATTGGAGCCGAAGCGTGCGAATCAAGGAGCTGCTGACGGCTGCCGTCACCCCCAGAGACGCTGCTGCTGCCAATGTGGCTGCTGGAGATGCGAAGTCGTCTTTGATGCAAAGCGGCAGCTCCAGCGTTATTGGGAGGCTGCGCACCGCCAGCAGCTCCGGGCTCAACCAGCAGCTGGCAGACTTGCCGACGGAAGTTGGCGCTGAATGCGTAGAACACGAAGAAGCTGCAGGCGCTGTCGATGGTCACCAGCAGGTCGCTAACGGGCACCATCCAGTCCGGAAGCAGCTTGTGTAGCTCGAATGTGATGAAGATGGCGCCAGGCAGCTCAAAGATGGAGAATGAGATCGCCAGCACCAGCACGATGCGGGTGGCCGTGCGCCAACTGCGAGCCTCCGAGTTCGCAGTTCCGTTGGCGTTCGCGTTGTCGTTGGTGCTGGCATTGTCGTTGGCGTTTAAGCTGGCGCTAGCGTTGTTGCTGGCGTTCGAGCTGGAGGCGTTTGTGGTGGAATCGGCTGTCTCACCAG
This sequence comes from Macrostomum lignano, assembly GCA_002269645.1. Classification (NCBI taxonomy): domain Eukaryota; kingdom Metazoa; phylum Platyhelminthes; family Macrostomidae; genus Macrostomum; species Macrostomum lignano. The sequence goes on from NIVC01001249.1 coordinate 73,821, forward strand.
GCTGGTTGCCCCTGGCAACAGCCAGCTGAGCGGCGGTGACGCCGGAGGCCAGCAGGATCAGCGGCACGGGCAGGTAAGTCTGAGGCGTCCTCGTCAGCGGCAGCATCACGTCCACCAGGAACCGCTCGCTGCCGCCGGCCGCCAGACGCCACGCGGCGAAGGTGCCGGGCCCGGCGGCGGCCGCGACCAGCAGCAGGACGCCGAAGCCGCACAGCTGGAAGCGGCGCGTCAGCCAGCGGCGGAAGCTGATGGGATTGAAGGTGGCCAGACAGCGGAACACGCTGATGCAGGCCGTCCACATGTTCTTCACGGTTACGCTGAACGACACCCAGCAGTAGCTCACCTGAGAGAGAACAGATTTGTATGCGAAACATCATATTAGCTGTTGTCTGCGTTGGAGTCTCTTAGCCACGTGACCAAGGACTTATTGTTGGGCCTGGTGCGTGGGGGGTTGGGCGTGTGCTTTTACTCCGCGTATCGTTTGTGATTTTAACCCTGTGCGTGCGCCCTTTGTCTGGGCTTACGCTCTTTGCACGTCTCTGCTCTATCGTGACTTTAATGTACACTGTTGTAAATTACAATGTACAGTGTTTTAGCCCTAGGGTTGGGGGCTGTTATTGAACCTCGCTTATAATAAATCGTATCGTTTGTCAGTGCACTTGGCACTTTCGTCTCGCTCGCAAACTCTTTGCTCTCGACTTGCACTGACCAACAATTATCACCCGAAAATTGTATGACGTAGGATTTTTTGACCCTCTCGCGCATCCCTTGACACTCACTGATGCATGAGTTGTTTCAGCAATCGAATTTTTGTTTAAAGCATTGCCAGATGAATTCGAGCTGCATGCGGCTGAATTTCTCCAGGAGCAATTAACCAACTGGCTCACATTTATCAAGCCGAGATGCTAAACGTAAATCAATTAAGCCTAAAATGCATTCGAGATATCCAAATGGCTCTCAACAGCTGTCGTCTGTCGATCTTCCTTTCTATCAACAAAAATCCAGGGTCCAGCGACAAAAATTCAGGGCAACCCTACTGAAAATCTTAGCTTAGGAAATAGTAAACGTGTTAGCTTTAAAACGTCTTAACTTTTCAATAATGTTTTCACTAAAACAAAAATCTTCACGGTAACTTACTACCGTGAAACAAAAGCTAAACGGTAAAATGCGTTAAAGGTGTTACTATAAATATCCATTGTTAAAATAATCACTAATTTTTCAAAAAAACACCATTCATATTTCGTTCACACTATAAATGTTGTTATCGCAAAGTTGCTAATTTTTAATCTGTTACTCAAAAATCCACTGGCAATTCTGTACGCTTTCTAACTGTTAAATTTTTTTGTCACTAGCACAATGGTTTGTGTTGTGCTTGGTTTGCGCTAAAAACGTCCAAGAAAAACTCTTTTTTCTTATAATATCTTTGAAAACGAATTCGTGCTATGGTAAAGGAGTGCTACTATAAGTTGGGACATACACCAAGGTCAAAAGCCTTCAGAACAGGCTTGCTATTAGTTCCCAAAAATTGCTGAATAGGGACTTTGTAGTTAGCTACCTTTTCAAGTCAAGTCAAAAGTAGTTAAGCCTATTTCTCAAACGCCTGAGTACAAGTGCTAAAAAATTCTCATCGACAGACAATTTCGCACTTTGCGCCTTGAGAATTGGTCTTCATGAGCGTGGATTGCACGAGACGAATTAAACAAACCCTACATTAATGTGGCCGCGCACGGTACATTCGTTTCAGCTGCCCCATCTGCATTCTCTACATGCTGAAATCAGAAAAGGACCCGCAGATAATGCTATATTAATGAAAAAAGCCATCGAGCCAGCTCACATCGAACAACGTGTTCGCCAGTGACGCCTCTCGAGTCTGCTCCGACAAGAGCAGCGCCAGGTCGAACGGCATGTAGCCGCAGGCGGCCAGGCAGTAGTTGACGTGGGCCAGCTGCATCAGGATGAGGCCGACGTCGAACACCTCCCGGTTGCGCAGGTACTTGCGGACCAGCAGCGTCAGCGACAGGCAGCTGAGCAGCAGGCCGGCGGCTGCTGCGGGAATGGTGACGGCCCGCACAGCGATGTACAGCCTGCTGTACCCGGGACCCGTGGCGTTGCTGGCCTCGGGGCCATGGCTGCTGATGTTGGCGTCCGGCATCTTAGTAAAACGCATTGCGATGCGGACTCGAGTTCTAGCTCTTAGATTAAAGCTTGCGTCGTGTTGGGGACTTCAGGACACTCGTCTCATGTTTTTTGTCCTTAATTGCTGGGCAAAGTCTCTGCGCACGATTGGCCAGAGTTTCTTGCGTCTGCTAGGGCTCAGTAAACTATGAGCGGAAGCATTTGCTACTAAATGAAGTAACACTCAATTCTATTGCTCACTGGATGCCAGGCTAGGTAAGAGCTGAATTTGGGAATCACCAACTTGTAACAAAGAGTCAGGAGCTCAAAAAAATCGACTCAATTCAGCACAATGGATGTTGAATACATCGAAAATTGATATTAGGCCTGAAAAAAATTTATGACAAGCATTCCTTAAAACAGCTGAGAGTAATAGTGCCCGCTGTAATGAAGCATTACAGACGACATGTATCGTGAGTTTATGAGTGTATCGCATTGAATTTGAAAGCTGTATGCATGTGAAAGGCGAAATAAATATTCGAGATGTTCTTTCGTTGGTTTACCGCGCATTTTTTGTCTGCCCGCCAAGTTATGAATTAAACAGACTAAATATTTTCACTCGTTAAAAGCGCTTCATGACTTTTCATTCACTTTTTATTCAATGTGAGATAAGGAAAGGAATTGTCTCAGGCCAGCATATATTTTCCAGGAATCGGTGGCGTCATTAACAACCACATTTAAATTTCCTGAAGGGTTGGAATTGTGTCATTATAACATTTACATTTTTTTTCTTGGCAAATTTTAAACTTTCTGGGCGCTTACGACCGACCAATTTCTCATTTCTCCATTATCCCATTATACCAATTATACCATTTCTCAATGCGTGTGATATTGTGATATTGTGATATTGTTGTAATATTGTCATAATGTAGGAAATTCCCGGGCGTCAATGACGAAAATTCCGGGATCTGTGTTATCACATACAGGAAGTTTTAAGTGTCTGAAAGTCAATAGCTTTAGCACTCAATATAGTGACAAAAGTTTATTGAAGTAAACCTTAGATCAGAACACATTTAATAAGCATCGCAGCATAGCATTGGGTGGGTGACAGAGATAAGGCATGCACGAGGGAATGGAGAAAGAGCAACGATGTACACAGAGTACGCAAACCCTCACCAGACAAAATCCACCCCAAACACTGATCCCAGAGCCCACAGTCCATAGATGATCAGAGTTAGTCAGAGTCCAACACTGCCCCCCCATCAAATTAGCACTTGTAGCAGACCGCACGTCTTGGTCGGAGCTCATAGGAAGGCCCACCAGCATTCGCGCTGTCGTTCTGAACCGTCGGCTCGTCAGCTGGTTCCGGAACGACCATCTTGGGCGTACCAGCTGGGGGCTGTAGATGCTCAGGCTCGCCAGTGCTGTCATCCTCTGGACGGTCGCTCCATTGGTTGCGGTGGGCCAGACGCAGTCCTCCAGATGGCAAATCAGTTGGCGTCACCAGAGCAGTATTTTGGCCGTGCTGAACCACGAACTTGGCCTTGACGGGTCCGGTCTCTGGGCGCATCCGAAGCCAGATAGCATCTCCGACTTGTTCAGGCATTGATAGAGGATGACGCAGCCTCCTCCCCCACATCATGATGTCCGGTGACGCTGGTCTAGATCCACTCGGCCGGCCAGTCCTCACAGTCAGGAGCAGCTTCTGCAGGAATTGTTGAAATGGGACCACTCGGTTCCAGGTTCTCAGGCCGTCCTTCAGGCTCCTTACGAACCGTTCAGCCTGTCGCAGTAGGTTTTGTCTTTTAGATTGCCACTGCAAATCACAGCTGACAGTCGACCTGCAACCGGCGACGAGACAGGCAGTCATGTTTATTGAGCTGACCCCGTTACCCTGCACCATAGGTATTGGCCGGGTTGGCCCCTCTAGGTATGAATCCTGCGTCAAGATCCTTTTAACAAATCTACTTGTGACAAAGATCCTTGTGACCGATTAACCATTTAAAGGCCAAAGGCCTGCACCGCAGGCCATACCGAAACGGCCCAAAAGCCCAGAGATTCAAAAACGTCTATGGCATCAAAAACCATCTCCCCAATCACAAATTCAAGTGCCCAGATACTGATTTAAAGAAGTCCATCATGTGCTTCCATCCTGTTTTCATTCAAATGCTAAAGGTTAAATACAATCGTAAGCATGTACATTGTACAGCTAAATACGTAGTGATGCAAAATGTACATGTGTACATGTGTACATGTGTAGTACACGTGTTTGAATTGCACAACTTTTTCGCATCAGAACGCTGTATCAGAATTCCCGCACCCTTGCTGTGACAAATGAGTACCTTATGAAGAATTAAACTCTTGATAATGCAGTACAATGTGTACTCCGATGGCGGCGGAGAGAGGACAGTGCAGTCCAGTGTGCTTCTGACTCAGTTGAATGTCAGTCAGATTAAAATAATCTAATCTTTCAGCGGTGTCCTGCGGCATCCCTCCCTGCCTTTCAGAGTAATAAACGTATTCATGTTAATTTTGAATTACGAAATGTAAATTCTGAGTCAGTCTGTTTCCTTTTTTGAGATAATGAGAAACTTTGATGACACACACAGTATTTGATGCAGATCCTACGGAATCTGCAAAATCCAATTGCAGAATGTCAGGACCTCAATACAAGAATCCTGATTAGGTGAGAAAAACGTCAAATTCTCCCGACCCGATTTGGAAGTGCAGCAGCAGCGTCCTTCTACTTGATTAATCAGTGCTTTGGAAATACTACTAATAGTACCGTGACCGGTATTCTATCGGTATTCTATTTTCAAGACCTAGCTGCAGGTGCGTTATCTCAAAGTTTCGGACTGGTAGTCAAGGCTGGTAGCCGTTCTTGCCGTTCAAGGCTGGTAAACCGCGAAGTTCCCTTAGCAAATCATCCAACCGCTCGCTGACATGTGCTCGGAGTACGAACTGATTGTGAAAATCTGAGTCATCTTCCGTATTACTTGTAAAAAAATGCTCAAAAATGCCCCCCTTCGATTCACCCCTTGATGTTATGCGTCCGTGAGCGCGGTTTGGGTTTTGCGCTTTAATAAATAACTTTTAGTGACGCATTTGCCTCTGTACGACGCTCTTGCTGCCTAGGTCTTTTATTGCTAAGTTTGCACTTTAAGTTTTTCTCTCCCTAAAAAATCGCTCAAGCTGGAAGCTGTGCTTTGGCTTCATATTTTTCCCCTTTTCTCGCCAAATTCTTTAGGAGTTTAGATGACGATTAGAAAGTCACTAGAAAGTTATTAGCATACGATATTGTAATTGTTTAGTACGAGTATAATTGGCAGCTGGGCACTAAGCTGCATCATGAGGAGGTAGAAAATGATAGCGGGTACTGCAACCTCAAACTCGCAACAAGCCTTTCACAGTTCCGGGGTGATTCGTCAGATTACATTTACTCGAATCTTCTTAGTTGGGAATAATGATGCAGCAGATCAGCGTCGCAATTCGTTAACCGAATTTCCGAAGTCTTGAATATTGCGCTTTGTCTTTGAGAGCCTAATCGTTTTGATTTGAGTTGCTCTTCTAACCCAGTTAGCTCCTGGATGTAATTCAACTATTGATCCATGTAAGTAAGTGTGTATACAAGCCGACTATCGTGTCACAAAGTCTCATTAGACTTTGGATTAAAAAAATTGGTTTAGAGGCTCGAGAGTGAACTGTCTCGAATCTCTTTATGTAGCTTACCTGAAAGGCACAAGACAGCTAATATAACGCTTATAAAGCGACTTGATATTTATTGGAATTTTTCGTGAAACAACTTGCTTTAGCTTTTAGGCTAAGGACGAATATTTATTAATTTAAACAAGCCTTGCGCACTTTGTCAGCTGTAGCTGCTAGCGATAGAAAGTACGTAATTAAACTGATACTAATGATGTTTTAACAGAAAATCTTAATAGATATCTTACTAGTATCAAAATCTTTCTATTTAAGTCTCTAGAATTTTGCTTTGATGCATCCCTCAAACGGTTTTGCGACGTGTCTCTAGAAATGTGCAGCGTGCCCCTGGAGCTCTGCTGTAATGTGTCTCTAGAACTCTGCTGTGATGTGTCTCTAGAGCTTTGCTGTGATGTGTCTCTAGAACTCTGCTGTGATGTGTCTCTAGAGCTTTGCTGTGATGTGTCTCTAGAACTCTGCTGTGATGTGTCTCTAGAGCTTTGCTGTGATGTGTCTCTAGAACTCTGCTGTGATGTGTCTCTAGAGCTTTGCTGTGATGTGTCTCTAGAGCTTTGCTGTGATGTGTCTCTAGAGCTTTACTGTGATGTGTCTCTAGAACTCTGCTGTGATGTGTCTCTAGAGCTTTGCTGTGATGTGTCTCTAGAGCTTTACTGTGATGTGTCTCTAGAGCTTTGCTGTGATGTGTCTCTAGAGCTTTGCTGTGATGTGTCTCTAGAGCTTTACTGTGATGTGTCTCTAGAACTCTGCTGTGATGTGTCTCTAGAGCTTTGCTGTGATGTGTCTCTAGAGCTTTACTGTGATGTGTCTCTAGAGCTTTGCTGTGATGTGTCTCTAGAGCTTTGCTGTGATGTGTCTCTAGAGCTTTACTGTGATGTGTCTCTAGAGCTTTGCTGTGATGTGTCTCTAGAGCTTTGCTGTGATGTGTCTCTAGAACTCTGCTGCGACGGGTCTCTGAAACTGTTCTGAGATGTGCCGTTAGATGCTGTTTTTTAGTTTCTGTAAAACGTACTTCGATATATCTCAAAATTAAATTAAACTAAACTTGGACCCTATACTCTTTTTATTCGCCTTTAATTAGACTTGAAAATCAACCTACAAGCTACATGTACATAAAATCTGATATCATGAAAGCCGCAAAGGCTCCATAAATCCTCGAAAATAAATTTTTAGCATGAGGCTTCTCGATCGTAAACTTACTACGACCTGTGAGCGAGGTTTTCCTTCAGGCAAGTCTGTTTTTTTCAGAATGAAACACAGAAAATCACAATATAAGCACACGGGATGTTTCAGAATGCAACGCAGGGAAACAAAAGTATATTTTTCTTTATTTATTTGTCAAATTCTTTGGATAATGACAGTCCATCAGCACAAAGGGATAACAGTGAAATAGTCGTCAATTTTAGCTGTGTTCCCTGGACTACTCAAAGGATTAAATTAAGCTTCATAAATAATTCCAAGCGCACTACTGCAAATCGCGCAGCGCAATGGGCTGCTGTGACTGCACCGACATTGTCGGGACGCGCGGACCGAGCAGCTTCTGACGACTGCTGCCGCCTCCGTCGACGCTGCTGCTGCTGCCTGTTCGGCTGCTAGTGGTGCGAAATCGATTTCGACGCTGAGCGGCGGCTCGCGTATCGGCGGGAACCGGGCGGTCCGCACCGGCAGCTGTGGGCTCCTTCACCAGCTGCCTAACCAAGCGACGGAAGTTGGCGCTGAACGCGTAGAACACGAAAAAGCTGCAGGCGCTGTCGATGGTCACCAGCAGGTCGGTCACCGGCACCATCCAGTCTGGAAGCAGCTGGTAAATCTCAAATGTGATGAAGATGGCGCCAGGCAGCTCAAAGATGGAGAATGAGATCGCCAGCACCAGCACGATGCGGGTGGCCGTGCTCCAACTGCGAGCCTCCGAGTTCGCAGTTCCATTGGCGTTTGCGGCGGTGTCGGCTGTCTCACCAGGCTGGTTGCTCCTGGCAACAGCCAACTGAGCGGCGGTGACGCCGGAGGCCAGCAGGATCAGCGGCACGGGCAGGTAAGTCTGAGGCGTCCTCGTCAGCGGCAGCATCACGTCCACCAGGAACCGCTCGCTGCCGCCGGCCGCCAGACGCCACGCGGCGAAGGTGCCGGGCCCGGCGGCGGCCGCGACCAGCAGCAGGACGCCGAAGCCGCACAGCTGGAAGCGGCGCGTCAGCCAGCGGCGGAAGCCGATGGGCTTGAAGGTGGCCAGACAGCGGAACACGCTGATGCAGGCCGTCCACATGTTCTTCACGGCCACGCTGAACGACACCCAGCAGTAGCTCACCTGAGAGAGAACAGTTTGAGGTGCGGCAGAAGCTCTAAAACAATCAAAGACTTGCTGAGTATTTGTCTTCAACATAAAAGGGTTGAAAGTGTTAATTACTTTCTTAGAAATTTTGCATACAACATAGGGTTTTCTCGCAACAACGCCGTGACAGTCATAGCCAATAGTCAAGTTCGCAGCCTTTTTTGACGGCCTAACGCAGGGAACTCCGAGATTATTAATACATAAGTGACCCGGCTGCCGTGACTCGTGACCTATTCATGACTATGGCTGCCGCTCATGTTCCTTTGGGAAAATCTTCTGCCCGTCAGATCCAGAAGAAACTCTGAACTATATCAATCACATTTGCCTAATCCTCTTTCCAAGTTTAATTAGACAGTTTCTTGCGTAAAGCTTCAAGTTGTCACGCAGTTGTTAATCGGATGATAGCTGCACACCTGTACGAAAGCGAAGTCCCGCGTTGACCCTGCTTGGACTCAACCGCAGGGACATGAGGGAGGTAACCATGAACCCTCTCAGGTCAATCGCTGATTTGCTAGGCATCCAAGGAAAATCCGTATTGAGGCAACGATTCCTAATCTCAATTTACTTCAACTAGATGAGACAGTAAAACAAAGATGCTTCTCTTTGGAAATTAGCTGAGATACTTCTATGGCTGAAATTAACACATTGTAGGCGCCAAAGTCTTCTTAAGATCTGCAAACGTAAATGTTGTTCTGATCTGCTTGGAGGGAGCTCCAAAATCTGCTTAAACTTTTCAGCTCTTTTTGGCATCCTATACTATGCGATGCTGCTTCTCTAGGTGCTGAAATAAAAAAGCACAATGAGATTATGCAATTACGAGTAATTGATAAAGCCATCGAGCCAGCTCACATCGAACAATGTATTCGCCAGTGACGCCTCTAAAGTGTGCTCCGACATGAGCAGCGCCAGGTCGAACGGCATGTAGCCGCAGGTGGCCAGGCAGTAGTTGACGTGGGCCAGCTGCATCAGGATGAGGCCGACGTCGAACACCTCCCGGTTGCGCAGGTACTTGCGGACCAGCAGCGTCAGCGACAGGCAGCTGAGCAGCAGGCCGGCGGCGGCCGCGGGAATGGTGACGGCCCGCACTGCGATGTACAGCCTGCTGTATCCGGGAAGACTTGTCGAATTCGACGTGGAGTCGCTTCCGTTGACAGGTTTCATGGTTGCAGACTGCATGGTTGAGAGTTCGAAAGCAGTTCTGGTTGAAGCGAATTCTAAGAAAGAAGAAGTAGATCGGGTCTGCTCGAAAGGCAGTCCCTAGAGAGCCGAGTGGTGCTTTGAAATAAACTGTCAGAAATTTCTGCTCCTTTTCTCTCTTCCTCTCAGGTTTGGGATTTCTGTCCAATTCTCTGATTGGCTGGGGATTTCCTCTGCCTCGATCGCGTCACATTCTGCAGCGAGTATCTCAGTCGAGTGGGCGCTGTTCACCTTCAGAGTTCTGTTTTTCTTCCCTGCGAAACATCCGTTTGCTATTTGAAGTGGAGATAACGGTATGTGAAGAGTCAATAGAGCTTATTTTAGTTTATCTGTGTCCTTAGCTTCCATTATCAGTCGCTATTAAAGGACAACCAAAGCTAGGCCGTCAGCGGGAACTTCTGTTTCAGCTTTCAGATCTGAAAATCCACAGCTGTGACTTGGTTTTGGAAGTTGGCATAGAAGTCACGTGACTGCTGATCAGAGCTAGCAAATTATCCCGGACGCCAGATCCGTTGTAGTCAGGCACTTTGAAGTATTCGATCAAAAAACACGTAGAATATTTTTTTGAACGAATGATGTTTTCGAACTTTGATCCGGCTAAAAATGTCTCTAGTTAAAATGATATCCCAGCAAAGTAGGATTTGTTTTACTCTGCCAGGACCCCCAATCCCTGCCACCCGATACCGACAGCACGAGTAGGCAAAGGCGAAATTCGAATCTGGTATTATTATTTTCTTCCGGTTCAATAGGCTTGTCGTGGTGTTTACAGCGAAATCCTGCACCCCCGCTGATTGACAGGCGGCGTGGGCGACAGCACGAAAGGATAATCAAGAACAAGACTGACTCTATGCGATTTTAACGAGCTGGCGAAGGCTGGGACAGGTGCTGGCCAAAGAAAGAGGGAAGTGGAAAATAGATTGGCCGCGACTGAAGGGTGAGAAAGTGGATTGAGACTTGACTACGGAAATGGAAGTAGCAGGGCAGAGAGGAACAGAGTGTAGAGCGAGAGGGCAGCGAGAGGGCAGAGACGGAGAGGGCAGAGACGGAGAGGGCAGAGACGGAGAGGGCAGAGACGGAGAGGGCAGAGACGGAGAGGGCAGAGACGGAGAGGGCAGAGACGGAGAGGGCAGAGACGGAGAGGGCAGAGACGGAGAGGGCAGAGACGGAGAGGGCAGAGACGGAGAGGGCAGAGACGGAGAGGGCAGAGACGGAGAGGGCAGAGACGGAGAGGGCAGAGACGGAGAGGGCAGAGACGGAGAGGGCAGAGACGGAGAGGGCAGAGACGGAGAGGGCAGAGACGGAGAGGGCAGAGACGGAGAGGGCAGAGACGGAGAGGGCAGAGACGGAGAGGGCAGAGACGGAGAGGGCAGAGACGGAGAGGGCAGAGACGGAGAGGGCAGAGACGGAGAGGGCAGAGACGGAGAGGGCAGAGACGGAGAGGGCAGAGACGGAGGATGGCAGAGACGGAGAGGGCAGAGACGGAGAGGGCAGAGACGGAGAGGGCGGAGACGGAGAGGGTGGAGACCCCTCCCCCTCCATCTCTCTGTTTTTCCTTTTCTAGAAGATTAAAACGGATTGACCATTTGGTCAATGCTCAACAATGGAAGAAGAAACTTCAACAATAACCACCAGGAACTTCATCAATAACCACCAGGAACTTCATCAATAACCACCAGAAACTTCATTAATAACCACCAGGAACTTCATCAATAACCACCAGAAACTTCATTAATAACCACCAGGAACTTCATCAATAACCACCAGAAACTTCATTAATAACCACCAGAAACTTCATCAAAAAATCCCACCGAACTTCATCGACAACCTCTGGGAACAAATTCGACAACTAAGTCAACTACCTTCGACGTGGTCGCTTACTTGATTGTTTCAAAGAGAAATAAATCTCTCGGCTTAAATTGGAAAGAGTACCGACTGTCCGAGAAAGAGGAAGGAAAGCTGATGCACTTACATAATGCCAATTATTCACGAGTATGACTGATCAATTAGAATAAAAAAGTGTGTCTCGGAATGAATGTAGGTCCCGATAGATAGATAGATAGATAGATAGATAGATAGATAGATAGATAGATAGATAGATAGATAGATAGATAGATAGATAGATAGATAGATAGATAGATAGATAGATAGATAGATAGATAGATAGATAGATAGATAGATAGATAGATAGATAGATAGATAGATAGATAGATAGATAGATAGATAGATAGATAGATAGATAGATAGATAGATAGATAGATAGATAGATAGATAGATAGATAGATAGATAGATAGATAGATAGATAGATAGATAGATAGATAGATAGATAGATAGATAGATAGATAGATAGATAGATAGATAGATAGATAGATAGATAGATAGATAGATAGATAGATAGATAGATAGATAGATAGATAGATAGATAGATAGATAGATAGATAGATAGATAGATAGATAGATAGATAGATAGATAGATAGATAGATAGATAGATAGATAGATAGATAGATAGATAGATAGATAGATCAGCCCCCACTGTCTAAGTCAATCATGGAGAGCGGAGTATTTATTTTGGCGCCGAAAAAAGCAATATCTGTCTGTCTTAGCGTCCGTCTTAGTTTCTGTCTGTCTGTCTGTCTGTCTGTCTGTCTGTCTGTCTGTCTGTCTGTCTGTCTGTCTGTCTGTCTGTCTGTCTGTCTGTGTAAGCTGAGCATACATTTTTAAGCCGTATTTTTACTCCACATTTTTCTTTGTACTTTTTTTATTCAAAGGCCGGAGCAGCCCTTATGCTCAGCTTGTTTTTCTAATGGCAGAAAACAAGAGTTTAGTTTAATTAGGGCCTCTCTCTGTTTTTCAAAACTCATTTCCCAGTTTTAAGGAAGTAAAAGACAAAGGAAAGCTCAATAACTGGCTTCTCCTGTCGCGCGAGTCTAATTAACGATCGGCCATTCGATTTTGCTGCCCTTGCAGGACTGACGAGCAGCTTGGCATGGATTTGAGGATTGCTGATCTAGTCAAGCTGATTGCAGCATCGCCCGCCCTACTGGCCTGGGCTGCTCTGATATTCTGAATAGCGGGGCGCACGAATGCGGGCTGATCTGTGACCACTTTGTGCTTTTTTAGAGGCTGAATTTCTAAATTTGTTAAAATATATGTTGTAGAAGCTCAGCCGCAGCTATTGCGCAGCGCATCTGAAGGCTGCGTACGGCTGTTCAGTCCAAGGACCGTGGGGTCCCACACAGCCTCAATTACCCCAGCTAATGCTGGCACCCATTTTACAGCTGGGTGGACTGAAGCAATACAGAGTTAAGTGTCTTGCTTTCCACAGATTGTTCGGAGTTGCATCGGGAATCGAACCCCCGACCTTTTAGTTTTGTGAGTCCGACGCTCTAACCACTAGGCTAAAACCCCCTCCTTCAGTGGCTTCAAAAACTGTAAATATCTTGTAAAATTTAATAATCTTTCTATCTTTCTAGCAAAAAGCTAAAAAAAACTCTAACTTGCTACTAGAACGAGTAGATGATCGTAGTTTTTGCATGTTTAGTAGTATTTCTATTATCTGTGACCGCTGTTGACTTGTATCTACCTACAACACAGCAGTACAAGCCATGCGACAGCCGATTGGCTCTGACTCTCCCAACCAATGTCAGACCAGCGGCTTCAGCCCACTGGAGCTATAGGGACAGCTCTTGGTAGGGTCCGGCAAAGCTCCCATTCTAATAGAGAAAAATTATTCGTTTCAGATTAGGCCGCGGCTCGACTCTTGAGCGCTAGAGAGCGTGAGAAAGAGATCGCGAAAGATCCACCATCTCCAATTATATCGCTTTTGGTTCGTAGGAATCAGCTTCATCAGGCGACTGCGCAACTGTATACTCTCCCTAGTTCTGCAATCTGAGCCCGTCAAGCATCGCAGCAGCAAATTGAGGATTTTTCCTCTCGGAGCTTCCAAAGCGCCGCGCGGGTAAGTGATGGAATTCGATTGAAGCTTTTCAGATAGAATTTTGCGATTTTGGAACCATGACTCTGCACTGTGTCATGCATTCGGAAATTCATTATCGCTAGGCACAATCGGGCATAAACACACGGGTGCTAGTGCTCGGAATCAGGCATAAACACACGGGTGCTAGTGCTCGGAATTGGGCATAAACACACGGGTGCTACTGCCCAGAATCGGGCATAAACACACCTCGCTTGTGCCCAAAATCGGGCATAAACACACGGGCGCTTGTGCTCGGAATCGGGCATAAACACACGGGTGCTAGTGCCCAGAATCAGGCATAAACACACGGGCGCTTGTGCTCGGAATCGGGCATAAACACACGGGTGCTAGTGCCCAGAATCAGGCATAAACACACGGGTGCTAGTGCTCGGAATCAAACAATAAACACACGGGTGCTTGTGCTTGGAATCAAACAATAAACACACGGGTGCTTGTGCTCAGAATCAAACAATAAACACACGGGTGCTTGTGCTTGGAATCAAACAATAAACACACGGGTGCTTGTGCTCAGAATCAAACAATAAACACACGGGTGCTTGTGCTTGGAATCAAACAATAAACACACCTCGCTTGTGCTCAGAATTGGGCATAAACACACTTCGCTTGTGTTTGGAATCAAACAATAAACACACCTCGCTTGTGCTTGGAATCAAACAATAAACACACGGGCGCTTGTGTTTCCGAATTGCAGTTTCGGAGGGTTTCAAAGCAGTCCCAAGTCAGCCATGGACTCGGGTGCCGAATGAATTTTTGGCGTCTGCTGTCCCGCGCCCTGCCAGCCTCCCCCGCCCCCCGCTGTGCCGATTCAGCGGCTTCTCTCCGCAGGTGGTCCGTCAAAAATCCGATCTGAAATTCTGAACTGCAGCTGCGCAAACTGGTTGCCGAACAGACAGGTCCGCGTCCTCGCTTGTTAAAGATCTGACTCCCAGGAAATCTGGGAACTTCATCATACCCATTGATATTTGAACTTTCGAATGCATTACGCAGATGCTGCGTAACTATTTCGTCTGATTAAGTCCCAATATTAGTAGTTCGGAGGCTGCAAACTGTTGTTGGGGTATTTATAGGCCCTGGACGTCACAAAATGAATGCGCCTGTTTATCAAGCCGCTTGGTTGTTGGGGATAATCTCGTTTGCGTCTCCCATCATCTCGGGTGTTCAGTTCGTTATCCAATTGGGAGAATGTTTGAAAGTCAAGAAGTTGGCATCCTCTCAGAGCTGATGAAGATGCTTTTCGGGACTGGAAAGATGCTCAAGGATGTCTCCAGATGACTGGTTGCTGGGCCAAGCTGTGTTGCTGCTGTAGAAACAGGTTGGCTACTGCGTGAAGCTTACAGTGAGATTGGATTTTAGTGAGATTGGACTTTAGTGAGATTGGACTCCAGTGACATTGGATTTTAGTGAGATTGGATTTTAGTGGGATTGGACTCCAGTGAGATTGAATTTTAGTGAGATTGGATTTTAGTGGGATTGGACTCCAGTGAGATTGGATTTTAGTGAGATTGGATTTTAGTTAAATTGGATTTTAGTGAGATTGGATTTTAGTGGGATTGGACTCCAGTGAGATTGGATTTTAGTGAGATTGGACTCCAGTGAGATTGGATTTTAGTGAGATTGAATTTTAGTAAGATTGGATTTTAGTGAGATTGGACTCCAGTGAGATTGGATTTCAGTGAGATTAGACTCCAGTGAGATTAGACTCTAGTGAGATTAGACTCCAGTGAGATTAGACTCTAGTGAGATTGGACTCCAGTGAGATTAGACTCCAGTGAGATAGGGTTTCAGTGAGATTGGACTCTAGTGAGATTGGACTCCAGTGAGATCGGACTCCAGAGAGATTAGACTCCAGTGAGATTAGACTCCAGTGAGATTAGACTCCAGAGAGATTAGACTCCAGAGAGATTAGACTCTAGTGAGATTGGACTCCAGTGAGATTGGATTTCAGTGAGATTGGACTCTAGTGAGATTGGACTCCAGTGAGATTGGACTCCAGTGAGATTAGACTCCAGTGAGATTGGACTCCAGTAAGATTGGACTCCAGTGAGATCGGACTCCAGAGAGATTAGACTCTAGTGAGATTGGACTTCAGTGAGATTGGATTTCATTAAGATTGGACTAATCGTGCCATCGGTTTCTGAGCTGAGTTTTCTCTGATCTGCTTTGCTCTCCTGGAACCGTTTGCTCAAACAATGGCAAATAATTACCGATCAAACGCTTCAGGAGGAAACTCTGGTTTGGCAGCAGGGTGCGGCGTAAGATAGGGGAGGGGAAAAGTATATCGCGTGAGTTCAGAGGCCTAATCCTCTAGCTCTTCAGATTGACAAATTAGATCGTTTGGCTGAGCAGATAGGCAAGAATGCCCCCTATGGCCCCTGAGACACATAGTAAAACTCCAACTAACGTCTTCAAGTCCTCAAGTGAGTGTCAGTTTAGTTGGCCGAGCGGCTCTCGAGGAGCTCTCAGTGAGTGTCGCACAGTGTTGAGCTGTTGCGGCAGCTGCTGCTGGTTTCTAAGCCGCCTTCCTGCCCCGAGCTCTGGCAGCCAAGAGGGGGTGCAGGCAGAGTGTGCCGTGACTTACTCGCGGGGGCAGTGAACTACCAAGGAGACTCACAACCAAAATCTGGAGTAGCAACTCCCTATATTGAGACAACTGTAGGCTGACTGTAGGCTGTAGGCTGAACTGTAGGCTGAGGAGAGGAGAGGAGAGGAGAGAAGAGGAGAGGAGAGGAGAGGAGAAGAGAGGAGAGTAGAGAAGAGAAGAGGAGAGAAGAGAATAGAAGAGAGGAGAGGAGAGGAGAGAAGAGAAGAGGAGAGAAGAGAAGAGGAGAAGAGAAGACAGGAGAGGAGAGGAGAGGAGAGGAGAGGAGAGGAGAGAAGAGGAGAGAAGAGAAGAGAAGAGGAGAAGAGAAGAGAGGAGAGGAGAGTAGAGGACAGGAGAGGAGAGGAGAGGAGAGGAGAGGAGAGAAGAGGAGAGAAGAGAAGAGGAGAAGAGAAGAGAGGAGAAGAGAGGAGAGGAGAGGAGAGGAGAGGAGAAGAGAGGAGAGGAGAGGAGAGGAGAGGAGAGGAGAGGAGAGGAGATGAGAGGAGAGGAGAGGAGAGGAGAGGAGAGGAGAGAAGAGGAGAAGAGAAGAGAGGAGAAGAGAGGAGAGGAGAGGAGAGGAGAGGAGAAGAGAGGAGAGGAGAGGAGAGAAGAGAAGAGGAGAGGAGAGGAGAGGAGAGGAGAGGAGAGGAGAGGAGAGGAGAGGAGAGGAGAGGAGAGGAGAGGAGAGGAGAGGAGAGGAGAGGAGAGGAGAGGAGATGAGAGGAGAGGAGAGGAGAGGAGAGGAGAGGAGAGGAGAGGAGAGGAGAGGAGAGGAGAGGAGAGGAAAGGAGAGGAGAGGAGATGAGAGGAGAGGAGAGGAGAGGAGATGAGAGGAGAGGAGATGAGAGGAGAGGAGAGGAGAGGAGAGGAGAGGAGAGGAGAGGAGAGGAGAGGAAAGGAGAGGAGAGGAGATGAGAGGAGAGGAGAGGAGAGGAGATGAGAGGAGAGGAGATGAGAGGAGAGGAGAGGAGAGGAGAGGAGAGGAGAGGAGAGGAGAGGAGAGGAGAGGAGAGGAGAGAAAGAGAAAAGAGGAGATTAGAGAAGAGAGTTGAGAAGAGACACAAGCCCTGAGCGGGCCGTTTTGCTATTGTGAAGTTTCAAAGGATCCGAGGGCCGGATAAAGAGGCTGGAGTTTGTCGAACTCTGATATAACTAGTTTCATTTTGTGTGTATATTCAAAACTCCATTCTGTCATTACCACACCTGTCTATCACTAGTGTGTAAAAAAAGCCTAAGAAAAGTCAGAAAAGAATTGTCAGAAAATTGGGAGTTGCTTACTCCAAGTTTTGGTTGTGGTGGGTCTCCATGTAGGGACTCACTTGGCCTTGGGGGGGGGGGGGGTTGGTGATTCGGCCAGCAGCTGAAGTCGAGTGGCCCAGCACTGCAGCAGGTGGCCACCGACTCGGCGGCGTTCAATTTGGCAGAGTGGCGCTGCGGACCTCAACTGGCTAAAAGAAGATCTGCAGTTGGAGGAGCCGCCCCACTCCTTGGCAGAGCAGAGACCAGTTGGCAGGCAATGAAATTAAATGAAATTCTGAGCTAGGGCCGGGGCTGACTACTCAACTGAGCTGAGATTCAAAAAATAATATTATTTTATTCATAAAATATTCAAACTAAAATTTAGAGCGAGCTCTTGAAAGGAAGAATCTTAAATTTCCCAGAAACAGCTGAATGCAGTCCCTCATTTCCCAATCGGAACAGCTGGATGCAGTCCCTCATTTCCCAATTGGAACAGCTGGATGCAGTCCCTCATTTCCCAATTGGAACAGCTGGATGCAGTCCCTCATTTCCCAATTGGAACAGCTGGATGCAGTCCCTCATTTCCCAATTGGAACAGCTGGATGCAGTCCCTCATTTCCCAATTGGAACAGCTGGATGCAGTCCCTCATTTCCCCTTTCAAACAAATTTTTTGAGCGTCTCTCAATGGAACCTCAAAAAGGGTTTAATTTTTAAAAAAAGTACACCTTGTTCCTACTCTGTAACAAAGTGTTCAGGATGCAAAGAAAAAATTCAATAAGGAAGTCCGGGGATGCAGCGATGCCAAGCCAAATTTTTCTGGAAGATGTCGGAGGGAAGATACGAATGGAGAGGCTGGATCGAGAGACTTAGGGATTAGGTGAGGCACAGAACTGCAGGTGTACGAAATCATATCCGGAGAGCTTCATCGTTATCGCAAAGAAGCTGGCTTTCCCTTGCGCAGAATTCACCCCTTAACTTTATTCTGCACCTTTTCGACAGGCATCACCTCCTAGTGAGGCAGGGATATATCTCCCGTTCCGATTCCACTTTCTCCTGTTACACCTGATTGCCCACCTGCACAAATCTAGGATTGGCCTGGGTTTGCCTTATTGTCATGCGAAACAGCTGGCTTGTAGTCTAAGAAACTGAGAAAAACCATGATTCGCAGTTGATTCAATCCAAACCAGAAATTTATTTCTCTTCTGTCTCGAATTCTAGGTTTAGGAGGCTCAAATATGAGCATATTTCGTTTTCGGTTGAGGAGGGGGTTTAATACTAGCGCGTTTCTTTAAAAATTGTGATTTTTTGTAACGTTTGAATTAGTGTCACATCTGCTGAAAGAGTGTCACATCTGCTGAAAGAGTGTCTCATCTGCTGAAAGAGTGTCTCATCTGCTGAAAGAGTGTCTCATCTGCTGAAAGAGTGTCTCATCTGCTGAAAGAGTGTCACATCTGCTGAAAGAGTGTCTCATCTGCTGAAAGAGTGTCTCATCTGCTGAAAGAGTGTCTCATCTGCTGAAAGAGTGTCTCATCTGCTGAAAGAGTGTCTCATCTGCTGAAAGAGTGTCTCATCTGCTGAAAGAGTGTCTCATCTGCTGAAAGAGTGTCTCATCTGCTGAAAGAGTGTCTCATCTGCTGAAAGAGTGTCACATCTGCTGAAAGAGTGTCTCATCTGCTGAAAGAGTGTCTCATCTGCTGAAAGAGTGTCTCATCTGCTGAAAGAGTGTCTCATCTGCTGAAAGAGTGTCTCATCTGCTGAAAGAGTGTCTCATCTGCTGAAAGAGTGTCTCATCTGCTGAAAGAGTGTCTCATCTGCTGAAAGAGTGTCTCATCTGCTGAAAGAGTGTCACATCTGCTGAAAGAGTGTCTCATCTGCTGAAAGAGTGTCACATCTGCTGAAAGAGTGTCTCATCTGCTGAAAGAGTGTCTCATCTGCTGAAAGAGTGTCTCATCTGCTGAAAGAGTGTCACATCTGCTGAAAGAGTGTCTCATCTGCTGAAAGAGTGTCTCATCTGCTGAAAGAGTACCACCAGGAACTTCATCAATAACCACCAGAAACTTCATCAAAAAATCCCACCGAACTTCATTGACAACCTCTGGGAACAAATTCGACAACTAAGTGAACTACGTTCGACATGGTCGCTTACTTGATTGTTTCAAAGAGAAATAAATCTCTCGGCTTAAATAGGAAAGAGTACCGACTGTCCGAGAAAGAGGAAGGAGAGCTGATGCACTTACATAATGCCAATTATTCACGAGTATGACTGATCAATTAGAATAAAAAAGTGTGTCTCGGAATGAATGTAGGTCCCGATAGATAGATAGATTGATAGATAGATAGATAGATAGATAGATAGATAGATAGATAGATAGATTGATAGATAGATAGATAGATAGATAGATAGATAGATAGATAGATAGATAGATAGATAGATAGATAGATAGATAGATAGATAGATAGATAGATAGATAGATAGATAGATAGATAGATAGATAGATAGATAGATAGATAGATAGATAGATAGATAGATAGATAGATAGATAGATAGATAGATAGATAGATAGATAGATAGATAGATAGATAGATAGATAGATAGATAGATAGATAGATAGATAGATAGATAGATAGATAGATAGATAGATAGATAGATAGATAGATAGATAGATAGATAGATAGATAGATAGATAGATAGATAGATAGATAGATAGATAGATAGATAGATAGATAGATAGATAGATAGATAGATAGATAGATAGATAGATAGATAGATAGATAGATAGATAGATAGATAGATAGATAGATAGATAGATAGATAGATAGATAGATAGATAGATAGATAGATAGATAGATAGATAGATAGATAGATAGATAGATAGATAGATAGATAGATAGATAGATAGATAGATAGATAGATAGATAGATAGATAGATAGATAGATAGATAGATAGATAGATAGATCAGCCCACCACTGTCTAAGTCAATCATAGAGTGTCTCATCTGCTGAAAGAGTGTCTCATCTGCTGAAAGAGTGTCTCATCTGCTGAAAGAGTGTCTCATCTGCTGAAAGAGTGTCTCATCTGCTGAAAGAGTGTCTCATCTGCTGAAAGAGTGTCACAACTGCTGAAAGAGTGTCACATCTGCTGAAAGAGTGTCTCATCTGCTGAAAGAGTGTCTCATCTGCTGAAAGAGTGTCTCATCTGCTGAAAGAGTGTCTCATCTGCTTAAAGAGTGTCTTATCTGCTGAAAGAGTGTCTCATCTGCTGAAAGAGTGTCTCATCTGCTGAAAGAGTGTCACAACTGCTGAAAGAGTGTCACATCTGCTGAAAGAGTGTCTCATCTGCTGAAAGAGTGTCACATCTGCTGAAAGAGTGTCACATCTGCTGAAAGAGTGTCACATCTGCTGAAAGAGTGTCACATCTGCTGAAAGAGTGTCTCATCTGCTGAAAGAGTGTCTCATCTGCTGAAAGAGTGTCTCATCTGCTGAAAGAGTGTCTCATCTGCTGAAAGAGTGTCTCATCTGCTGAAAGAGTGTCTCATCTGCTGAAAGAGTGTCTCATCTGCTGAAAGAGTGTCTCATCTGCTGAAAGAGTGTCACATCTGCTGAAAGAGTGTCTCATCTGCTGAAAGAGTGTCTCATCTGCTGAAAGAGTGTCTCATCTGCTGAAAGAGTGTCTCATCTGCTGAAATATGCCTCATTCATCAGTAAATGTACGAGTACTGCAGGCCTGGTTCTTTGCTCTTCCAGAACAGAGAGATGGCGGCCCTATCTCCGCTGCTCCTGCGACTGTTGCTGCTTCCGCAATTGCTGGTTTGTCTCCTCGGCCCAACTCGCTCTGAATCGCAGAGAGCGCTTCGCAAAATAGCCTTGAACTATATCTGCCTGGAGAAAGACTCGCGCCAGGCAAGCAACGCATTTTCAATCCGACTGAACGAGATCCAGACCCGATTGTCCAGCAAGCAGAAGGCCAACGATGAGGCTTTCGAGTTTCTGCTGCACGAATTTGCCATAGAACCCAAATTTCCAGAGCCGCCGAGCAAAATCCTCGGATGGGTTTTAAAAAGCCTCAAAGTGGACGACGGCAAATTTGGGAACGCGGTGGTGGTCACGTCTACTCATCCGCAGCAACTGGGCACGAAGCGACTGCTGATGACGGTCAATTACTTCCTGTTGAACATCAACTCTCTTGGCATTCCCGCGTTTACATACCTGGCTAACGCCGTGGGACAGCTTGAAGTGAGTGCAGTTAACGTGGCCTAAGGAACGAGGTGTCGAGTCGATTCGAGTTAGTTTAGATGCCATATTACAGTGCATCTATCAATAAGTCAATAAATGCCTACATAGCTATTGCAGATGTCATGTTTGGCTATTTAACAGTGCCAGTGGAAATTTAAGATACCCACCCTGTTCAGGTGTCTTAATTTATACTCGTAGCTTGTAGTCAAGAACTTCTGGCCCAAGTGTGTCTATTAAAATGTTCATTAAAAATTGACCTAACGCAGGTATCAGACAACCAACTAGTTATAAGAAATTCTGCTTGGAAAAACCGCTGCAAAGCTCGCACCATCGCACTGTTTTTTTTTTAGCAACCGGCAGTTAATCATGAAACGGTATAAACCTGCATGGAGTTTGTTTGTTTCTAATTGAATCCCATATTCCGGCGTTTTTTATTATCGGCATGTTGCATGTTTAATTTGCTTAGCTACAAAGAGTCTAAGTAGACATCATAGAAATTCCGGTTATTGCAAAAATTTCATGTTCTGCAATTCACCCAACTACTTGCCATCTCAGAAGATTTTTTGCACTTTAATCTTTACTAACACACGAGTGAGGGCAAGCTGCCAAATGAGCGTCTGCTGACTGACAAAACTTGGCACTAATAGTTGCAAAATATTTTAAACACACCTTGAAAAAAATTTTTACTGGAGTTTGCTAGGGAGTACATGGCGAAGGTAGGTAGGTAGATGAGTAGAGGCGTGAGTTGGGTGAAAGGGTGAGATGGGCTGACAAGTGAGTTAAGCAGATTAAGACGGAATATCTGTAGATTTTCAAGTATCTCAGGTATTTTTATTGAACGCACTAAATATAGCTAATCTACCTACGTTATAAAACTTTCGAAAAACAATTGTAGTCGGAAAAAGACAGCCTCTGCCTGCGTCTTGAGCCCTCCACCTGGCACGTCGCTCAGGCATTCAGTGACTTTCTTCAAGAGTTCAACTGGGAGAAGGCGACCCTGATTGTGTCAGAGAACCTGCCCGGCCACGCTGAAATGATTCAGCACATGAAAGAGTCGGCGGAGTCTTCGCAGCGACTCACTGACTCGAGCGCTTTCAAGTGAGGAGTCGTAATCGTATTTTCATTTGCCTAGCTGCCACGTATTGGCGAGCCCATTACGACCCCAGCTTGAGCCATAGACTAATCTAGCCAATGACCATGGATAAGCTGCCATTTTCTGCCAAAATATTCACCCTGTATCAACTCAGCAGCCGGCGAGCAGGCAGAGAGTAAGACAGAGAATTCAGGTCAACTGCCATCCAACGTGAAGTCGCTGACAGAAACTTGGCTCAAGCAGCGAACGCTACAATGGAATAGCATCGCATGTCAGTGCTCTAGCCAGAGGTGACGGCCTCGATGAAATTCATCACCCAGCAGAAGTGCATTCAGCTGGTGAACCATATTCAAACGTACATCCAGTTGTGTCTAGAGCTGGTCGACATCTTTCACTGAATAACATCCAAATGACCTCTCTCTTCGTGTGTGTTCGTACTGTTCAGTTCATTCACTCCTAAATTGATTCTAAATAAAAAGTCTTCTCCAGCAAACTAGGTCGCAGTTTTGGCAAAATAAACTACGGTTTTTAGAGATTAGATCGCAAAAAGATATAGCACCGGTATAGTACCGACTTTTGTTGACAAATGCTCCTCTTTATTACAGGTTTGAAATCACCAGGGTGCTGAAGTTTCCCGGAATCAATAAATTAAGCGAAGTTCGAACTTGCCCAGAAGACAGTCGCTGCATCTGGCGATACAAATCAATTTTGAGACAGCTATACAACACAGAGGAGCGAATTTTCATTTTATACGGCGTGAGGTGAGACGTCCCCAAATTATTCAATTAAAACCACATTCAGTAGTTCACATAGTGCCACTCGATGCTTCCATTCTCTCAGCTCTGATCTCATGCTGCTCTACAAAGCGGCCAAGGACACCGGGCTGCTGCACCTGTTTGGCAACGAATACGTCTGGCTAGTTTCTCCGCCTGCCATCGTTAGTCCGTCGGAAAATATCAAGGACGGCTTCACCACTGGCTTGGAGAAGGAGCACCTGCCGGGCTTGTTCGGTATGGACTGATTAGCGCTAGACTCGCAAGTATCCAATAACTAGTAAATGCTTTCTAAACAATAATCTGATTTCACGACAGGCTTCTACTACACGCCCGACATCAGCAAGGCTGCAGAAGCGGCCGCCTATGTGTGGTACGAGGCGATGCGCAAGTACAAGGGCCAGCTGCTCAATTCTAGCAGATTAGACGAGTCAACCGTCTTGGGGCGACTGCATCCCAATTTCACGTATAAGCATAGCGATTATCGCAGACAGTTCTGGGAGTACGGGAAGCACATAACAAAGTAAGTATCTAAATACCTGCTACTACTTCTTACTACAGCTTGTCTGTCTTCGGTTGATCTTTGCTTCATTTGGTGTAAAATTCTTTGAGCGCTCTAACGAAATACCGAAACACCAAACATTAATAGTCCATATTGAATGAAGTTTGTAAGAGTAAGTTGACAAATATTTTCAGATTGGCCAAGACTGCAGGCCACTGCTATAGGTGCGACGATATCGAACGCAGAGAGTACATTGGATTCAACAGCAATGGTGTGATTAACACCACACAGTTTGTTCTGGTAAACAGCCAAATTAAGAAAAATCAAACTCGCTGGTTTCCGGTGGGCAGTTGGAGCATGAGCAGCCGGCACGAGTCGCCCAGTCGCACCAGCTTCAGAATCGACAGCGTCATCTGGCCGGGATATTCGAAGACGCCACCGATCGGCCGGCCGAAGAAGTATCTCATGCGAGTGGCCACTCTCGAGGAGGACCCGTTCATCACTTACAGACCGCTAGAGGCGGACGGCCGCTGTGGCGAGACGTCGCTGAAATGTCGCGTAGTAATGAGCAATGCTAGCGAGTTTCATTGGTCGAACGCTGACAATATCACTAAGCTGGACGGATCTGGCCGCTACCAATTCAACTGCTGCTCCGGCCTGTCTATTGACCTACTCAGAGAGCTGATGAAGGACCTGGACTTCGACGTGGATCTGTTTGAGGTGCCGGACAAAAAGTGGGGCGGCTGGACGGTAAGTAAACTTTAATAAAAGTGCCTTGAAATTCCAAACGTGCATAGCTTGAAAGATTAGGGATGCGGTTCTTCTACTTACTAAATTTGCTCTAAATTTAAAATCTAATAAAATATCAAAGGAAATAATGGCCCGTCCTAGAGAGAGCATCTTTGTACCTTACTTCCTCGAAAAATACTACAGGAAAACAAAACTATTCCGTGAGATTTTAACACCAAAACAACCAATTACGAGCACTTTTAACCTTGCCCTTAGAAACATCTGAAACTTGTCGCTCTTAACATACGCATTTTCGATTAAACAAACTTCTGTACAGGCGCAGGGTTGGAATGGGCTGGTCCGCGTTCTGTTGGAGGGCAAGGCTGACATGGTGCTGACTGCACTGAAGATCACACCGAATAGGAGCGAGCAGATCGAGTTCAGCGTGCCCTACCAACGCACCGGCATCACCATCTTGGTAGCGCTGAGAGAGGGCGCGATCTCCACTAGGGCTTTTCTCAGTGAGTTTCAAAAACAGAACCAAACTGTGGAATGGTACAATGCTTCTGTCTTAATTCTTGAGACTGGAGCGTATACTGACTGTCAACCACTGTTGCAGAGCCGTACGACTATCCATCCTGGTGTTTAATCCTGGTGTTCTCCGTGCACGCGTGCGGAGCAGCTCTGTTTCTGTTTGAGTGGCTCAGCCCCCAGGGCCTCGACAGAGGCAACGTGCCGCCCAGAGGTGAGTGATGACTTCTTATTGGAGTTCAAGCGTCGAGCAGTACTGCCGATTAAAAGACTATATAAATAATTTCGCGCTGTCAATCAAAAATGAAGCTCTCTACAACAGAAACCAATTTCTAAGCTACAATACCAATGCCATCTCACCACATCTGCTTCTCAAGCACCGATATTCGACACACAACCTCTGATCCAACTACCTAATCATCAATACCACCATTTCTGCACAAATCCTACAATAATAGCAGTTTCGAAACCAATCCGCGAAACACTCTGTCAGAGCACAAGTTCAGCCTGTTTCGTTCCCTATGGCTCATCTGGTCAATGCTGTTCGGCGCCGCGGTGAACGCCGACAATCCCCGCGGCGTAGCTAGCCGTTTCCTTGGCAACATCTGGGCTCTATTCGCCCTGGTATTCCTGGCTTCCTACACGGCCAACCTGGCGGCATTTATGATAGCTGAAGAGTCATACTACGACCTGTCTGGCATCAATGACTGGCGTCTGATGGAGCCTGGCATGCACAGACCGCCATTCCGATTCGCCACTGTGCCGTCCGGAGCCACCGAGGAGAATGTGAAGATGAACTTTCCGCAAATGGCCGAATACATGCGAAACTACAGCAAGAGCAACTTGGACGAGGGTATAAAGGCGCTGAAGAACCAGTGAGTGATTTATTTTTGTTTGTTTGGTATCCACGTATATGGTCCGCAAACTTCTTTATCTAAAGAGCTCAAGGTTGCAAAGGAGAGAGGAAAGGAAAGGGAATAGAGGAGATACTAGAAAAAGAGGAGACGAGAGATGAGAGAGGGAAGAGGAGAGAGGAGAGAGATGAGAAGAGCCATAAACCCTGAGCCGATCGCTATTGTTAAGTTTTAAGGCCCGATGGATGGAGCTGGATAGAGATGCTTCGCATGGGTTGGATGTGGCCCGCGACGAGGGAGTTTGTGGACCCCTGTCAGGTATTTTTAATGAAAGCCAGAGTTGTTGTTATGGGACGGTTACGGCTTGTGAAGGGTGAGTTGGTGCAACAAGGAGCCCAAACTCGAGGTGAACTCCAGTTCGTGGGACAGAAATGAGAGCGGGCATACCCAAAATTGAGTGGAATGCAATTAGTTCAGCAGTATTGGCCGTTATGAAGCGGAGAGGCGCTCCAACGTGCTCTGTGACAGTAGGATGCAACAGTATCCTAAGCTCGTAATTGGATGAAAGTTCGATTTCCCAGGATCAGCTGCCGTCGAGCCGCCGCGCTGTATGCATGCATAACTGTCATTCGTATTTCGTAAATGCAGGAACTACGAGTAGTTCTGGCTACTATATTATTATGCATAAAAATTGGAAACGTCCCTGAGCATAGCCAGCTATAGCTATGAGCCCATGCATGCTTCAAAGTCCCACACATTTGAGAGGATTTCTGCTTTCAGAGGGGCCGAATAAAATCCCCATCTGGTATCCCATCCCATTTTATCCCTCTTTGATTGCAAAGCTTTTCGGGTGTTTATTTTGACGTATCTATTTCGGATTGTGAAGCTCTCGGACACAGATGTCCATCCTAGCCCCGTGACTGTTTCTACATGTGGGCCTCGCCCCGCGACTCGTCAAGTTCAATTAAATGCATCTCTAAATATGATAAAACCGCTTAAAAATGAAATCAAACATTTGCAGCGAAATTGACGCCTTCATCTACGACGCAACTGTACTGCAGTACCGGGTCGGGAAAGACAAAGACTGCAAGCTGAAAACTGTTGGTAACTGGTACTCAATGACTGGCTACGGAGTCGGTTTTCCCAAAGGCTCTGAGTGGAAGCCCGACATCGACAGTCAGATTCTTATCTACAGAAAGAACGGTGCGTGCTTCGCTGCCTAAGCAGAGGTCGGGTAGACTCGCAGATAAAACCAACTTATGTTGAGAGGTGGCAAATTAAGCTCGGTGGTAACACGTTTTACTCTCTATAAAAGCATCAGAGTACCAAAGTTGGCTTTGGTCTTGTCGCGAAAGTCATGCACATGAAGGCAGAACCATGGCACAATGTTGTGCATGCGTTCCTCCTTACTGGTTGCGGGTCGACTGATCTATAGTAAGGCTAGTAGTTGTCAAAAAATTCACCCGTCGAGCTAACTATAAAATAAAAACAAAAACTTAATTTTTTAGGCCTGCTGGAGCGCTGGAGCAAATACTGGTTCACGGGCGCCTGTCAGCAGAGCGGCCGTCTGCGAAACTCCAACCAGACGTTGGGCGTGAAAAACTTCATCAGCGCGTTCATCCTGTTGATCGGCGGGATGCTTCTGTGTTGCCTGCTGCTATTGCTGGAGCACTGGTTCTACCGCTACATGCGGCCTAGACTGAAGGATTTCGACAAGTACGGCTGCTGCGGGCTAGTGTCTATAGTGAGTAAAAAATGACCTATTCTGGTCCTTTGTTCCTACCCTTCAACTTTCACTAGTCTTTGTTTAATTTACATGTAAGATTTTTAGACTATCGCAACTTGTGGTGCAACTAGCCCGCAAACTATTTGGATGTTTGCTGATACAATATTTTCCTTCGTATTCAAAGCGCATGTCTGCTTTTGCTCATTGCTCCCGCGCAGACAGGCTAGAAAGGTCCGGAGAGAGACAAAATTCACAAATTTTAACACGTAATTATTCCCAAGCCGGAAGAATTCGCGGCAACAGTCGCCTTGGCAATATCTGGGTCCGAAAAAGGATGAGAGCCGGCTGCAGTTTCACTGGCTTTTCCCTGAGCTGCAGCGGATGGAGGCCCGGTCGCTGGGGAATATGCGCTTCCAGGTTGGCAGTCTCATTAGCATAACCAGCAGTTCCGCATCCCACCGTGTCACTACTTGCACTCTCGCCCTCCCCGCCACTGTCCCGCCCAGTCACTCCGCCCGAGCCTTTCCTTTCGGGCATAAGAGGCGGGGCGACCATGCAGCAGGAGGCGAGCTCAGGGCGGGAGCGACGCTAGAGGGCTCATAAATTTAATGCTGCCTGCTTTTGAGGTCAGCTGGATAATTGGGAAGAGAAAAAGACCGACTGGCAGGCAGTTCGAGGGGCGGGGGTGAGCAGCATTCCCGTGATGCAAGCTACATCTCATGGGAGGGAGTGGCAGTGTGTTTGCCTGAACATCCCGAATGAAGTCGCAGTTCCGGAGACAGGCGCAGCTGCAGCCCAGGCTTTAAAATAGGCCCTGTTCTCCCTTTCCCATGCGCCATGTCCATCAAGAGGCCTCGAAAGCCAAGACAAACCAGTTTCACCGCCTGCTCAGGTGGCGCAGATGGCCCAAGCCATATCGAGTTTATTGTCGAAATAATTCAAACAAATTTCATTTGAGGGCACATGGCACTATATAAGCACACCTTTGACTTTGGATTTTAATGCGGAATTTATTCGCTGGGTGCCAGTTTTATAAAGCGGTGTGAAAAAAACGGTAGTAAAATCAGATGAATATAGCGGTATGCTGAATATTTTTATTTTAATAATACCATTATATATTAATCAAGAATATATCAATAATTAATAATTATTAAGAGGTCGTAGCTCAGTGGTTAGAGCGTCGGACTCACGACGTGAAGGTCGGGGGTTCGATTCTCGATCCTACTGGAAAATTTGTGTCCTTGAGCAAGACGCTTAAATCTGCATTGCTTCAGTTCACCCCGTTGTAAAATGGGTGCCAGCATTAGCTGGGGTAATTGAGGGTGTGTGGCGACCCCCCAGTCCTTGGACTGAACAGCCGTACGCAGCCTTCAGATGCGCCGCGCAATAGCTGCGGCTGAGCTGTCGGTTGCAAAACTGCCCATTAGGGCAGGTGTAATCAATTATTATTATTTTAATACCATTAAAGTATAGCTAATAGTAGGTAACTAATGCATTATCAATCGGTTCCTGAAGTGTGCCAATGAACTAGACTCGTTAATGTATAGTTATTCCCGCAAAGATATTCAATCTGATTTAAATAAATAGCCAAACAAATCAGTCTATTCCCGGTCACTTTTACAGAGTATGGGCCAGCTATTGTCATTTGAGCAGTCAGTGAACCAAACCGTAGACCTGATGAAGCACCACAAATGCAAGAATCCAATTTGCGAGACTCAGCAATGGAAACTTCGACACGAGTTGGAGACTTCCAGACGGCGGCTGCAGAAGCTTGAGACCCTGCTGATGATGCAGCAGCAGCAGCAGCAACAGCATCAACATCAGCCAGGGGGTTGCGTCACCTGGGCTGATCAGCAGTCGCCTGTACAATGCGGCAGCGGTGGTCTGAATGGTTCGAGCCGGAGACGCAAGGGCGAGCCTGCTGGTGGCGGCGGCGGCGGCTACCTGGAGATTTCCGCTAACAGGTCTGCTGACTTCCGATAATAATTTCTTTTCTTTCAATTAACTTTTCTAGAAACTGAATTTCCAGATAAGATATCATAAAAATATCGTACTACTTCCTTTTGAAGAATTAAAAAAATTGAACTTGCTTATGGCAGGAGTCGGCAAACTTTTTTTACCTTAAGGGCCAGATATTGAACGTAATGACTGTGGGCCGGAGGAGGGAAGAGAGGAGAGGGAATAAAGAAGAAAAAGGGAAATAAGAGAAAGGAGAGGCGAGAGAATAAAGGAGAAGAAAGAAGAGAGGAGAGAAGAGCACTGAGAAGAGATGTATCTCGTAAACATTGAGAGGGCCGGATAGCTATTGCCTATTGGGATGCTTCAAAAGACCCGAGGGCCGGATAGCTATTGCCTATTGGGATGCTTCAAAAGACCCGAGGGCCGGATAGCTATTGCCTATTGGGATGCTTCAAAAGACCCGAGGGCCGGATAGCTATTGCCTATTGGGATGCTTCAAAAGACCGAGGGCCGGATAGCTATTGCCTATTGGGATGCTTCAAAAGACCCGAGGGCCGGATAGCTATTGCCTATTGGGATGCTTCAAAAGACCCGAGGGCCGGATAGCTATTGCCTATTGGGATGCTTCAAAAGTCCCGAGGGCCGGATAGCTATTGCCTATTGGGATGCTTCAAAAGACCCGAGGGCCGGATAGGGAGGCTCTGCGGGCCGCATGTAGCCTGCGGACCGGAGTATTTGAAGGTTTGATTTAACCTGAAAACAAACCTACCGGATTAAAACTCTTCACTTTCTTAACACTAAATTGGAAAAACATTTCGAAGTTCGGCTTTTGTAATCCGCCTGACTGACGGTGCTAAAACATGAAGCGCTTGAGACCAAACTGACGCTAATTAACTTATCAATGAACGGACCTTAGGACCAATTCAGTCCGATCAGCAGCAAATTTCGTTTCCGGAGGATTTCACTTTTTTCTTTTGTTATAATGACTGACTCCCACCCGCAGCTCCGAGGCCGAGCTGTCTCGTCGCCTGCAGCCGGAGCAGCAGTTCTCAACCCAGGTCGTCCCAGTGCAACAGCACTGCCAGCCGAGCTCCCAATCGTCAAAGTTGATGCCAGGCCCTGAAACTGCTTTGCCTAACTGCCACCAGCGCCGTCGGCAGCCCCAGCCTCAGCATTCTCATCCTCATCTACATCAGCAGCAGCAGCAGCACCACCACCACCATCAGCCGCTGATCGATCACCGGTTTCCAAGAAGCCCGAACTCCAGCTACCAGTTAAGCCCGGTGTCCAATCTGGAACGGCCTCCTTCGTCGCAGAGATCAAACGAGATTCTCTACAAGCACCCCAGCATCCGGAGCTCGCCATCGGGATCTGCTCTCATGACCTACTCGATGCCGCCGCCAGCTGCGCCACCGGCCCCAACGGACAGCGGCGCTCGAGATGATGCAGCTACCGAGAAAGAGGCTTTAGTTGTCAAGGAGTCTGTGCTGTAGCCTCATCAGTACAAGCAGACTTTGCAAATATTTCGTTAGTCTTCCGCTCCATTTTTCGTGTACTTTCAGCTTCCCATTTCGTTCAGTGAGATCGGTAGCATCAGTTTTAAAGTGTCTTTGATCTTCTGTCTTTGAAAACAGGATCTCATTAAAAACTATTGAAACAGAGAATTAATTTTTTTCCAATTTCAAAATTTGGCATAAGGTGGGAATGATTCATGAATGAGTTGAGATCGCCATGGCCCTTACAGGTCATCCGTACAGTCCCACTTGGTCATGGCAATGAATGGACTTCGCAGTTCTAATTGCTTGTATTGCTTAAAGCCTCTTAAAAGAAAAGATTTTGTGATATCATGAAGAACTTCCCATTTCTATAGCTGTGGTACCGCATTATTTGTTTGCGCAAGCTCAACACATTAAGGATTTTTTGGCCTCGTGTAAACTCTGACTTGAAGTTCCGAGTTCTTTTAGCAGAATTACATCAAATTACCAGCATATTCATTAATTAATTATCCAGAATTCCAAAAATGATATTTCTAAACAGCCTTTGACAAATGCCAAGGTTTGTGCATTCAGATACAGTATATAGTTACTTCAAATGATAATTTAAAAAGAAAAGTGGCATGGTACCTTAAAGTTGTTTTTGGAATTATTAATAGTAGCGGATACGAACGTAAGCTTGCTGAACTATAGCTAGAAATAATAATAGCTGCTAAAATTAGCAGGAACAAATATAACTTGAGCACAGTTTTAACACGAAACAATGCAACGGTTTACAAAAAAATTAAAACTTAACTTTGTATAATGCTTTCAAGATTATCTTCATTTTTTGAATTAAAATCAAGCAGGCCTGGATAAAAACAGTAATGCGGTAAAACAAAAGTTAACATAACTGATCCTTAACGAGGAAAACGTTAAAACACGGGATAGGGGGGGGGGTCATCAAGACAATTTGCCGTTTTTCAGAAATGTTCAGTGCTTGCAGTTCAACATTTACTTATTATCATTGCAGGCCTGGTCTCGAGCCCGTAAACAGGCATTATAGGGGCAAGGTCAATATGCAAGGTATTAAAATTTACTTTGATGGGAGTCTAACTTCAACCGCTGAGCTCCTTAGCTCTTCACCTGCGCTCAGCCGGCAGCCGAAGCTCGAGCCAGCCGTCCTGCTTCAGGTTGGTGGTCATCCGGCTACTGTTGAAGCCCATCGGCAGCGGCGCTTCGAATTTGACATATCGATGAAGCCGACGCCCGTCCAGCTGCCAATCGAGCCGTTTAGCGCGCACCAGCAGCCTTGCGCCGTCCTGCGTGACGCTGGCGCTGATGTCTTCGACGCCGAAGTCGCGCACGCTGACACGAATCTGCGGTGCAGTTGGAATGCAAATGGCAGTGCAGGTTTTACGACCCTCGCGATCTGACACCGATGAGACCCAAATTACATGCTTTCATACTCTACCCAAAAGAATGGTCGAGACAATTCAACAGATAAACGTATCATCATCTTAGCCCCTCACCAGTAGAAAACGAGGTTGACCCGTCTCAGGATCCCGGATGGTCTCCATGGTGGACAGCGATGTCTGAGTTGAATGTCGATCCTCTGGGGCTCGCAATGGAGCCCGCACAATGAGCCAGCCATCTCTGGAGAATCGAGACTTCACATTTTGATTATCGGCCTCCCTGGGCAGGCACAGTGTGCGGCGAACTTCGGTGAGATCTTCGCCCAGCTGGCGCTTGGCGTGAATGCGGATTAGCCGGCCGTCGATGCAAATCTGAATGTCCTCAGGCCTGTCAAGTGGCGGGGGCGGATTCCAACTCTTCTTTTTTAATACGGCTTGCTTGGTCTTGAATGACTTAAATCCAATAAGTGTCAAACATGTTTTGTACTTTGAAACATTTTGATCCCTTAGTCTATTTTTAGTAAATTTTCGGAACTTGCATGTGCACATTAATCAAGCAAAATAGTTTTATGGCCTTTGATACAATCCAATACATGTAAATATCCCAATTTAACAGTAGATTGTAGAACTACAAAGGGGGGATTCACCCTGACAATTTTTTTGCTGCGCCGGAACGAAGCAACGCAGGCGCACGAAATTCAAGAACACTTTTTGTTGCGCTGCACCAATTCTTAAACAAAAACCAAGTTGCCAGCCCTCCGGACCGTCAAATTATTCAACCATTATGCCAACCTCTACTGCTGGACATCCTCAGCTATAGTCCATAGTCCCCTGGTGTCATTTATGTTGAAGGTGTTGACGGCGTCGGGTGATGATGGAATTCTTGAAAGACTAGCTGAGGATGCCCGGCAGTTGAGGTTTGCCCAATGTCGAGGCTTGATCACTGAAACTAGAGAAATTTGCAACAGTAGGGTGCCCTTAGTCATCTGGTGCCACCTGTTGAAGGTCCAGAAGCTCCACCTGGGTGAAAGCCAGTGACCAAAGAAGTCAAAGCTGAAGCAGACACATGTGGTCGACGTGCTGATGAAATTTGGGGGCTTGGCAAGGCTGATTGGCGCACAGGGGTGCATTGAAGCTATAGAATACTATTGAAGCTATAAGAGCGCTTATAGGAAGAATCTGACCTTCTGAGTGACAGAATTGCTGAATACCTCGACGGTCCGAAGGGCTGGTGACTTAATTATTGTTTGAGAAGGTGTGCAACAAAAATTTGGTCTGTATTCTTGAATTTCATGTACCTGCGTTTCTCCGTACCGGCGCAGCAAAATTTTTTCATAATCTTCGTTTCGTGTTTCGACGGGCGCAAAAATGGCTTTCTTTCCTACTGTTAAGCGGTTAGACTGGACCAGCTAAAAAGAGTTTTTACTCTAGAATAACTAGCATGGTTTAGGCACTAAAATTATAAGAAACTGTCCCGCCTACGCCTCTGGTCTGGCTCAATTCGATGCTTAATTAGCTGATCTAAGAAGTATCGTTCTGCAAGATAAGATACGAGAGTAAGATAAGATAATATAAATAAGATAAGATAAGATAAGATAAGATAAGATAAGATAAATTTTCGTTTTTCAGCCTTGTGCGCATGCGCTCGCAGAACAGATAAATAAAAAGATATGATAAAAAATAAGATGGAGATGGAGATTTGATAAGATCTATTGTTGACTGCACATTAAATATAAATAACTTAAAGTTATTTAAGTAAAAAAGCAAAAAAATTACCGAAAGTCCTGCAGCCGAACTGACTCGCAAAAGTACGAATTAAAGTCTTCGTCCATACTAATTAATTGCCCCGCTTAAAAAAATCCGAGCAAAACAAACTTTAAATAATAAAAAAATAAGAACGCGGAGAAGCTGTCTAAAACCTATCGATCGATCGACGATAAGTCCAATCGTCCTTATAAGTCTTGGGGGACTCCGTCTTGCTTTAACGAAGACTTGCCAGATTAGTTGTAAAACTTCGCCCGGTCATGGCTTTGTCTAGGGCTTGGTTGGGTAAGAAAGGAAACGCTTAGAGAGGTTCGGATCTAAGGCCTAAGGCCTCGGATCTAAGTGCTCTCATTGGCTGAGGGGAGAATGGCCAGTTTCTCTGCCCTGCGTTGGCGTGAGTGTACATTTAACAACCCCCACCCCTCCCTCCGCTTTCCTTGATCGCTTTTGTTTTTTTCCAGTTAGACTGTGAGAGAAGCAAAGGCAAAGTACGCAAAGAGAAGCAAAGTACGTGTAAAGGCAGAGCCAAAATGACGTTTTCTTCTGTCACTTCAGTCAGTCTGCAGTCACGTGTCTGCTGTTGTTTACGT
Source organism: Macrostomum lignano (assembly GCA_002269645.1). NCBI lineage: Eukaryota > Metazoa > Platyhelminthes > Macrostomidae > Macrostomum > Macrostomum lignano. The sequence continues at coordinate 108,635 of NIVC01001249.1, forward strand.
CTCTCGTACAAATTAGTCAATTACGACACCAATTAATTGATAAGCTAGTAGGCTTTTTATTATTGGATTTTTGACAGACTAACACTCGAGTGTTGGATGTTTTTTGTACTCGCAAGTACACTGCCTGCCTCTGCAAATATATAAAAAGGGACTTAAGCTAACTATGTTAATTTCTAAGGCGGGTAAAAATTACATTAAGTGCGATAGTGGTCCCAGTCTCCGGATCCCGGATTTTGGAACTTCTATATGCTATACTAAAAGTGTGTGCACATCGTTTTTAGAGTATTCTACAACGCTAACGATTACTAATGACTGAAGAAGTTCTAAGAAGTTCTTTGAGCCGAGCGCCAGGAGAAAAAATCAACCATAGTATTTTTAAATTTCGGTATTCTTTGCGTTTTTCATTTTCGCGAACGGCCCAAGCATTGTAAGCGAAACAAAAGTGATGATAGGTTTGCTCGATTCTTGCATACCATGCAGTTGCAGTTCGGCTGTGTATAGCCAAATGCCAATTTATCCCATTGCTCTACTTTTCCATGCGCTGCGTTCTGTTTATACAGTTCCGTCAATGCCTACATGCCTACATCCTATATGCTGAAACTTGAAACCATTCCCTGCTGTCAAATGGCTGGTGACGAATGGAAATATGGAAATTTCTGTTTCCATAGAAAAATTAACAATCTGAAAATTATTGTCTGAAAACTTGGTTGAAAATATGAATTTAATCCCGAATTGTTAACTTTATTTTAATGGACGGAGAGAGAGAGGAAATTTAATGGAATCGCTATCTAACAAAAAATATCATCACAATTAAAAAACGGTCTTATATAATAAAATAAATAACAATAAAACATGGATTAATAATCACAAAAAATTCGATAGCTAAAATCGTTCAAAAAATAGACACCACACGAGCAACAAAAAGCACAGTCGCAAAGGCCGCAGTCAGCTAGATCCGGCTCGATCTTCTAGGCGATGCCGCTCAACTGGCTGAACAGCCTGCAGGCGGCAGCGTAGAGCAGGCGGTACTGCTCCAGGCTCACCCGGGCCCCGGTCTGTCTGGCGATGCCCTGCACCAGCTCGGGCAGGGAGACCGCCGGCCTCTGCTGCTGTAAAATGGTTAATTAATAAATGCATGTATGACAGTCCTACTGGTAAACTCTTTTTCGATACATATCGGCATGCTTAAGATATGGCTGGTGAATCGCAGGACAATCCACCGGGAAATTTTTGTGCAAGAGCCGTAAGGTCTGGACGTTTTACCACTGAGTTTCTCTGAGCAATAGCCAATGTCACCAAGTTAATGGAGCATAAAATGCTACTTGAGACTGATCCTGCCACGTGTGGATTCAGGCTTTTCTCAGGAGAGGAACAGCTGATTTGGATTTCGGCCTCTCAAAAGGGTCTTATTGACCTAATTTCATTTGTTTCGTTTCAAAATCTTTTCAAACTTTCAACAAATATAAACACTTGCTTCCTATGTATAAAAATACTTTCCGGAGTTAAAAAAGTCAGCCCAAGGACAACTAAAGCAACGTATATACAAGACGCGACACTCAGGTTTCACGGAAAAAGTTTTGAAGGCCACTTTTCGCCGAAAAATACACTACGGAGATAGGAATTTTTCATTTTTCAGCAAAATAAATCGTTATTGCTTTCGATAGGAGGCAGACCCAATGTTCATCTTTTGAAATGTTGTGCCTTTCTTATTGCTCTATTGATATTCATAAAGCTTTTTGTTCAGAAAATTAGGATTCTATGTTAATTTTTTATTCTACGTACATTTCCTGTAACTAAAAATCATAAAAATGCATGGCACAGCTCGAATCTTTGGTTTTATGAATCTGTTTTATCATTTCTGTTGCACATACTGTTACAGTCAGCAAATAATGGCTTTATAGTAGTCCTTGTGTCAGCCTAGTTCTAGTCGAATACACAACAACTATGCATAAATGCACACTGCTAGTTTAGAAGGTGAGAAATTGACACAGCTAAGTGCTAAAACTGGTAAATTCCTATGCAGCCAGCGCATTTTCGAAGTGAAATTGGGCCTTTCAAAAAGCTCACCAATTTTGAAGAGTCACACCCTCTTACGAAACCATTAGTCATCGCAATTATCCTAATAGTTATTTTTCAATCGATTGCATAACACTCCAACTAAAACTCTTGAAATAAGCATGAGGAATACCAGCTTCCAAAAAGGTTTTACACAGTGCATGCCTAAAAACACATTCGACCAAAATCCTGGCCTGTCAAGTCAGATCGAATTAACCTCCCAACCAGAGTATAGGAAAACAAGAATTCTGTCGCCTGTGGCCTGATTAGCAATCTGCATGAATAAAATCTAGCCGTGGCTCCGGGGATTGAAGCGTATGAGGGCTGCATGGCCCCATAAATTTGGCAGCACAGCCGCTGGGGGGGGGGCAGGGGGCGTCACAACCCGAAACGAAGTGATGCGAGCTGGCAAGCAAGACCCATTCGAGAAAGTATCGAACAGCAGCACACACAGCTCGTGGAATCCAAGGGCTGGAAGGATCCCGAAACTCGTTGCTTCTCGTGTTAGTGGAAATCGATTAATATCCTAGAAGCTGCTCAGTGTCCACTTGGCAGGTCAGGAATAAACCTTTTCAGAAAAAAAGTAAAAAAAGGTCGCATACTATTCTAGGTTTTGAAAATGTTATGTCATTTGGCATAATTGGGGTCTCAAATTCGAAATTCCAGAATTTCGAATCATAATGTCATGATGTAATCAAAATCATAATGTAATGAAATCAAATCAAATGTATTGTAAAATCATTGGCAAATCTAGAACTTTAAAAAGGGGGGAAGGAGGGTAACCCAGTTTGGAAGATAACAGAGCAAAAGTCCTAGCTACACTACTCTGTTAAGGCATACATTTCGATTTCTATTTATAAATAAAAATTCTTCCTGGGTCAGGAAGATGGTTGGCAAGACCAGTGGGCGTGAGGTGGCTGCAGAACGGAGGGTCCGGATTGGATAGGACAGGGTGTGAGGTAGCTGCAGAACGGAGGGTCTGGATTGGATAGGACAGGGTGTGAGGTAGCTGCAGAACGGAGGGTCCGGATTGGATAGGACAGGGTGTGAGGTCGCTGCAGAACGGAGGGTCCGGATTGGATAGGACAGGGTGTGAGGTCACTGCAGAACGGAGGGTCCGGATTGGATAGGACAGGGTGTGAGGTCGCTGCAGAACGGAGGGTCTGGATTGGATAGGACAGGGTGTGAGGTCGCTGCAGAACGGAGGGTCTGGATTGGATAGGACAGGGTGTGAGGTCGCTGCAGAACGGAGGGTCCGGATTGGATAGGACAGGGTGTGAGGTCGCTGCAGAACGGAGGGTCTGGATTGGATAGGACAGGGTGTGAGGTCGCTGCAGAACGGAGGGTCCGGATTGGATAGGACAGGGTGTGAGGTCGCTGCAGAACGGAGGGTCCGGATTGGATAGGACAGGGTGTGAGGTCGCTGCAGAACGGAGGGTCCGGATTGGATAGGACAGGGTGTGAGGTCACTGCAGAACGGAGGGTCTGGATTGGATAGGACAGGGTGTGAGGTCACTGCAGAACGGAGGGTCTGGATTGGATAGGACAGGGTGTGAGGTCACTGCAGAACGGAGGGTCTGGATTGGATAGGACAGGGTGTGAGGTCGCTGCAGAACGGAGGGTCTGGATTGGATAGGACAGGGTGTGAGGTCACTGCAGAACGGAGGGTCTGGATTGGATAGGACAGGGTGTGAGGTCGCTGCAGAACGGAGGGTCTGGATTGGATAGGACAGGGTGTGAGGAGTGCACAGGAAGGGAGGTGACTGTAGAATTGGGTTTTATTGGACAAGACAGGGAGTAAGGTAAGTTCTGGGGAATGAGGTGGCTGTAGAACAGTGGGTTTTGCTTTGATAAGACAATGGGGAAGTGGGCTGGGTCAGGTCGATGCACTTACCATCGCTGCCTCGCCGTCCACATCGCCGTCGCTCACGCCATCAACGAGCAGCAGCGCGCCGGCCTCCAGCGAAGCCATTAGGTGGGTCAGGGCCAGGCACACGGCTGCCATACCATCAAATTTTCGACCACCTGGCTGACCGACCGCCACGGTGGACACCAGTAACGGCGGCGAGTGCTGCGTCGTTGGCGTCCGGCTAACACCGCCACCGGGCAGGGCGCCGGCCAGCTGCCAGGCGCAGGCGGCGGCGGCGGCTAAATCGGCGGCGGCTGCGCGCAACCGGACGCCGTCGACGGACGGCAGCGGAGTAGAGAAGTCGACGGCGAGGGGTTGGACAACAAATAGGCGGGCGGGGATTCGGCCGCCGGGCCGGCGAATGCGAAGGCAGTGGAGCGCGAAGTCGCGGTAGTTGCGGCACTCGAGGAGTTGGACGACCAGCTCGTCTGGCGGCGGGATTTGAGGTTAGTGGGAGGATTTGGAGTGACAGCTTCTAGGATACTTAGTGACAGATGCTAAGATACGGAGTGACAGATTCTAGGATACTGAGTGACAGATTCTAGGATACTTGGTGACAGATGCTAAGATACGGAGTGACAGATTCTAGGATACGGAGTGACAGCTTCCAGGATACGGAGTGACAGCTTCCAGGATACTGAGTGACAGTTTCTAGGATAGTGAGTGACCGATGCTAAGATACGGAGTGACAGGTTCTAAGATACGGAGTGACAGATTGTAGGATATGGAGTGACAGATTGTCAGATGTGTAGTGATAGGTTCTTGGAGGGCAGAGATAAGTTTACAATAGCTCGTATCAAGGCTAAGTCAACACCGAGCATTTTAAGCAGACACCAAGAAAGGTACAACTCGCACCTTTGCCCTCACCGTAGCCGACTTCGTCTCCGGGTCGCTGCGGCCACAAATTCACTGCATCGCTGGCTGACGCGAGCAGCCAGAGGACCCCGCAGCCCGAGTCAGCTACCCGGCGCCAAAACTCGCGCCGTCGCTCAGCAGAGGCCGCCGGGGGCGCCAGCATCGCCGGGTAGCCCCGCTGGAGTCGCCGCTGCTGGCCGCTCAGTGTCACAGTTATCGGCCCGATGTCGTCTGCACCCGGACCAGCGTCGGCACCTTCAATGGCAGCGAAGTCGGCTTCAACCTGGGCGAACTCGGCGCCAAGTCTCGGCGCGCTCCCTGCCAGCGCTTCGAGCCGCGCCAAAGTCCGTCTGGATGCCGCCGAGGCCGACCCACCGAGCGCGTAGACGGAGCCGGCGCCCACGCGTGGCCGGTGCAGTCCCGCAGCGTCCACGTCGTTCTGGTGCAGCTCCGACAGCGGCGCTGCGCTCAGCAGCAGGTGCCCTGCAGTCAGTGGTTGCGGCTGCTTGTCGCCTCCAGCGACGGGCGTTGACCTGTCCGACGCCGACGCCATCGAGGCACGCCGGTCCGCGGCTGCGGCCATCGCGATGGACGCCGCCGCAGTCGGAAGAGGAGCGTCTCCATCGTCGACAATGACGCCGGCCTCCGCCAGTTCCTCGGGCGCGAAGATGCCGCTGGACTCCATGATCGAAGTGTCGGCGTCGTCCTGGGCGAGGATTTGGCATTGGATTGGAGATCGCGGGATGTGTATTGGGAACCTTTGGGATGTGGATTGGGAACCTTTGGGATGTGTATTGGGCACCTTTGGGATGTGTATTGGGCACCTTTGGGATGTGTATTGGGCACCTTTGGGATGTGGATTGGGCACCTTTGGGATGTGGATTGGGCACCTTTGGGATGTGTATTGGGCACCTTTGGGATGTGTATTGGGCACCTTTGGGATGTGTATTGGGCACCTTTGGGATGTGTATTGGGCACCTTTGGGATGTGTATTGGGCACCTTTGGGATGTGTATTGGGCACCTTTGGGATGTGGATTAGGGATAGTGGGATGTAAATTAGGGATCATGGGATCTGGATTGGGGATCATGGGATTTGGATTGGGGATCATGGGATTCGGATTGGAATTAGTGGGATCTGGGGTTCAGAAAAATGTCTCTGGGATTCGGGATGTCGTTTTGAATCAGATTTGAAACTTACCAAGGCAGAGCTGGGTGGAGTATCAAGACATGAGTTTGCGAAGCATATTTTACTATGGGATTATTCGTTGGGGATTCGGAATTAGGAATCAGATCGCTCACCCGGGACGTGAGGGACTCGATCTCCGTCTCCTCGGAAATCCGGTTGTCGCCGCCCGACCCCGGCAGACCCAGCGAACCGCGGGTCAGGGTCAGGTCAATCTCGTCAAAGTGGTCGCACTGGCGTAGCATTTCATTGACCTGCGATGGGGCGAAGTGGAGCAATTAGAGCAATCAGCTGCCCCACAATCCGCCCCACCATCCGCCTACCGTCCGCCCCACCATCCGCCTACCGACCCCCCACCATCCGCCCCACCATCCGCCCCACCATCCGCCCCACCATCCGCCCAACATCCGCCCACCGTCCGCCTACCGACCGCCCCACCATCCCTCCCAAAATCCGCCTACCGTCCGCCCCACCTACCCACCGCCCCACGATCCACCTAACGTCCGCCCCACCATCCGCCCAACATCCGCCCACCGTCCGCCTACCGACCGCCCCACCATCCCTCCCAAAATCCGCCTACCGTCCGCCCCACCTACCCACCGCCCCACGATCCACCTAACGTCCGCCCCACCATCCGCCCAACATCCGCCCACCGTCCGCTTACCGACCGCCCCACCATCCCTCCCAAAATCCGCCTACCGTCCGCCCCAGCATCCGCCCACCGTCCGTCTCCCCATCCGCCCACCGTCCGCCCCACCATCCGCCCACCGTCCGTCTCCCCATCCGCCCACCGTCCGCCCCACCATCCGCCCACCGTCCGCCCCACCATCCGCCCACCGTCCGTCTCCCCATCCGCCCACCGTCCGCCCCACCATCCGCCCACCGTCCGCCCCACCATCCGCCTACCGTCCGCCCACCGTCCGCCCACACACCTGTTCCATGCTCGCCCCAGCGCTCAGATCGCAGTCTCCAACCCGCAGCAGACGGTCGCCAATTCTAACAGAAGCCAGGGCGGGCGGCGCCTCCCCGTCTGCGGTCGGCAGGACAGCCAGCACGCAGACGCCGCCACTGGGCAAGTCGCCGAGCTGCAGTGGCAGCGGTCGGGAGCCGTCAGCTTCTCGCGGCAGAGGCACCAGCACTGAGTAGGCAGCCGCCGACTGCGGCAGGTACGGCGACCTTAATTAGACAGGTTGGGTGAATTGGGGTTGTGGGTGAATTGAGGTGGTGGGTGAATTGGGGTGGTGGGTGGATTGGGGTGGTGGGGTATTTAGGGTGGTGGGTGAATTGGGGTAGTGGGTGGATTGGGGTGGTGAGTGAATTGGGGTTGTGGGTGAATTGGGGTGGTGGGTGAATTGGGGTGGTGGGGTATTTGTTGTGGAGGGTAAATTGGGGTGGTGGGGTATTTGAGATGGTGGGTGAATAGGGTCGCGGGTGAAATGGGCCTAGAAAGCCTAGAAAGCCCACCTGGTCGCAATGCCGATTCCCACACCAGTGCTGCCGTCGTCGCTGAATGAGTCGCCGGCCTCGGAGCCGGTGGCGCCGCTGACAGCCGCCGCGGCCTCCGTCTCGTCCTCCTCTAGGATCTCCTCGTCGTCGGTTGGCGCGGGGTCGAACTCGCGCAGCACGCGGATCCGAACGCGGCGCGGGGCGGCCCGCAGCGCCTCCACGCAGTCCTCGTGACGCATCCGGGATACGTCGGTGTCGTTGACGGCCAGCAGGCGGTCGCCCGGGCGGAGAACCCCGTCTGACAGGGCCGGGTCGCGCACGATGCTGCGGATGTAGCAGCCGCCCGTGGTGTCCTGGCCGCCTGCGACCAGGAAGCCCAGGCCGCCGCCGCTGACCTCGTCCTGCATGAGGATGAATGAGAATGCGCTTGAGTACAGACCAACACAGCCATTGAGCACTGCAGACCTTGAGCATCACAGACCTTGAACATCAAGGAAATGAAAAGCCCACAGCTTTAGGCCAGGACACTTTGTACAATTAAAATCAGCACATACCTTGTACAGCACCATCACACACCTCGTACAGCACCATCACACACCTTGTACAGCACCATCACACACCTTGTACAGCACCATCACACACCTTGTACAGCACCATCACACACCTTGTACAGCACCATCACACACCTTGTACAGCACCATCACACACCTTGTACAGCACCATCACACACCTCGTACAGCACCATCACACACCTTGTACAGCACCATCACACACCTCGTACAGCACCATCACACACCTTGTACAGCACCATCACACACCTTGTACAGCACCATCACACACCTCGTACAGCACCATCACACACCTTGTACAGCACCATCACACACCTTGTACAGCACAGTCTCCACCAATCCAGGCGCCTCCTTGGCGTCGATCTCAGCCAACCGTCGGGTCATTCGATCGATCAGCGAGTCCTCGTCTATCGACGTAGACAGCCGCAGAGAGTCAGTGGTCGGCGCACCTGCCGCCGACGCCTCCTCAGTGGGCTCTGGGCTGAGCAGCAGTGGCACCCGGGGCCGTGCGATGTACAACCGCATGGGACTCGGCGCCGACCGCAGCATGGCAACAATGTCGCTGTGGCTCCGGCCGTACACCGGCTGATCGGCGATCTCCAGCAGCAGGTCGCCCTCCCGCAGCAGCCGCTGCACGGACTCGTGGCTGTGCTCCAGCACGCGCTTCACTCGGCCAAAGTGGCGAAGCGTCGAAACTCCGGCAAGGCCGTCGTCAGAAGAGACGCTGTCCCCGGTGCCAGATGTTGAGATGCCGGGATGGTAGCCGCCTGACACCTGTCCGGTATGATAGATTTCATTAATTTTCTAATCAAAAAGTTTGTGAATAATTCATAAGAAGATGGCCAGATGCTAACTTTTTAAAAGCAAAGAGCAAAGAATCATTTACTAGTATATAGATAACCATCGGAAAATTACCGATGACGTAAGTTGCTATTTTTAGAACGAAACATCCATTCTATTTTTAGCTACAAAAAGATCAATTTTATGATGACGTAAGTTGCTATTTTTAGAACGAAAAAGCAATTCTATTTTTAGCTACAGATGCGTCTATTTTATGATGATGTAAGTTGCTATTTTTAGTTATAGACCAATCAATAGATGATGACTTATATTGCTAGTTTTAGAAGAAGAAAAACTGCATTTTTCAACCGGCCTAATAAATGAGTACCTGAATGCCCACACTGCCACCGTCAGTCTTGTACACCGTAACCGGCAGGCAGTCGCAGTGGCTACTCAGCTGGGGGAAGGCCTCTTCAAGCCGTTTCCGGCCGGCCAGAACGGAGGCCGAGTCCAGCAGGCTGGAGTCCGGCGAGCCGACGCTGACGCCGACGCCTCCGCTGCCAACGCCGCCGAGGCTGTCACCGCCGTCTTCCGTTGTTGTCGGACTATCGGGCGGCGGCGGCAGCGCCTCGGGCGGCTGCGAGGACTGGCCGCGCTGCAGGTGGAACACGGAGATCTCCGGGGCGGACAGCAGCGTCTCCATGGCAACCTTGTGCGTCACCCGTTCCAAGCTGACGCTGTTCACCCACAGTATTTTGTCGTTGATACGCATTCGGGCGTCCAGATCGGCGGCGCCGCCTTTGGCGATGGACTTCACGTAGATGGCGCCGCCCTCCAGGTTGGTGTTGGTGCCACCCTGCAGATGATTGATGGGGCTTCTATCTAACTTCATTGCAAGCCCAACCAGTTAGAATAAGTTTCGTATTCTTTACTTTTTTACTGTACGTCTTATTCTAAGAAAGTTGCCACACACCCAGACGTAAAAGCCGAAGCTGTCGTCCTTCTTCCTCAGCGTGACCTTGAACCGGTCGCCGGGCAGCAGGTCCCGGACGCCGCCGCTGCTCATTCGGCTGAGCTGAGAAGCCTTCCGATCCAACTCCAGCTGGTGCCTGCTCTTCACGATGATCGTGTCCTGCGTGGAGGCCGTGCCCTCCGAGGAGCCTGGCGCAGTATGGGAGTTCACTCACTTAATTAGTCAATCACTCACTCACTCACTCCATCACTCAGTCACTCACTTGCTCACCCAATCACTCACTCACACACTCACTTACTCACTCACTCACTCAATCAATCCCTAAGTCACACAGTCACTTGCTCACTTAATCACTTAATCCTTCACTTGCTCACTCACTCACTTAATCAATCAATCACTCACTCACTCACACACTTAATTCACTCACTCACTCACTCACTCACTCACTCACTCACTCACTCACTCACACACACACACACACACACACACACACACACACACACACACACACACACACACTCACTCATTCACTCGCTCACTCACTCACTTGCTCACTCATTCGCTCATTCACTCACTCACTCACTCACTCACTCACTCACTCACTCACTCACTCACTCACTCACTCACTCACACACACACACACACACACACACACACACACACACACACACACACACACACACTCACTCATTCACTCGCTCACTCACTCACTTGCTCACTCACTTACTCGCTCAGTCAGTCAGTCACTCACTCACTCACTCACTCACTCACTCACTCACTCGCTCACTCATTCGCTCATTCACTCACTCACCGCCATCATCGTCGCCCGGCCCGGCCGCGGCAGGCGTGACGGTGAAGGTGGGCAGCGTGGGATTGGAGGCCCATCGCCGCCCGCTGCCGCCAGCCCCCGGAGTCAGTTTAGTCGGCGACGCGGAAGTTGCAATCTGCGGCGGCGGCGGCCGGAGCGGCGGCACCGGCTTCGACAACGCAAAGCCGACGGCGCCCGCCATCTCCTGGTCCTCGGCGCCACCGGCATCATCCGGCGACGTCAGGTCGAAGATGTCGCTGAGGCTGCCCGAGGCCCCCGCGCCGCGGTCGAGCCGTCTGGAGCGGCGCCTACGCTGCGGCGACCGGCGGTCCTGGCGTCGCCGACGGGCCGACGAAGCCGTGTCGTCGTCTTCGGCCTCAGCCTCGGCGCCGCCGCCGTCGGAGCTGTAGGAGGCGGAGCCGGATGAAACCGTCGGCGCGCTGCCACCGCCGGCGCCTACGCTGTCCATGTGCAAGCGCGCTAGGCCGGAGCTGTCGGTGGCTGCCGACACCGGGTTGACTTCGTCGTCGACATCCTCGCCGTGCACGAAGGTGTCGCTGTTGTCGCCAAGGCGACTCAGCATCGAGCGAACGCGGACGGTCGAGACGGCGGCGTTGGCTGCGCCGGAGGTCGCCTGGGGCCGGCTGTGCCGCAGTCTCGGCTGAACCGCCACCGAGGAGCTGAAAGTGAGTGAATGAGCGAGTGAGTAAGTGAGTGAGTGAGTGAGTGAGTGAGTGAGTGAGTGAGTGAGTGAGTGAGTGAGTGAGTGAGTGAGTGAGTGAGTGAGTGAGTGAGTGATTGAGTAAGTGAGTGAGCGAGTGAGTGAGTGAGTGAGTGAGTGAGTGAGTGAGTGAGTGAGTGAGTGAGTGAGCGAGTGAGTGAGTGAGCGAGTGAGTGAGTGAGTGAGTGAGTGAGTGAGTGAGTGAGTGAGTGAGTGAGTGAGTGAGTGAGTGAGTGAGTGAGTGATTGAGTAAGTGAGTGAGCGAGTGAGTGAGTGAGTGAGTGAGTGAGTGAGTGAGTGAGCGAGTGAGTGAGTGAGTGAGTGAGTGAGTGAGTGAGTGAGTGAGTGAGTGAGTGATTGAGTGAGTGAGTGAGTGAGTGAGTGAGTGAGTGAGTGAGTGAGTGAGTGAGTGAGTGAGTGAGTGAGTGAGTGACTGAGTGAGTGAATGACTGACTGAGCGAGTAAGTGAGTGAGCGAGTGAGTGAGTGAGTGAGCGAGTGAGTGAGTGAGTGAGTGAGTGAGTGAGTGAGTGAGTGAGTGAGTGAGTGAGTGAGTGAGTGAGTGAGTGAGTGAGTGAGTGGGTGAGCATCGACAATCATGTTTTTTTTCCGAGTAAGATAAAACTTGCGAAGCCAACACATTCATCAGAAACTTTATGGGGTTTAAAATGCGATTCAAAAATACCTATTAGTAATGAACTGATATGTTAAGGTATAGATACGATGACTGTAAGATAGATTTGATTTGATTTGACCACTGTAGCATCTGCAACTCCTTGGCAAGCATTGAAGCTTCACTAAAAAGCACTGGAAGCTTCCCCTAGTAACACCGATGCTACCTTAGCAACCGGTAACCAATCAAAAAGCCGCAAACCTGGCTCTAGCAGGTCCAGAAGCCACCATTCGCTGCTGCTGCCCCTGCCCAGTACCGCCGCCTCCGCTGCTCAGAGTCTGCGAAGCCCAGCGCTGCACGCCGCCGGTCGCGGACTCGGACAGCTCCGGCCAAGAGGCGCTCATCCGGCCGGACCAGTCGTGCAGCTGGCTGCACAGCGCCGCCAGATACTTGCCGAGTTTGGCGCCGCTCAGCTGGAAGTTCAGCCGGCCCAACTCGCGGCCGTTGACGCGCAGCGAAGTTGTGGAAGCTACGACTAGCTTGGCGCCTTTGAAGGACACCTTCTCGGCGTCCTGCCAGGCCAGGCGGTGCAGCGGCGGCGACACCGGCTGGCGGCAGCGGCTGCCCGAGTCCCCAGCCGCCCTGGCCACCAGGAGGCCGCGCAGCGACACTCCGAGCAGCAGGGGGGCTGCAGGCTCCGTGGCGGAGGCGGCGCCGGCCATGGCGAACAAATGGAATCCGTAATGAGGCAGCGCCATCGCGGCCATGCAGAATTGGCGACCGCTGAGCGCGCGCGACGAAGCGTTGAACGTCGAGACGCGACGCCATTCGTTGACGAGTTTTGCTGAGAGATCCGCCTGCTGCTGCTGCTCGAGCAGTGACTTCGGCATGTACTGCTCAAGTCTGGTGGTTATTTTAGGTACATGCAGGCTTACCGACTGATGGTTACGTCAGTTAACTAGCTTACCAACTAATGATGACGTAAAAGGATTTAGTTAGAAGCTAGCTAACTCACGGAAGATGACGTAGGTGGCTATTTTTAGAAACTAGCTTATAAACTGATAATGACGTAAGTGGCTATTTTTAGAAACTAGCTTATTAACTGGTGATGACGTAAGTGGCTATTTTTAGAAACTAGCTCATAAACTGGTAATGCCGTAAGTGGCTATTTTTAGAAACTAGCTCATAAACTGGTAATGACGTAAGTGGCTATTTTTAGAAACTAGCTTATTAACTGGTGATGACGTAAGTGGCTATTTTTAGAAACTAGCTTATAAACTGGTAATGACGTAAGTGGCTATTTTTAGAAACTAGCTTATTAACTGGTGATGACGTGGGCGGCTACTTTTAGAAACTTGATTAACAAAAACAACGCCTTCAAAACTTACTTGAAGGGGGGAGCGGCCGTGCCGTCTTCTGCCGCTGACGGCGCAGGGGCCGCGCCCAGCTCCTGGTGCAGCGCCAGGCCGGCCAGCTGGATTGCGGCCGCCTCTTCAGCTGGCAGCGTCGCATCAAGCAGGGCTCGACGAAGCAGCAGGTAGAGCAGACGGCGGGAGCCGGCGCTGTTTGTGCGGGCGGGAGGGTGGGCTGCTGTGACTTCTGAGTTAGCGAATTGAGGCTGTAAGCGAAATATCATTTGTCACTCTTGAGCCTTTCATTTTGTCACTCTCCTTTCACTCTCAATCTCAAGTCTTAGAGCTTGCCTTAGTAACCCTTGAAGATGCCCCTAGCGACCCTTTGATCTTCACTTAGCAACCCTTTGAGCATTCCCTAGTAACCATTTGATCTTCACTTAGCAACCCTTTGAGCATTCCCTAGCAACCATTTGATCGTCAAGCAACCATTTGATCGTCAAGCAACCCTTTGAGCATTCCCTAGCAACTCTTTGAGCATTCCCTAGCAACCATTTGATCTTCCCTTAGGAACCCTTGGAGCATGCCCTAGCAACCATTGGATCTTCACTTAGCAACCCTTGGAGCTTCCCTTAGCAACCCTGGGGCATTCCCTAGCAACCATTGGATCTTGATCACTTAGCAACCCTTAAAGCATGCCCTAGAAACCATTTGATCTTCCCTTAGCATCCTTGGAGCTTCCCCTAGCAACCTTTTCATCTTCCCTTAGCACCCTTAGAGCATGCCCTAGCAACCGTTTATATTCCCTTAGCAACCCTTGGAGCATGCCAAAACAAATTTAATTGTCTTCACCCTTTGTCATATGCAATTGCAGCTTATCACACTCTTCCTTTTTCACTCAAAACGATTCAACGAGCTGCCGGTCACTCACGGCACCAAATCGACGCTCTCAGGATAAAATTTGAGTCGCAGCGTGAGCTGCAGCAGGGTGCCACCGCGGCCGCCGCCTCCTTCGCCGCCGCCACCGGCCCCACCGCCAGATCTTTTCAAAGAGGCGGAGCGCGAGGACACGCTGAGCCAGTCTTTGGGCGCCTGTTTGGCCATGCGGACGTTCTCCAATATGAATCGGTTTTCGCCGTCTAAAATAAAAAAATATGTCAATATTCGCATATTCGAGTTTGCTACTATTAGTAATAGAAATAAGATAAACGTTTTTTTGACATCTATCAGCCACTATCGTCCTCACCAACTAGCATGGTCAGTCCCAGCAGGTGGTCGATGCCGGAATTGACGTAGTCAAACACGCAGCGGATGAGCTCGCGGCCCAGAGTGTTGGCCGAGCAGGTCAGGGCGAGCCTCTCGCCAGTCGGTAGGTGAACTCTGACCTCCCTGTTCAGTTTGTTCTGATCTCGCTGTTAAGCAGATCCCAAGTTAAGCAGAGTTAATAGTGGTTAGTACACAACTAAATGCCTTTTTTCGTCCATTAAGGAAACAGTCATAATCAATTCTACTTCTCAAACTCACCGACAATCGCAACGGAGATTTCGACGAACTCCCTGCCACAGTGGCCGATGACGTCGATAGGGCGACAGGTGTCGGCGCGTTGCCCTGGTGGGCTGTAAATTTAGCGCCTGTGAACTCGTCGTCAAAGCCGCCGATATCCTCAGTGTCGGCCTCCAAATGGAGCAGCGAAGTGTCATCGATTGCATCGTCGTTGACGTTGAAAGCCGTGGCAGCGGCGACCGCCCCGGTGTCGACAGTCACTGCCGCCTGCGGCTGCTGCTGTTGCTGCTGCTGTAGCGGCGGTGCCGACATCGGCAGTGTCGGCAGTCTGCGCCGCGCGCTCGGCGAAGATTTCGGCGACGATGACGGTAGCGGCGGAGTGGGCAGCTTAGCGGGCTGCGACGAAGGCTCCGCAGCTGGGATCGGCGGTGTAAAGGCAGCCAGATCGGCGCCGGTGTCGGTGCCGACGTCCAGGGTTTGCTTCGGCGACGATTCGAGCACCAGCGGCTCGGTGGCTTCGTCGACTGTTGCGCATCTGCATGGCATAGCATTTTTTAAATTTAGTCTTACAAATATGAACAAAAAATGCCTATTTGCCTACTTGTTTAATAAGTAGCTAAAAAGTCAAATTACTAAGAGTATTCACCTAGCCGTGACGACCAGAGCTTCAACGGCTTGGTCTGGAATCGTTGATAGACTTGGCATATTTAGTAGACCGGAACCGCTGCTTTCCAGGGCAACTGTAGATGCGTTCAACTCGCACTGAACAGAACTGTCTGTGACTTCGGGATTCATAGGATCAGCCTTTGACTGACCGCTGCCGGCATCATCCAGCGGCATATGCGTCGGCGGTTTTGATGCTCTCGACTGTGCGTTAACTCCATAGTCTATTGAAATTCTGTAGCTGAAAAAATATTCAGCGTAAAAATAGGTAAATAGTTGGTTTGCGATTGTCATCTACTTATAGTAGACATATTGAACATTCTTTTAACAATCGTACGAATCATGTAATAATAAATTACATCGAACTTCATTTTTTGTATCTTTGCTCACCATAGGCCACCAACTCCAGCAATTGCTCCATCAGCGAGCGCACAAGCGTAATCATACATTGTCATGAGCTGCCCATCATCCCTATTGGTCATATTGGTCTGGGACTTGTCCGGGACGTACAGTTTGTGATCAGCGATGGACACGAGTAGGTCGGCGTAGTTTGGCAAAGGACTTAGATAAGGAAAAGGAAGAAAGAAGAAAAATTACAAGTAAATGAATTTTTACGCTATTCACGTTTTATTCTTTTTTGGCTTTGGTTGATGGCTGTGCAAACAAACAGCTTTGTTAAGTTTTTTACGCAACATATCGGCGTCATTAAATATGAATAAAACATCAAGTTCGGCGTATTTTTCACAGAGGGGAACGAAATACGTTTGGAAAAAAATTAAATTAAAAAAGCTTGCGTTGCTTTTGTGCGCAAAAAGGAGCTGTAACAGCCAGGTCCCACCGAGATTCGAACTCGGGTCGCTGGATTCAAAGTCCAGAGTGCTAACCACTACACCATGGGACCTTAAACGAGCCGAAAAGACTGGAATCTATTTAAACCCATGACGGTAGAGCAAATGAATGAGTCCCTTATAATAGTAAGGTCGCTATTCATTTACTGCTCTTCTAGCTCGTATTTCTACCTATTATTCTAACAATATAATCTTCTTCGACCTTCAACGAGTTCAGGATAGGGGTTAACTAAACATAAATAGATATGAATTATTCTTTTATAATTTTCTGCTTTTTTAGTTTGTTTAGAATACGTAAACGTACGTTGTGTTCAAGCTACTAAAACCGTAGCTTAACGTATGAAATATGAAGAATCATTAACTAAAATATGCTATAATAGGCCCGTCTCGATGATTCATTGGTTCTTGATTACCTGAAGCAGACGTAATTAGGTCTTCACCAATAAATGATAAAAAACTACACTACTTCTCATCTATTGTAAGTAGACACTGAGGACATGACTGCTCAAAAAATATGTGGACATATTTTTCCTAATTAATATACTACAATATAAAAAATTACCCCTCATATGGGTCCAAACGCTTGGCGATCAAACCGGGATCGCCATTTTGATGACGCGTATCCATGGCAACTGAGGCGAATAGCGTCGACAAGGTTGGACAACAGATTTGCTGCAGATGCGGCTTGAAGTCTAAACAGGACTGAAATGTTTGTTTATTAGATAAGCTAAATAGGAAGTCCTTTGACATCACTTTCATATTGCAAATGGGTGACTTACATTGATGAAGAACTCGGCATCAAGCAGTTGGCGATTTTCAATTTCAGAGCACAGAGAAGCAATTAAAGTGTCAAGTTCGTCACTTGGAGCCTGCGACTGGGCAGAGTGGGAGAAAGCATGCGGTGTAATGTGGGTTGATAGCAGGTGAGGGTATATCTAACAGGTTAGTAACAGATTGGCGCCCATCTAACAGCTAAGTTACAGATTGGCGCATATCTAACAGCTAAGTAACAGGTTGGCGCATATCTAACAGGTAAGTAGCAGGTTGGCGCCTATCTAACAGGTAAGTAGCAGGTTGGCGCCTATCTAACAGGTAAGTAACAGGTTGGCGCCTATCTAACAGGTAAGTAACAGATTGGCACCTATCTAACAAGTACGTTACAGATTGGTGCCTGTCTAACAGGTAAGTAACATATTGGCGCCTATCTAACAGGGTAGTAACAGATTGGCGCCTATCTAACAGGTAAGTAACAGGTTGGCGCATATCTAACAGGTAAGTAACAGATCGGCGCCTATCTAACAAGTAAGTAACAGATCGGCGCCTATCTAACAAGTACGTTACAGATTGGTGCCTGTCTAACAGGTAAGTAACAGATTGGCGCCTATCTAACAGGTAAGTAACAGATCGGCGCCTATCTAACAGGTTAGTAACAGATTGGCGCCCATCTAACAGGTAAGTAACAGGTTGGCGCATATCTAACAGGTAAGTAACAGATCGGCGCCTATCTAACAGGTTAGTAACAGATTGGCGCCCATCTAACAGCTAAGTTACAGATTGGCGCATATCTAACAGGTAAGTAGCAGGTTGGCGCCTATCTAACAGGTAAGTAGCAGGTTGGCGCCTATCTAACAAGTATGTAACATATTGGCGCCTATCTTACAGGATATAACAGATTGGCGCCTATCTAACAGCTAAGTTACAGATTGGCGCCTATCTAACAGGTTAGTAACAGATCGGCGCCTATCTAACAGCGGGGCTGCTCACCGCGGAAACGGCCTTCACAGCAGACAGCGTCACGCCCAGCGAGAACAGCAGCACCAGCTCCAGGCTACGGCCGGCTGCTGACTCGCCCGAAAGCGCGGCATTCAACAGGCGGCGAAGCTCGGCCAGCGAAGGCACCTCCGGCGGCAGGTAGTCCTCCAGCTCAGGGTCGTCCGCCGAGCCGGACAGCCAGGCTCGCTCGGACAGACTGGCCGATGGCCGGTTGGAGAACTGCACCAGGCCTGAGCTGGTCAGCTCGCAGCTGTCAGGGGTGATCAGCTGGCAGCGGGGGCCTCTGGGGCTGGCTGGAGCGGTTAAGTTGGATTCTTGATTGGGCTGAGGGACTCGCCAGTTGGGTTGACTGGGAGCTGAGGGACTCGCCAGTTGGGGTGGCTGGCTTGAGGCTGAGGGACTCGCCAGTTGGGGTGGCTGGCTTGAGGCTGAGGGACTCGCCAGTTGGGGTGGCTGGCTTGAGGCTGTGGGACTCGCCAGTTGGGTTGACTGGGAGCTGGGGGACTCGCCAGCAGTGTTGGGCAAGTTACTCAAAAAAAGTAACTTGCGTTACTGTAACTTAAGTTACCAATTTTTAAAAAGTAACTTACGTTAGCCTAGTAACTTTAGACAAAAACCCCGGTAACTTTTAAGTTACTGTCCGTTACTCACTTCCGTTACCCATGTTATTAACAAAATTTTCTGCTTTTTTCACATTGCACATTTTTTTCACACTGTTTTTACCGAAATTTGCCATTGGGCATTGGGATTAACCGATTAACAGACAGAGACAGCAATTGGCGACACGATGTGAGGCAAGTAGAAGGACCGATGGGCAATGGCAATCAATAATTAAAATTATAAATGATAAAATAAACGAATATCAATAATTCAATAAAGTAAAATAAATAACTGTATAAAATGGTGTAGTGTACTGCAGTGCCAGCGGAGGGACTTGTGGAGGCTACAGATGAATTTCTTTCTTTGGTTGTTTGTTTGAATCAAACTTGAAAATTTTTAGTAACTTGAAAATGGAAACGTATGAAACATTCGCCGACACCCACTCAGACACTTCTACAGACACTTCAGTTTCTGTCATACGAATCGTAGGAACAAGCATTAAATTTGTTTATTCCTTACAAACTACCAGTAAACTGCTTTATTTTAAGCTTTTTTTGCTTTATTTTATTAAATCTGAATCATGAAATTTGTTATTCTGCATAGATTCTCTTCACGTGAAGAAGAATGTTAAATTTGTCCAGGACACTTCCTAATTCATATTTAATAAAATAAAGCAAAAAAAGCCCAAAATAAAGCAGTTTACTGGTAGTTTGTAAGGAATAAACAAATTTAATGCTTGTTCCTACGATTCGTACGACAGAAACTAAAGTGTCTGTAGAAGCGTCTGAACAAGTGTCGGCGAATGTTTCATACGTAAATGAAAGGCAAAAATATTTTACTGAAATTATAACAAAGCAAAACATGTTTCAAGTATTTCTTCATTAATTAAAGCGCAATACCAAATGATACTATTCACTTAATTTTGAATTTAGGAATGAAAAATGCAAAAACATGTGACAACCGGCGTAATAGCTAAGCATTTCAGTTTTAAATTTAAATATTGCGATTGTTGCAAAGTAACTGTAACGGACTTCTGAAATTTGAGTAACTTACCGTTACTCCGTTACTAAAATAAAAAAGTAACTTGCGTAAGGAACGCTTTACGAAAAAGTAACTTGCGTTACCATTTGCAAGTTACTCGGTAACGGAAGTGCCCAACACTGCTCGCCAGTCGGGTTGACTGGGAGCTGAGGGACTCGCCAGTTGGGTTGACTGGGAGCTGAGGGACTCCCCAGTTGGGTTGACTGGGAGCTGAGGGACTCGCCAGTTGGGTTGACTGTGAGCTGAGGGACTCGCCAGTTGGGTTGACTGTGAGCTGAGGGACTCGCCAGTTGGGTTGACTGGGAGCTGAGGGACTCGCCAGTTGGGTTGACTGAGCTCAGGGACTCGCCAGTTGGGTTGACTGGGAGCTGAGGGACTCGCCAGTTGGGTTGACTGGGAGCTGAGGGACTCGCCAGTTGGGTTGACTGGGAGCTGGGGGACTCGCCAGTTGGGTTGACTGGGAGCTGAGGGACTCGCCAGTTGGGGTGGCTGGCTTGAGGCTGAGGGACTCGCCAGTTGGGGTGGCTGGCTTGAGGCTGAAGGACTCGCCAGTTGGGGTGGCTGGCTTGAGGCTGAGGGACTCGCCAGTTGGGGTGGCTGGCTTGAGGCTGAGGGACTCGCCAGTTGGGGTGGCTGGCTTGAGGCTGAAGGACTCGCCAGTTGGGTTGACTGGGAGCTGGGGGACTCGCCAGTTGGGAGGCTGAGGGGCTCGATGCGCTACAAATATCACAGCACAGCAGTCACATATGCACACAAAAGCCTTACATTTAATGACCCGTTGCAGAGCGCAGCTGGAGCCATAGAGCAGGCACCAGAGCTCGTCCTCAGTGACGTCATTGGCCTTGTACTTTAGCAAGTCGTTCAGACTGATCGACTGGGCAGATGACGTCATGCTGCCGAATGTTTTATAGCGCGTCCCTCCGCAGGTTTTACGCAGCTGGAGTGTAATTGGGACAAATAGGGACAGATGAAGGCATGTGCCATAGATCCTGACCCCCCCTAGACATGCTGCAACTCCCTATAGAGACTCTGACCGCCCCCTAGACATACTGAAACTCCCTATAGAGATTCTGACTGCCCCCTAGACATGCTGCAACTTCCTATAGAGACTCTGACCGCCCTTAAAAACCCATACGGACTTTAAATACAAATGATCATTTATTTAAATATTTAAATATTTAAAAGGAAATAACACGGAGAATTTGTTAATTCATTACTCATACAGATGTCAGATTTTAAATGTTGAGATGTTGCAGTAAATTTTGGTAAAACAGCCTATTATTGTCATTACTAAAATTAATGTAGTCTATTGCATTGTCTGTAACCAAATAAACAGAGTAAACAACTTCAGCCAATTAGTAAAAGAGATAAAGAGGAGGAGATAAACATTTTGGCACACTATTGGAATAATATCGAAGTTGCTAAAATGAGTAAAACTGGCATTTTCAGACAATCGACTACTTGTACTTCTACTACAAGTAGGCAGATTAGCAAAAGAACTACAGCTCCGGCTTGACGCTATCAAATTTCAGGTCCAATTTCTGCGCGCCGGACGCCACAACTGGATCGATTGGCGCCACAAAGTCGAGCGCCAATTGCTCGGCGGTGCACACCGCGGCCACCTCGGCGCAGAGCCACGCCTCCAGCTGTCGCGGCCGCTGCACAGCCTGGCGGGCGACGGCCTCCTAGCGATCGTCCAGCAGCTCCTCGCACCGCATGCGCAGCCAGTTGCCGAGGCCGGGATCGGCGTCGATCTGCTCCATGTCCACCGGCTTGCCATCGTCCCTGGTCATTGTGACGAGGCCCCACCTGCGAGGGGAGGTACACGCGGGTGCTTAATTTGAAAATGTAACATTTCGAATATTCAGTAACATTTCATAATTGCCCTTGGATGTACACGTATAATCAATCTATTAGCTCATTTCATTCACTCCTTCCCCCTTTAGGTGTATATTGTCCCTTATCTATCTGTTCCATTGATTCCTTCCCCTTTAGGTGTACATCTGTCCCTTATCCATCTGTTCCATTGATTCCTTCCCCCTTTAGGTGTACAATGTCCCTTATCTATCTGTTCCATTGATTCCTTCCCCCTTTAGATGTAAATTGTCCCTTATCTATCTGTTCCATTTATTCCTTCACCCTTTAGGCGTACATCTGTCCCTTATCTATCTGCTCCATTGGTTCCTTCCCCTTTAGGTGTACATTGTCCCTTATCTATCTGTTCCATTCATTCCTTCCCCCTTTAGGCGTACATCTGTCCCTTATCTATCTGCTCCATCGGTTCCTTCCCCTTTAGGTGTACATTGTCCCTTATCTATCTGTTCCATTCATTCCTTCCCCCTTTAGGCGTACATCTGTCCCTTATCTATCTGCTCCATTGGTTCCTTCCCCTTTAGGTGTACATTGTCCCTTATCTATCTGTTCCATTTATTTCTACGCCAATAATGCACATGGTCCTCATATAAAGATCTGCTAAGGATCGAGTTTTTTCGATACAACCCTCATAACTTTCCTAATATGGAGTACACGGACCTCGTTCGCTCTTTTCACCGTCTTAGAAATATACATGTACGCTCGAACGCTGACCCTTACCGGTATAACTGTTCTACTATAGGCCTCGGATCATGTTCATGATCCGAAACCGCACTGTTGTGGCCCACCTGAGCGGCAGCTCTCTTTCGGTGCCTGTCCTGAAAGGGGGCCCCCAGGGCGGCGTTCTCACCCCCGTTCTCTGGAACATGGTCATGGATGAGTTGCTTTGCAGTGATCTCCACGACCCCATTCTCAAGGTGGGCTATGCCGATGATGTGACCGCGATATGCGCGGGCCCCTCGGTTGATACCATCAGAGACCTTCTGCAGGGCTTTCTGGGACGAGCGGAGCGTTGGGCAGACCAATGTGGCCTTAGACTCTCAGAGTCGAAAACCACAGCAGTCATGTTTACCAACAAACTGCTCTGGACCATTAAGCCCCTCACCCTCTATGGAAAGAATATTTCCATGGAGAAGCAGGTCCGCTGCCTGGGCCTCACTCTGGACCACAGGCTTAACTGGACTCCGCACATTCAAACTAAAGCCAAAAAAGCCCTGGCTGTACTGGCTCAGATCAGGCGCGCCGTGGGCACCACCTGGGGGCTCACCCCCAGGAAGCTGTGGTGGATTTACACTGCCATCATCCGCCCCTCGATCAGTTACGCCAGCCTCGTGTGGGCTAGCGGCCTGAGCGTCAAGAGCAACCTCGACGCTCTCTACAAAATCCAGGGCAGAGCCTGCCGCATGACTATGGGCGCTCCACCCTCTACTCCTTTTGAAGGCATGAATGCCTTCCTCTGCGCCCCTCCTTTGGATATTTATATCAAAGGAGAGGCGGCGAAGAGCACCCGGCGTCTTCTGGATGCTGGGGTGGCCTTCAAGAAAGTGCGGGCCTTTAAGAAGCGGTCGCTTATCCCGCACTCTGACCTCTGCCTCAAGGCTCTCGAGGAGTGTGGCGGGCTCAACATCCTCACGGACTCGATCCCAGCCACCCTTCTCCTGAGCCAAAGGTATAAGGTCACCATTCAGCCTCGACACGAGGCGAGTGACAGCTGGAGCGACTCTGAAGTCCACTGTTACACTGACGGCTCTATGAGGCATGGTCTTTCAGGCTTCGGAGCTTGCGTCTTCTTCAAGGGAGAAGTGGTGTGGAGCTACTCCCAGCACACTGGGCTCAACTCCAGTGTTTTTCAGAGCGAGGTGCTTGCCATCAGCTCCTGCGCGGCAGAGCTGCGCCGAAGGCAGCTTAGCGGCCGGAAATTTATTTTTCACTCTGACAGCCAAGCAGCCCTTCGGGCCCTCTGCCGCAGCACCGCCAGCTCCAGGTCCGTCCTGGACTGCAACACCCAGCTCAACGGGCTTGCGCTAGGCAACCAGGTGGAGATCAGATGGATCCCGGGCCACGCCGGCTTCCTCGGCAACGAGCGCGCTGACCTGCTGGCCAAGGCTGGCTCCGCCGGCGCGCTATTGGGGCCGGGCCCGGGTGCCCCCATCCCCGCCTCGGTGATCAATTCCCGCGTTAAGCGCTGGGCTGACTCCGAGCATCTCCGCAGGTGGCACGACACCCGGAATTGTAGGCAATCCCGTGCTGCCGTCCCCTGTCCCTCTCCTCTCCTGCGTAGAGCCCTCCTCAGGCTCAACCGCAGAGACCTCAGAGCAGTTAGCATGGCTGCTTCTCTCGCCACCGCTTCCTTCAGGGCCAAGTACCCGAGGAGCGGTGCCCCTTCTGCCGCTCAGGCAGTGAAAACGCCGAGCATTTTATCTGCCACTGCCCGGTTTTCACCAGGGCTAGGCTTACTCACCTCGGGCCAAACCCGGTTCTCTCCGACGTTTGCAGGCCCGAGAGCATCCCACTGCTCGCCCGGTACCTCAGGGACACCGGACGAGCTGATTTCTTCCCCACCGTCGGTGAGGAGGACCGCGCTGCAGGCGAGACCGACGGGTCCCCCTGAGCGACACCACTTCAACGGAAGTCGTTGGTCGCCAGGGGCTAGCGGAATGGGCGGTCTCCTCCGCCTCCTCGCTGCATCCGCCGGACGCCCCCTGCAGCTAAGTCAAGTAAGTCAAGACTATAGGCCTCAGCGTACAGTATACTGTACAGCTCAGAATACCTGTCCTGTTTTTCCTGATGCTGCATCCGGCCGTAGATCGGCAGATGTCGGCACACTCGCTCCACAGCGTCGCTCAACCGAGCAAATTTCGCCTTGTCGTCCTCCGCCTTCGGTGGCGACTTGGCCGTCTCGATCGCCGTCAGAATGGCGCGAGAGACGGCGCGGCAGGCGGAGCAGTTCAAGTCTGCAGACTTGCTTGAGTCACCGCTCGCCTGAGCTGCTGGCAGAAGCAGCGGCAGCAGCAGCACTTGCATCAGGTACATTTAGGCACGTTCTAACAAGGTTTGAGCCAGGCGCTTTGTAGATGTAGATTGAAATTAATCGCATTGAATTCTTATTCTAAACATTTGATGGAATTTGCAGTGTACTGAGACATCATTTGAACACTCAGGATTCAGGTACTGTACACTGTGTGTATGTACATTTTCAAGTTATGTCTGTTCCACCCCTACTCCCTCTGATCCTCCGCTGTTCCGCCCCTACTCCCTCCGATCCCCTGCTGTTCCGCCCCTACTCCCTCTGATCCTCCGCTGTTCCGCCCCCTACTCCCTCCGATACCCTGCTGTTCCGCCCCTACTCCCTCTGATCCTCCGCTTCTCCACCACCTACTCCCTCCGCTTCTCCACCCCTGGTCCCTCCGCTTCTCCGCCCCTACTCCCTCCGCTACTCCCTCCACTTCTCCGCCCCCTCCGATCCTCTGCTGTTCCGCCCCCTACTCCCTCCGCTTCTCCGCCCCCTACTTCCTCTGCTTCTCCGCCCCTACTCTCTTCGCTTCTACGCCCCCTACTTCCTCTGCTTCTCCGCCCCTACTCTCTTCGCTTCTACGCCCCCTACTTCCTCTGCTTCTCCGCCCCCTACTCTCTTCGCTTCTACGCCCCTACTCCCTCCGCTTCTCCGCCCCCTCCGATCCTCTGCTGTTCCGCCCCCCCCCCCTCCTTCGATCCTCGGCTGTTCCGCCCCCTACTCCCTCCGCTTCTCCGCCCCTACTCCCTCCGCTTCTCCGCCCCCTCCGATCCTCTGCTGTTCCGCCCCCTAATCCCTCCGATCCTCTGCTGTTCCGCTCACTACTCCCCCGATTTTCTGCTGTTCCGCTCACTACTCCCCCGATTCTCTACTGTTCCGCCCACTAATCTTTCCAGTTCCCTGCTGTTCCGCCCCCGTTTTTTCAATCGAATCAGAGTTTTCGCAGGTGTTAACTCACCGAATCACAGAACTAACAGATAGATAAAATATCGAACGCGGGTGAGAATTATGTTATGCATTAAATCCAACGCTGAACAATCGACCCGTGTTATAAATATATGTACACGCATGTAAGAAACGCAATAAATACGAATTAAAAGCCACGCAAATTATGTGCTAAATCATTTTATTAATTTTTTTATAGTTTCACACGAGTCTGTTACTATAATGTGGTTAGCAATTTTGATTTGATTAATGGTAATATTACTAACTACAATAGTTAAGTCATGTCAGTGTTATATGAACTTACATTTTTTGTAACCAACGAGAGATTTGACGACTTTTTCTCGGGCTTCAATTTGAAAGAAGCAAATGAAATGGCGTTTAACAGCTGTAGGATATGCCGTCTGCTAATAATATGCCTCGAGCATTCCATTTATGTCTTTCGCGTGGGGGCGGGGGTTGGTAGAAAGTTCTAGAAGATTATTGACCACCTAATCAGATCGATAAGGGACAGAATTCTGGGATAGACGAGCACAAACTGATTTTTTTAGTAGAAAATGCTAAGCATACTCAATTTAACTGCTCAATTTAAAGTGAGAAGTAAAGGAATACAAATATTGCGTCTGCAATTTACAGGATCTGCTGAGAAGTCATAAACTGCATAATATTATATTTATTGAACTTATTAGCAACTTTATACACGAATTTAAAATTATTTAACAGTAATAACTATAACAAAACCAGAAGGCACAGAAAAAGAAATTAGCTTCTACTGTCCGCAGTTATTTCATAGGGGATAAATTGTAGAAAAAGAACAGTTTTTATTTAGTATCGATTGATTTACCTTAAGATCAGATGCAGTCAAAGAAGGTCAAATAATTGAGAGCCAAGTCAGAACAGCAATTATCATTCAAAGGAATGGCAATGAAAATTGCATCAGTAATTATTCTACACTTGTTAATTTGAATTCTGTAAGCAGACTGGAGACCTGTGCAAGTAGGAAGTAATTTTTAATGGTAAAAATGACTCGATGAGGTCAAGTGACCCCCGCAATCAGCTACCGAGGTTAAGTGACCCCCACAAATCAGCTACCGGGGTCAAGTCACCCCTACAAGTCAGCTACTGAGGTCAACTGACCCCCCCCGCAATCAGCTACCGAGGTCAAATGACCCCCACAAATCAGCTACCGAGGTCAAGTGACCCCCACAAATCAGCTACCGAGGTCAAGTGACCCCCCCACAAATCAGCCGGTCAAGTGACCACAAATCAGCTACCAAGGTCAAGTGACTCTCACAAATCAGCTACCGAGGTCAAATGACCCCCACAAATCAGCAACCGGAGTCAAGTGACCCTCACAAATCAGCTACTGAGGTCAAGAGACCTCAAATCAGCTACTGAGGTCAAGTGACCCCCACAAATCAGCTACCGAGGTCAAGAGACCTCAAATCAGCTACCGAGGTCAAGAGACCTCAAATCAGCTACCGAAGTCAAGAGACCTCAAATCAGCTACTGAGGTCAAGTGACCCCCACAAATCAGCTACCGAGGTCAAGAGACCTCAAATCAGTTACTGAGGTCAAGTGACCCCCACAAATCAGCTACCGAGGTCAAGAGACCTCAAATCAGCTACTGAGGTCAAGTGACCCCCACAAATCAGCTACCGAGGTCAAGAGACCTCAAATCAGCTACTGAGGTCAAGTGACCCCCACAAATCAGCTACCGAGGTCAAGAGACCTCAAATCAGCTACTGAGGTCAAGTGACCCCCACAAATCAGCTACCGAAGTCAAGAGACCTCAAATCAGCTACTGAGGTCAAGTGACCCCCACAAATCAGCTACCGAGGTCAAGTGACCCCCCACAAATCAGCTACTAAGGTCGTGACCCTCCCGCCAGTTCAAACAAACGCTCAAGAATCTTTCTTAGCCCGAGACCGTTTAATATTGACCTCGCGCCGCTGCTTCCGCTTCTGGTCTTTCTCTTTGCTCTCGATGTCCTTGGTCAGCTTGTAGGCGCAGATGGCGCTCAGGATAAACAGGGGCGACAGCGCCAGCAGCACGTAGTACACGAACGACATCGGGTTCTGGGCGGCGTACAGCAGCACCAGGCCGATGTTCTTTTTGGCCCAGCCGCTCCACGTAGAATCGTCGATGGCACTGAACAGCTTGCCCAGCTCGTCAGCGGCCTTCAACGGGTCGATACCGCCGGAGGCGCCGCCACCGCTAGCGTCTGATTGGCTTTCCGACATGCCCACCGGCGCTGAGGGAGCGGCGGAGAAGAGGTCACGTGACCTCACGCGATTAGTGTCTGACCCGCCTAAATAAGTGAGGTCACGTGACCAACAAGATTAGTGTCTGACCCGCCTAAATAAGTGAGGTCACGTGACCAACAAGATTAGTGTCTGACCCGCCTAAATAAGTGAGGTCACGTGACCAACAAGAATAGTGTCTGATCCGCCTAAATAAGTGAGGTCACGTGACCAACAAGAATAGTGTCTGAACTGCCTAAATAAGTGAGGTCACGTGACCAACATGAATAGTGTCTGACCCGCCTAAATGAGGTCACGTAACCAACAAGAATAGTGTCTGACCCGCCTAAATAAGTGAGGTCACGTGACCAACAAGAATAGTGTCTGACCCGCCTAAATAAGTGAGGTCACGTGACCAACAAGAATAGTCTGACCCGCCTAAATAAGTGAGGTCACGTGACAAACAAGAATAGTGTCTGACCCACCTAAATAAATGAGGTCACGTGACCAACAAGAATAGTGTCTGACCTGCCTAAATAAGTGAGGTCACGTGACCAACAAGAATAGTGTCTGACCCGCCTAAATAAGTGAGGTCACGTGACCAACAAGAATAGTGTCTGACCCGCCTAAATAAGTGAGGTCACGTGACCAACAAGAATAGTGTCTGACCCGCCTAAATAAATGAGGTCACGTGACCAACAAGAATAGTGTCTGACCTGCCTAAATAAGTGAGGTCACGTGACCAACAAGAATAGTGTCTGACCTGCCTAAATAAATGAGATTAGGCTGTATAGTGACTCCTATTTGGCCTAGTCAAGGGAGGACAACTGACCCCTCACTTAAAAGGCATAAACATATCGATAAATATTATACAAAGCAATGAAGCAGCTAGAATATACAGCAATAAAAGACGCTGTATTTAAAAAAGCAAAAAAATGATAACGTTAGAAAAGAACGCACTTATACTACATATTTATATTACTGCTGCTGCTGAGACCATGATCCACCGATTAGAGTCGATGAGCAATTTCAATTCCAATACGAGTAAATCAGCAGTGTAAATAATTGTAAATTATTATCATATAGAGAACAAGTCTAATTACAGTGATACAACTAGTGTCAGAGGGCCAATTCTACATGCGGTTAAGCCTTGAATAGATTGCTAATAAAAAGTGGTTAAATAACAAAATAAACTGATGCCTATTACGGCGGACGACATGCTTAAAAGTAATAATTTTAATTGAAAGTTAACAAAAAAGAATCAACAAACGGGAAAAGGACTCCGCGCACTTTATTAATCTCTTTAACTGTCAAAGTGTTTCTACATCCTGGGGCAGAGAATTTGTAGGGTTGTGACTGGGGCGGGTGTACATTCTGGGACAGAGAATTTGTAGGGTTTGACTGGGGCGGGTGTACATTCTGGGGCAGAGAATTTGTAGGGTTTGACTGGGGCGGGTGTACATCCTGGGGCAGAGAATTTGTAGGGTTTGCGACTGGGCGGGTGTACATTCTGGGGCAGAGAATTTGTAGGGTTTGCGACTGGGCGGGTGTACATTCTGGGGCAGAGAATTTGTAGGGTTTGCGACTGGGCGGGTGTACATCCTGGGGCAGAGAATTTGTAGGGTTGTGACTGGAGCGGGTGTACATCCTGGGGCAGAGAATTTGTAGGGGCTGTGACTGGGAAGGGTGTACATTCTGGGACAGACAATTTGTAGGGGCTGTGACTGGGGAGGGCGTACATTCAGGGGCAGAGAATTGAAGTGTTATTGAGGCGCGTGTAAATTCCGATGGGCGACAACACAACTTAACAAATAAAAAGAGCTTCTTATTAAATTGAAAGTCAAATGAACACAGAAAAATGGATATAACAGTGAAGAAAAGTTATTTTAGATATCTTTAAAACACCGGTTAACATGGATAGTGTTATTATAATATTATTACAAAGCAAACATAATAGTTTAAGGATAGAAAATATTTGTATTAGTACAGAGTCTATCTGCAAATAAAGATATAGCATAACGCTGAGAAAGATTATAGCGAGAGGACTAGCATGTTTTTCATAAAAATGTTATTTAAGATATTAGAAACCGAGTCCTAGTTTCTAAAAATAGAATAAACAACGTGTGCACGCGCAGGGTTTTGGGCCTGAGCGAATGAGCTAAAATTACGTTCTATAGTCATTCTTAAACTTGAATATAGCCTTCCATCATTGACGACTTTTAGCAGCAGACACAAGTACGCTCGTAAGAAAAGATTCCGATGGGGAACAGGATGTGAGGGTGTGGGGAAGATTGCGATGGGGAACAGAAGGGTGTGGGGAAAATTTCGATGGGGAAGAGGTGGCAAGAATGGACAACAAAGATGCAGGAAACAGGGATGCAGGAAAAGATAAAAAACAAGAGTTAATAACAACAGGCGCATCAGAACAAGCACAAAAAGGAAATGATTGCAATTAGCAAACCAGTGAGATCAACTAACGATTGGGCGTGATATGATGATGGCATGTCATGAGAGGTGCAGCAATTATTGTTAATAACTCATACACAAATCTGTAAGTCAAGCGTTAGGGAAACCCAGATTATTGATAATATTAGCTTACACAGTAATCAACAAGAGCAGCAACAATGTGCATAATACTGACATAAAGGAAGCCGAACAGGACTACTCAAAATTGTAGGCAAGTCTCGAGCTGCCTGTGGAAACTCAAACCTAACCCAGGAAATGAAATTCTTTGCATCGGCAAGGCAACCAAAACTTGGTTGTCAAAGCGTAAAAAACCGTGAACTACTGTATACTACTGAGGTGACTTTTATTCAGTAGTACTTTAACACAATTATGTGGCAGTGTACAGTGTGGGGTGGCGGGGAAGGACGGGGGTTACTCTGAGGGTCGAGTGTACAGTGTGGAGTGGCGGGGCAGGGCGGGGGTTACTCTGAGGGTCGAGTGTACAGTGTGGAGTGGCGGGGCAGGGCGGGGTTACTCTGAGGGTCGAGTGTACAGTGTGGAGTGGCGGGGCAGGGCGGGGGTTACTCTGAGGGTCGAGTGTACAGTGTGGAGTGGCGGGGCAGGGCGGGGGTTACTCTGAGGGTCGAGTGTACAGTGTGGAGTGGCGGGGCAGGGCGGGGGTTACTCTGAGGGTCGAGTGTACAGTGTGGAGTGGCGGGCAGGGCGGGGTTACTCTGAGGGTCGAGTGTACAGTGTGGAGTGGCGGGGCAGGGCGGGGGTTACTCTGAGGGCCGAGTGTACAGTGTGGAGTGGCGGGGCAGGGCGGGGGTTACTCTGAGGGCCGAGTGTACAGTGTGGAGTGGCGGGGCAGGGCGGGGGTTACTCTGAGGGTCGAGTGTACAGTGTGGAGTGGCGGGGCAGGGCGGGGGTTACTCTGAGGGCCGAGTGTACAGTGTGGGGTGCCGGAGCAGGGCGGGGTTACTCTGATGGCCAGTGTACAGTGTGGGGTGCCGGGGCAGGGAGGGGTTATTCCTGAGGGCCGAGTGTACAGTGTGGGTTGGCGGGGCAGGGCGGGGGTTACTCTGAGGGTCGAGTGTACAGTGTGGGTTGGCGGGGCAGGGCGGGGTTACTCTGAGGGTCGAGTGTACAGTGTGGGTTGGCGGGGCAGGGAGGGGTTATTCCTGAGGGCCGAGTGTACAGTGTGACCTCGGTCAGCTAAAACTAACAAAAATAGAGAGCAGAGAGCAGTGAAGCTACAGCCGGTGCTGGTTGTTGGACCCCAGGCGGCCCGTGCTTGGTTCAGCGGAGGTGGCGGCGGCGGCGCTGGCGGCTCCGGAGGCGGTGGAGGTGGAGCGGGCAGCTGCTGTTGCTGCGCGGCAGAGCCCTGGCTGGAGCCGCTGTCACTGGAGATTCTGTGATGCTCCAAGCCAGCAGGGTCGGGCAGCATAACTATGCTGTTGACTTTCTGCTTGAGCTCCGAGTCGCTCAGGCGGATTTTGGTCAGGTCCAACAGGTTCATAGTGTTGCGGGCTCGGCTACTCACGCAGTAGGCTTCGATCACCTGAGGTGCGGGCGGCGGGTACACGAATCTCAGGGCATAGACACCTCATATTAAGAACACGAATTTCCCCCTAGGACACAAATCTCATCTTTAGAACACGAATTTCCCCCTAGGACACAAATCTCATCTTTAGAACACGAATTTCCCCCTAGGACACAAATCTCATCTTTAGAACACGAATTTCCCCCTAGGACACAAATCTCATCTTTAGAACACGAATTTCCCCCTAGGACACAAATCTCATCTTTAGAACACGAATTTCCCCCTAGGACACAAATCTCATCTTTAGAACACGAATTTCCCCCTAGGACACAAATCTCATCTTTAGAACACGAATTTCCCCCTAGGACACAAATCTCATCTTTAGAACACGAATTTCCCCCTAGGACACAAATCTCATCTTTAGAACACGAATTTCCCCCTAGGACACAAATCTCATCTTTAGAACACGAATTTCCCCCTAGGACACAAATCTCATCTTTAGAACACGAATTTCCCCCTAGGACACAAATCTCATCTTTAGAACACGAATTTCCCCCTAGGACACAAATCTCATCTTTAGAACACGAATTTCCCCCTAGGACACAAATCTCATCTTTAGAACACGAATTTCCCCCTAGGACACAAATCTCATCTTTAGAACACGAATTTCCCCCTAGGACACAAATCTCATCTTTAGAACACGAATTTCCCCCTAGGACACAAATCTCATCTTTAGAACACGAATCTCCCCTAGGACACAAATCTCATCTTTAGAACACGAATTTCCCCCTAGGACACAAATCTCATCTTTAGAACACGAATTTCCCCCTAGGACACAAATCTCATCTTTAGAACACGAATTTCCCCCTAGGACACAAATCTCATCTTTAGAACACAAATTTCCCCCTAGGACACAAATCTCATCTTTAGAACACGAATTTCCCCCTAGGACACAAATCGCATTCCTAAAACACGAATCTCCCCCTAGGACACAAATCTGATCCTTAGGACACAAATCTCATCTTTAGAACACGAATTTCCCCCTAGGACACAAATCTCATCTTTAGAACACGAATTTCCCCCTAGGACACAAATCTCATCTTTAGAACACGAATTTCCCCCTAGGACACAAATCTCATCTTTAGAACACGAATTTCCCCCTAGGACACAAATCGCATTCCTAAAACACGAATCTCCCCCTAGGACACAAATCTGATCCTTAGGACACAAATCTCATCTTTAGAACACGAATTTCCCCCTAGGACACAAATCTCATCTTTAGAACACGAATTTCCCCTAGGACACAAATCTCATCTTTAGAACACGAATTTCCCCCTAGGACACAAATCTCATCTTTAGAACACGAATTTCCCCCTAGGACACAAATCTCATCTTTAGAACACGAATTTCCCCCTAGGACACAAATCTCATCTTTAGAACACGAATTTCCCCCTAGGACACAAATCTCATCTTTAGAACACGAATTTCCCCCTAGGACACAAATCTCATCTTTAGAACACGAATTTCCCCCTAGGACACAAATCTCATCTTTAGAACACGAATTTCCCCCTAGGACACAAATCTCATCTTTAGAACACGAATTTCCCCCTAGGACACAAATCTCATCTTTAGAACACGAATTTCCCCCTAGGACACAAATCTCATCTTTAGAACACGAATTTCCCCCTAGGACACAAATCTCATCTTTAGAACACGAATCTCCCCCTAGGACACAAATCTCATCTTTAGAACACGAATTTCCCCCTAGGACACAAATCTCATCTTTAGAACACGAATTTCCCCCTAGGACACAAATCTCATCTTTAGAACACGAATTTCCCCCTAGGACACAAATCTCATCTTTAGAACACAAATTTCCCCCTAGGACACAAATCTCATCTTTAGAACACGAATTTCCCCCTAGGACACAAATCGCATTCCTAAAACACGAATCTCCCCCTAGGACACAAATCTGATCCTTAGGACACAAATCTCATCTTTAGAACACGAATTTCCCCCTAGGACACAAATCTCATCTTTAGAACACGAATTTCCCCCTAGGACACAAATCTCATCTTTAGAACACGAATTTCCCCCTAGGACACAAATCTCATCTTTAGAACACGAATTTCCCCCTAGGACACAAATCGCATTCCTAAAACACGAATCTCCCCCTAGGACACAAATCGGATCCTTAGGACACAAATCTCATCTTTAGAACACGAATTTCCCCCTAGGACACAAATCGCATTACTATAACACGAATCTCACCCCGAGGATACAGATCTAATTTTTGGAACACGAATCTCACCCCGAGGATACAGATCTAATTTTTGGAACGAATCTCAACCCGAGGATACAGATCTAATTTTTGGAATACGAATCTCACCCCGAGGATACAGATCTAATTTTTGGAACACGAATCTCACCACTAGGACACACTCATCTTTAGAACACGAATCTCACCCCAAGGACACAAATCGCATTCCTAAAGCACGAATCTTACCCTAGGACACAAATCTCATCTTTAGAATACGAATCTCATCCCTAGGACACAATTCTTATCTTTAGAACACGAATCTCACCCCAGGACGCAAATCTCATCTTTAGAACACGAATCTTACACAAATCTTATCCTTAAAACATGAATCCACCCCTAGAACACAATCTCACCGTTAGGACACAAGTGTCTAATACTAAGCCAAGCCAGCCCATACGCATGAGAACGCACCTGCAGAATTAGCATATCGTCTTCCAGAGCCTCCTTGCTAGCCTGAGCGGCCAGCATGTGCTGCTGCAGCTGCTGCTGATCCGAACTCGCCAGCCTTGCCGACTCTTTTCGCGACAGCTTGCGGGACGACCTGGTCAGGGGAGGGCCAAATGGTGGGGATGCATGACATACTGCTAGTATTTTATCTCTGTAACTACCGATATGTATTGAGTTAAACAGTAGAAAGTTTCACCGCATAAGAAATTATTGAATGCGAATCATTATTAAAATTTTATAATAATTCAAGCCGCAATCTGATGTTGACAACAGGATTTTACCGCGTTTCGGCCTGTCTTATCTTTAACATCTCACCCATCAGGACACGAATCAAAGCCATCGGGACACGAATCTCACCCATCGGGACACGAATCTCACCCATCAGGACATGAATCTCACCCATCGGGACACGAATCTCACCCATCGGGACACGAATCTCACCCATCAGGACATGAATCTTACCCATCAGGACATGAATCTCACCCATCAGGACATGAATCTCACCGATCATGACGCGAATCTAACCCATCGGGACACGAATCTCACCCTTCATGACGCGAATCTCACCCATCGGGACACGAATCTCACCCTTCATGACGCGAATCTCACCCATTGGGACACGAATCTCACCCTTCGTGACGCGAATCTCACCCATCGGGACTCGAATCTCTCACACCCGAGACACGATCTCTCAAACCCGAGACACGAATCTCTCACACATGAGACACGAATATCTCACACACGAGACACGAATATCTCACACGAGACACGAATATTGCACACGAGACACGAATATCTCACACGAGAC
The DNA here is from genome assembly GCA_002269645.1 of Macrostomum lignano. Classification (NCBI taxonomy): domain Eukaryota; kingdom Metazoa; phylum Platyhelminthes; family Macrostomidae; genus Macrostomum; species Macrostomum lignano. The sequence goes on from NIVC01001249.1 coordinate 143,960, forward strand.
ACGAATATTGCACATGAGACACGAATATCTCACACGAGACACGAATATTGCACACGAGACACGAATATCTCACACGAGACACGAATATTGCACACATGAGACACGAATATCTCACACGAGACACGAATATTGCACACGAGACACGAATATCTCACACGAGACACGAATATCTCACACACGAGACACGAATATCTCACCCAGAACACGAATATCTCACACACAGGACACGAATATCTCACCCAGAACACGAATATCTCACACACAGGACACGAATATCTCACACCCAGGACACGAATATCTCACACACAGGACACGAATATCTCACACACAGGACACGAATCTCAAAGCTAATGACATAAATCTCACACCTAAAGAGACAAATAGAAAACTAAGGATATATCTCACACCTAGGTCTCATATCGAATAATTGAATTTAAATGAAGTTTTAAAGAGTGCCCAAACTACAATGCGCAGCTCTTATTATTAATATTCATTTTCTCTCATTATAATAATGACAGCGAACAATCAGTGCGAAGATATCTAAATAACAAGTCGAGCAACCAGTCCATATAGTTTAATGATAAGTTGTCTTGCTTACAAATTGGCGACAATCACTTCCTAATCTCTAGCCATTTGGCAGCTGCGATTTTGTATTAGATGATAGTGTAACAGCTGAAAACAAAAGCTGAATCATGCAGGTGTCAGATGAGAGGCTACAGTGCCAATGCCTCTAGGTTAAGCTGCATGTGAGGTCTGCTTAATTAAATATGCATAATCAATTATTTTGACAAATACTGATTGCAAAATAACTAAACTAGCACAACACTGACCAACGCCTTGGATTTCTGAAATCAATAAATCAAGGAAATAATAGCGCTATTTGTCATATAATAACGAGTAACAAAGCTACAGTGTAGCCACCCCTGCAACTGGGGATCTGGGATCAGCCTGGGGATCTGTGATCAGCCTGAGGATCTGGGATCAGCCTGAGGATCTGGGATCAGCCTGAGGATCTGGGATCAGCCTGAGGATCTGGGATCA
>NIVC01001249.1:150000-195000 GCA_002269645.1 Macrostomum lignano
TAGGGGAACTGCTAAGGTGGCAAGGCTTATTGGGACTATTGCTAACATGTCAAGACTTATTGGGGAACTGCTAAGATGTCAGTACAAGTAGGATTCACATGAAAAAATGTGCCTTGCTATTTTGCTTATTGGCCACCCTAAAAGGGGGCACTAGATTACTAGTGACTAGTTAAAAAATTGCCTATATGTATTTTTCTATAATTTTTATTTTCTTATTATTTCAATACTTCAATATATTACATATTATTAGGTTATTAGGTACTTATTAGATATTTATTAGGTTTAAAAAATATAATTTTTCCAGTCATATATAATTTTTTTTGACAAAAATTGAATTGGAAATGTTTTAATGATTAGAAAAAATGCTTTTAATGCTTTAAATTGGCATTCTATTTAAGTTTTTCAATTTGAATACCCCCATGGGAAGGGAGCTAGTATGCTAGTCTTAGACTAAAAATAAATAGCAACAACCTTTTTTGGTCACATTGGCCAGAAGTTTTATTTAAAACAAATTGCAATAACCTTTCTCTATGTATTATTGACTAGAATTAATTATATAAAAGGTAAATATCTTATGTCTGAGTCTAAGTAGACATTGATAAAAAAATTAGTTTAAGCAAATTGTAATATTTTTGTTTTATCCTTGATAAATATATTGATTTGTTTGTTTTTTTGTATATTTATTTGCTTTTTTTATTTATCTATCTTAGTTAGGTACTTTTTTATTTTACCTTGTTCTTTCTTAGTTCTACCTTGATATATCTTAGTCTAGGCCTACTGTACTTTCATAATTACACTAATTATATCTAGCTTTAGGTTACTAAAAAAAAGAAGAATAGCAATGCTAGAAGATTGGTAGCTCTTTCTTAATACCAATAGCCAGTAATAGCTACGGCAGTATTAGTTATGCACCTTAAATTCTGCATTGAAATATGCAAAATATATCAATATGGAATTTGACACCATTTTTAATATGTGGAAGCAAAGTTGCACATGTCACTTTTTATATTAGACATAAGACATTATGATGGGGGGCAAACGGCAACTTAAACCGAGGGACTCTGTGACATCCGCCAGCTTTTCGTTTTTCGAGGAGGCTCTTCCCCCTCCTTTTCGTTCTGGCCTGGCGTGGAAGCGGCTAGCTTCCTCGTCTTGGTCTGCTGGTGGGGGACGGATCCCCCCTGCTGCTTTTTTGCGGGGCAGGTGGCTGCTAAGTAGTTGGCTGCTGGCTAAGCGCCAACTACCCATCGACAGCCCTTAGTTGCAACTGGTACCACACGGGTTCTCGAGGGCCGCTCTTGTGGGGGAGGGCTCGGGCGTCGGCTGTCAACTCGACCTGGCGCCTGTGTCCCAAGCCCGCAGCCGGCCTCCCGCCCCCTGATCTTGCAGAGTGTGGACCGGGGGCCTGCCGGAGCCTCGCCTGGGAGCAATCCTGGGATAAGACGGCAACCCAAAGCTTCTCTGCTGTTTACCGTGGCAGAGGGTAGCTCCACGGAGCTGGCTGGGGGTATATCCAGTCCCCGAGCGGTTACCCCCCTCTTTTCTACATTTCAGTTTTTCCATTTCAGCCTACTCTGCATGGATAAATCAAAACCACCTGACACGGCTCGGGAGCCGTCAATTCCCGCGGCCGGGGGTCCGTCAATCCCCCAACCCTCCAACATGGAGGTTGATTCTGCCGCGAATCCCGCGGAAACCCCCACACCTCGCTCAGGTGCGTCCACCTCTACCCCCGCTACAGGGGCGTCTCAAAATGACGGCTTCCAGGTCGTCAACCGTCGCAGGCGCGATGATAAAACCTCGGCTGGCTCTGAGCGGAAAAGGCAGCAGCCAGACGAGCGTACCGACCCTCGCTGGACCCCAAGAGGCCAAAGGAGGCCAATGCTGGCACGTACGCCAAAGTGGCGACGGAGCCGAAATTTAAAATCTGCGTGCGCGCGGCTAGCGGTACGCTGACCACCGCCCAGATGGAAGCATCAATCGGCATGATTGATGACTTCCTCTGGGAAAACGACGCCCTCGACATCAAAGTCGAGGCGATTCGAAACGCCAACGGCAGCGTCATCCTCGCCTTCAAGGACGAAGCCCAGCTCGAGCTCGCGCTGGCTAACCTGGTGTCCATCTCCTGGGACACCTGCACGACCGCCCTCCCGCCTTTGGTCGTTGAGCGTGCCCGACCACCGCCGCCCTGCAGGCGCTACCGAGCCTTCTACTCCGGCTCGAGAAGCATCGAGGAGATCCGCGCCCGGCTCCTCAGTAAAAACCCCGACCTACCTCAGGACGGTATCCGGGCCTTCAAGGAGGTTCCGGCAAAAGGCGCTCCCGGCAAGACCCTGTACATGGGTTTCTCCGCGGAGTGGGAAGACGCCCTCAAGAAGGACGATTTTGCCGCCTACATCGGAGCGTGGAAGATCGTCTTCCACCTGCTGCTCAGGCGTCGTCCAGCCGGCGATCGGCGCCGAGGTGAGTCCGTGAGCTCGGATAGCTCTGGGAACGAGTAATGCCGTTCCCAACCCCGTGCCAAACTAGGAGCGGGGCGCTGAGGGCGAACCTTAACGGCCAGCCCAATGATGACACTGCCACCAGCAACCAAATAAATAATCCGCCGCCGGCGAACCAACCTGTTAACCTGCACATTATTCAGATCAACCTGCACCACGCCCTTGCAGCATCTAGCAACCTTTCAGGCACCTTTGCCAACAAGGAAGTTGACATCTACCTTATTCAGGAACCGTATACCCGCAAGGGGAAGCCGACCTGCCTGCCGCCAGGCTATCAGGTTCTGTACCTCTGCGCGAACGACACCCCCAGAGCTATCGCCCTCGTCAAAAACGACCTCCCGGCCACTATTATGCCAATGTTTTGCTCTAAAGACATGTGTACTTTCTCAGTCTTTGACTTGACCTTCGTTTCCGCTTACCTGGACATTCAGGAGGACGTCCCTCCCCCCTCCTGCAGGAGCTGGCGGACTTCTGTAATCTCCAGGATCGGAAGCTTATCGTTAGCTGCGATGCTAACGCCCACAACACTGCCTGGTCTAGTAGCGATACTAACAGGCGCGGTGACTTACTAATTGATTTCATTAACTCCTCCTCGTTACACATTTGCAACAGAGGCAGCAAACCCACATTTATTGTCTCTAATCGGCGTGAGGTTATCGACCTCACTCTCGTCTCCAACAACGCCCTCAATCAGGTCCACAGCTGGCTGGTTAGGGATGACCTCCCATCGCTTTCCGACCACTCGTACATTCAGTACAGCATCAGCTCCGTCGGAGCCCGTCATGAGAACCGGGACCGCCTTAATTTGAAAAAGGCCGACTGGACAGGTTTTCGAAGAGACCTGCTAAAACTCCTGACCGAAGCCAACTTACCGGACTCCAGCGAGGATCTCCCTGGCATTGAGCATCGGTGCAACTCCCTCGTTGAGATCCTAAACACCGCCATACGCGCTAACGCCCCTAAGCTGTTTTGCAGGAAGAAATACTCTCCTTGGTGGAGTCAAGAGCTCACTCGCATGAAGAAAAACACCCGCCGACTGCAACGCCTCGCAAACGGCTCGAATACCCCAGAGGATTGGGAGAACTACCACTCTGCTCTGAGGATGTACAAAAGTGCTATCCGAAGGGCTAAGAAGACCACCTGGAAAGCCTACTGCGCCGGCCTGGAAGGGCAACACCCCACAGCCCGGCTGGTCAGGACTCTCAGGCACGACACGCTAGCTCAGTGTAACTCCCTTCTGCACCTGGATGGTAACTACACTACCAGTGCCGAAGGTTCGCTAAATCTTCTTTTCTCCACCTGCTTTCCGCAGGTTGACGAACCGGAGTACGTGGTCGATGACCACAGGCCTTGTGATCACAAGCTTTTCCAGCAGTGCGCCACCCCCAGCTACTCCAGCTGGCAGCAAATTCTTTTAAACCGTATAAATCGTCTGGCCCTGACAATATCGCCCCTGTATCCTGCAGGAGGCGCTAAAGCTGCAAAACTTTGCTGATTCTTTCTCTAAATTGCTTGTTGACTGTTATACCACAGGTTACATTCCCACAATCTGGAGAATGTCCAGAGTCGTGTTCATCCCGAAACCTGCTAAGGGTGACTACACCAACGTGAAATCCTTCCGGCCCATCAGCCTCACTTCCTTTTGTGTTAAGCTGATGGAGAGGCTCATCCTGTGGAGGCTTCGAGAGTGCGACCTGCGCTCCGACCCTGTCAGTAAGTACCAGTACGCCTTCCAGCCTGGGAGGACGACTGAGCATGCTCTCCACGCCATTACCTCCAAAATTGAGAGTGCCATCCTTAGCAAACAACTCGCTTGCGGGTTGTTCGTTGACTTCGAAGGAGCATTTGACAATGTCCTCTTCCGCTCCTTCAGAAATTCTCTTTCCCGCAGGAATGTAAGACACAGCATTGTTCGCTGGATTTATTTTATGATCCGCAAAAGGTTTGTGACATCCACACTTATGGGCGTTACCCTCACCCGGGCGGTGATGAAAGGCGGCCCGCAAGGTGGCGTGCTAACTCCACTTCTCTGGAATCTCGTCATGGACGAACTTCTAACCGCTGACATTCCCAGCAGTATCACCAGGGCGGGCTACGCCGATGACGTTGCCGCGGTCGTCAGCGGACCCGACCCCGCCACTCTGCGCAACCTGATGCAGCAATTCGCCGACAAGGCGGCCGACTGGGCTACACAGCATGGCCTAAAAATCAGCGTCACTAAGACTGTCGCTGTCGTTTTCACCAAGCGCCGTAAGTGGGAGATGAAAAACCTCACTGTCTATGGCAGAAACATCCCCTTCAAGAAGGAGGTCAAATACCTCGGTGTGACGCTAACGCATGACCTGCGCTGGACGAAGCACCTTGATAACGTCATCGGTCGGGCAAAACGCTGCTTTGCCCAGCTGCGCAGAGCCATCGGGCCGACTTGGGGCCTCTCGCCTAGAACGGTCCGTTGGATTTATACCGGCATCATCCGGCCCAGTATCACATACGCGAGTCTCATCTGGACTAGCGTGCTGGAGCAGAAGGCCGCCCGTCAGCGGCTGTACCAGCTTCAGGGCAGCATTTGCCGTGCCATCACAGGTGCGTACCCGTCCACCCCTTACGAGGGGCTGAACACTATCCTTAACCTACCTCCGCTTCACCTATTTATTAGGGCGGAGGCTATGAAGTCTGCCTCCCGGCTTATCAGAGATAAAACGTTAAATAACGCGCCCTCTGGCTTTATGCCAATGAAAACATTAATCCCGCATATGGACTTTGTCCGCCGCGACCTTAACAACATCCACATGGACCTGGGCAATGTGGATAGTCGACCTCCCGCCCTCAACATCAGGAGGGGCTTCAAGACCGCCATCCCTGGCCGAGACAACATTCCGCTGGATGTCGGTGTGAACCGGCGCAGCCAGGGCATTCACTGCTTCACCGACGGCTCGCTGTTCAACGGCCGCGCTGGAGCGGGTATTGCCATTTTCCACGAGGGTAAGATGCTTCTCCAGGAAAGTCTGCACCTCGGTGAGAACACCTCAGTTTTCCAAGCTGAAATTTGCGCCATTGAGCAGTGTGCCCAGCAACTGTTTCAGGCGAACATTAATAATTTTGACATTAATTTCTACACTGATAGCCAAGCTGCTATTAAGGCCTTAACCACTGAGAATATCTCCGCTGCTACAGTATCTCAATGCCACCGCAGTGTGCAATCTCTCTCAGTCCTTAACAGGATTAGAATTATCTGGACACCTGGTCACAGCAACATCCTGGGCAACGAGCTCGCGGACTCTCTCGCCAAGGAGGGCAGCAACCCAGACGGCAACCACCGTCTGATGAGGCTACCCACCCCCAGGTCGCAAGTCACCCGCCATATCAACAGGTGGCTCCATCAGCAGCACCAGCTCCACTGGAACAGCTGCACCGAGTACAGGCAGAGCCGCTCTGCCATGCCTAACCTGAACAGGAAAGTCTCTGATTATCTGATTTCGCTTAACAGAACCGACCTCAGGGAGATGTGCATGGTCCTAACCGGCCACGGATTCTTCCAGAGACATATATCGTTGCAAACCGGTTGCCCTCCCACCTGTCCCTTCTGTGGCATAGGAGAGGAGACCGCGGAGCATCACGTCACCTTCTGCCCTTACTTCAACAAGGCGCGGCACAAATACCTCGGCCACCCCAGCGGATGGACGAGCTGACCACCGCGGACAATATCCGAGACCTCCGCGCCTTCGTCCGGGACTCCGGCCGGATGAGGGTCGCCGATGCCTCCACTGCGGACCTGCCGACTACTGGCGGGGACTGGGCGCACCCCCAAGGCTAATCCTTGTGCTCTTTTACCTTGGGGTTGCGATAGGGGCCTCGCGGCCTATTCGCGGCGCCTGCGCCCCCCGTCAGTAGTAAGTAAGTAAGACATTATGATTTTTATCTTTGATATGACTCTTCTTCATGTTTTACATGATGCTTTTTTAAGTTTTTTTAAGAGCAATTATAGGCTACTCAGTCTACTAAGACTATTGCCAATAGGCCAATACCAAGTGTTAAATAGTTATAGGGGGCCTATCCATGATTGTCATCAAAATGGACCAGATTATCCTAGGCCTAGTCTATTATTAAAAAACTAAAAACAAAAATAAGCAAAGCCAAAGGCAAATTCCTGATAATAAAGAATCCTATTTAGACTATGATTATCAGATTATTTCAATTACTGTTTTGATAGGCCTACCTTGACTGGCTTGAGGTTGAGAATGGAATAAATGGTTGAAAATGAATAGGCCTAATGCTGAGAATACTAGATTAAAAAAACACCCAGAACCAGACTAGTATATTGTAGTCCTAGGTGGTAGGCCTAGGCCACTTTTGACTTAAATTTAAGTATAATTAATATTATAATTTAATTACTTTTATTGATATTATGTCAATTTACATGTTAGGTGTTACCGTGTTAGGCCTTGGATAGGATTTAAAATTATAAGTGAGATCATATTTATACATCATGATTCATGTTCCTAAAGTAATCCTTATATATGTGTGTGGAAAAAATAGTCTTGACAAGCTAGAGTCCTAGACGGAATTGAGAGAAGTGTCAGGATCGGAAAGGTTGCTGAGTAACTTGAATGAATGAATGATTCCCACTTTTAAATCGAGTGAATCACCACCTGTCGGAAAAATATATTAAGCTTTAGGTAATTCATAAAAAATAAGTTTAATTTTTTACCTTGTTCGAATAAATAGCCACTAGTGTTTTTTTGTATCGTATATAGGTGTAGGCTGTAGGCTACTTGTTCTAACAAGCACAAAAATTAAATTTTAAACTTTCTAAGACACCCAGACGGAAGGTTTCCATTGAAGAAGGTCCGCAAGCTTATATTCGTCACCATCCTATATTAATTGAAGTATCACTGTGTTAACTATGTGTTAACTATTTGTAACTGAGAAGCTTAAAGCTTTCACAATGCGCTTTTTACAATATAAGCTGATCTTAAGTATTACCAGTACCAATCACTGTAGTAGTGACTAGTGACCGATGTAAATGCCAATGTCCAATGATGCAATGAATGGAATGGCCAATTTGTTAAGGGCTACAGTCTTGTCTATTGACTTGGGTGCACTTAAAGTGTATGTATAAATATCTAATTGATGATCTAACTTTAAGCTGCCAGTATGCATGTGTAAGCTGCAAGGCAAATTTGAATAAAAAATAGCAATATATATAGGTTTGCAAAGGTATAACTTTCCAAATCCAATAAAAACGCACTAAATAAATAGTAATTAGGAATTAGAAAGAAAAGAAAAATACTCTTTTCATACAGAAAAACGATTTATACATATTTAATGGGTTTTAATTTGGATGATAGCAAACTATGTTATATTTTAATAAAAAAGTTAATAAAAATTCTACCTCATTAAATTTTAGTTTAGTACTTTTGTCTTCATTTTTAAACTAAAATTAACAAAAAAAATATAAAATAACATCAAAGGTAATTATAAAATATATAATATAGCCAACTAAATATATTTTTCTAATCTTTCTTTACTAACATTTTAGTGATTTTTAGCAGGTTTTATTTTGTTGCTTTCCTATTAGAAAACAACTTTTAATGTGTAGAATTATATATATTAAAGAAGATTAACTAAGTTAAACCAAAAAGTATAAAGATAAATATTCTACTAGTAGATTCCCATTATATATTTTGGCTTTGATTGACTTCTATAAAATCTTGTTGGCAGTTGCATAGGTTTTGGCTTTTGATTATATTAGTTATATTTACTTTTTATAATAATAAATAGAAGCAAATTTTACCTATTGAGCATAGACATTATTTTAGCAATTGAAATATATAATAAAAATATTTGAACAAAGAACAAATTTAAGCAAAAATGATCAAAGTACTTAATGAGCAAATTGTATTTGGCCTTAAAAAGTTATAAAATTAAAAGTACAAAAGGTGTTTTTTTCTACTTTGTATTATTTGACCAATTTTTATAAGTAAGATGCCTTTCTACCTACGTAATTTTTTTTTATTTGAATAAAGAAAGGGAAGACTGAGGGAAGTAGACATTTTAACTTTAAATGTCTGATATCTTATTGGAGCCTTTATATTCATGCTGCTTATTGCCTATATCCTTATCTAAGTAATTAGAGAAATTCGCTTGCCTTAATAATCACTTTAGAAATTATTTATCTAATCACTAATCAATAATGTCTTATTTATTTATTGTAAAAAAGAATGGTTGACTGTATTCATCTTAACCATAGCCCCAACTAACCCAATCACACTATTCATATTGCATAATAAATCTCTATTGCTTTGAGTCTCCAATGCTAGGGACTTAAGAGTTCCCATTATAAAGCTTTAAAACAATAAAAATTTCAATATTAATTCATCTTTATTGCTCTCCCCATGAAGTCAAAGGCTCTACTGGTCTTTTAAGTTACATTTATTAAGTGGCTTATATTACTAGATATGAAAAATATGTTCTCATAGCCTAACTATATGTATGTGTTCTGCCTAAAACATCTATCCATATTTTCCTTTAGCCATATCCATAACTATGGTGGAACTGTACCCAAAACTCTGGGATCCTAGCAAACATTTGAATCTTGATTTCAACAAATCCCAAAAATGTTGATCCTATTGAACTTATACCATAGACTAGAGTCATAGACAAAACAACTTTCTGATGCTTTTAAGTCTAAAGTTAAAGCTTATGAAGACAGTTATTTTCCATAGATACAGCAAAGTTACAATGTAAACCTAATCTATCTTTTTGCATGATCACAAGATTATTCATCAGTAAAATATCCCACTTTCAGCCTGAGCTCTCTCTATTCATAAATTATTTGGCACACTAAAACTTGGCGAGTCAGTCATAAGCAAATTAAATAGCAATTCTTCACAATGGAAACAACAAAGTACGAGGCAAGGACCACTACCACTGTTTCCGAGGGCCCTGGCATTGGCTTTGATCGCAGCTACCTGACTTCTGTTCTTGGCATCCTGAATGCCATCATTGTGCTCGCCGCCTTCTGCATGGGCGTCTCCTGCTCTGTGCCGACACTATTCTGGAGCTTCACCTCTGCCGCCGCCTATTCCAGCTTTGTTGCCTGGCAGATTCTCGTTGTCTTCATCATCATCTACCTGTTCTATATGCTGCGCATCCTGCCCAAGATCCCCGGCCCCATCGGACTGGCGGTGAGCAGACAGAGCTGAGGCGCTAAGACAGACAGGCAGACAGACAGACACTTAGACAGACAGACAGACAGACAGACGGACAGACAGACAGAAACAGGCAGACAGACAGACAGACACTGAGGCGCTAAGACAGACAGGCAGACAGACAGACGGACAGACAGACAGAAACAGGCAGACAGACAGACAGACACTGAGGCGCTAAGACAGACGGACAGACAGACGGACAGACAGACGGACAGACAGACGGACAGACAGACAGAAACAGGCAGACAGACACTGAGGCGCTAAGACAGACAGGCAGACAGGCAGACACTAAGACACTGAGACAGACAGACAGACAGAAACAGGCAGACAGGCAGACAGACAGAAAGAAACAGGCAGATAGACAAACATTCAAAAAGACAATAGGACGTATTGGTACATAGACACTCAGACAGAAAGAAACAGAATAACAGACATGGTCTCAAGTCACAAGTCAAGTCAGTGACCCAGACAAATACTCATTACCTGAATTCAATTGAACATTTCCCGCAGATGCTTATTTACCTGCTAATCAACTTTGTTTTTCTGTTCATCAGCATCGTGCTGTGCGCCATCAACATTGAGATATTTAAGGGCCCCGCGGCCTCCGCTATGGTGAGAGTCTGGAAGCTTTGCTTCAAGCAGTTTAATAGATTTAATAATTGCTCCTAAACTGCGCTATGAGAATTTTCATTGAAAATGCCAAGGTTCACCCTAAGCTCCAATTTCTAAGCTTTTGTTGCAAAAAATAGTAACAAAACCCGTTTATTACTACTAACCATCCGGCAGGTATTCGCCCTAATCGTTATCGGCGGCCATTTCGGCGTCGGCTTCCTGCTATTTCAAAAGTGGCGCGCTTCCGGTCACTACTTTCACAAGGGCGAGTGCGGTCACACCTTCTCTAGCAGCACCGCTACCGCCACCGCCACGGCCCAGTCTGGGGAACCCGGCCGTTATTAACTTGGTGTTCTGACTTGGTGTTAGACTGGCTGTGTATTTTCATCTGGCGTTGTGTCTTTAATAGTTAATTTATTATACCGTCTAGGTATTTTGTTGTCTATGTAGGTGAGTGCAAATTTGATCAGGTGACCTATAGTACCTTAGGTACTGTGTAAATAATACCAGATTAGTGACCGGAAGTAGGTAAATGTGACCTGATCAGTGACCAGAAGTAGATAACTGTAGCCTGATCAGTGGCCGAAAGTAGATAACAACCTTATCTACTGTAACCGTAACCGGAAGTTGATAACTGTAGCCTGATCAGTGACCGGAAGTATTTGCCTGTGACCTGATCAGTGACCGGAAATAGATGACTGTAACCTGATAAGTGACCGGAAGTAGATAACTGTAACCTGATCAGTGACCGGAAGTAAATGACTGTAGCATGATCAGTGACCGGAAGTAGATAACTGTAGCCTGATCAGTGACCGGAAGTAGATAACTGTAGCCTGATCAGTGACCGGAAGTATTTGCCTGTGACCTGATCAGTGACCGGGAAAAGATGACTGTAACCTGATCAGTGACCGGAAGTAGTTGACTGTAGCCTGATCAGTGACCGGAAGTAGATAACTGTAGCCTGATCAGTGACCGGAAGTAGATAACTGTAGCCTGATCAGTGACCGGAAGTATTTGCCTGTGACCTGATCAGTGACCGGAAGTATTTGCCTGTGACCTGATCAGTGACCGGAAGTAGTTGACTGTAGCCTGATCAGTGACAGGAAGTAGATAACTGTAACCTGATCAGTGACTGAAGGTAGGTAACTGTGACCGGAAGTAGATGACTAACCTGATCAGTGACCGTCAGTGACGTACCATTGACCACAATTTTCAAGATTTTAGCCATTCCCTTTTGATACGGTCATATAATTACCAACTATCCATTGCATGTTTTAATGTTTTCCATGTTGACTATCTCCGTGACTGGCTTCATGAGCAGATAATATATTGAATATTATTTTTACAGGGAACAAATTATTAATCTTTATCTCTATATTTCTAACCGTAGCTGTGGTCCAAAATGTTCTCTATTTATTAGCCTGTGAGTTTCCTGTGCAAATTGATAATTATTTACAAGTCTATACTTTCTGCGCTCAATCTATTTTTGGCTTTGATTGAATTTACGTTCAAACTACAAAGTACTCGTATATATAAGTTGCAATACTGATTTCTACAACCAAGTCACAGATTTTCTGCAAAAAGTTTGTGCAATACATATAGTCACATATCTCTAGTACAATAGCGCCTGTCGCAATGCCCAAATCAGTTCTTGTTTTTTATTGCCCTCTGCCAAATGCGTTCATTCCGAAAAATATAAAAATATACGTTTATTATTGCAGTCCAAATTTTGTCGTTTTTTACGCTTTCGTCCATCGGTTCGATTTGGTTCATTTGAAAAATACTTTTGTTATTTTGTCATTTAAATTTTTTGGATATCTTCAGGACAACAGTAAATAGGCTCAATAGACTGAAATTTTGATTTCCCTAGGTTGTACTAAACCCAAGGAATGCCAATACATCTTCAGCACAAAACAGCTTCTTAAATTTTAAGACAAACCATAGCGTCATTGCTTACCTGCCTACTGATAGTACAGTGGCAAGGAATTCGCAATTCGAATCCGATCAGAAGCCAACCAGCAGCCAGCCAACCAGCAGCAAGCCAACCAGCAGCCAGTTAATCAGCAGCCAGCCAACCAGCAGCCAGCCAACCAGCAGCCACCCAACCAGCAGCCAGCCAATTAGCAGTCAGCCAACTAGCAGCCAGCCAATCAGCAGCCACCCAACCAGCAGCCAGCCAACCAGCAGTCAGCCAACCAGCAGCCACCCAACCAGCAGCCACCCAACCAGCAGCCAGCCAATCAGCAGCCACCCAACCAGCAGCCGCCCAACCAACAGTCAGCCAACCAGCAGCCAGCCAACCAGCAGCCAGCCAATTAGCAGTCAGCCAACTAGCAGCCAGCCAATCAGCAGCCACCCAACCAGCAGCCAGCCAACCAGCAGTCAGCCAACCAGCAGCCACCCAACCAGCAGCCACCCAACCAGCAGCCAGCCAATCAGCAGCCACCCAACCAGCAGCCGCCCAACCAACAGTCAGCCAACCAGCAGCCAGCCAACCAGCAGCCCGCCAATCAGCAGCCAGCCAACCAGCAGCCAGCCAATCAGCAGCCAGCCAATGGGCGGAGGTCGTCGAGCTCCAGACGCGGTGTCGGCCTACGCCGGCTTCCTCAGTGGCGCTACGGTTCGCGCGCTGCTGCAGCCGCTGGACGTGATCAAGATCAGGTGGCAACTGCAGCTGGAGTCCATCAGCAGACGGGGTGACGGCGGCACCTACCAGAGCCTGCCGCAGACTGTGGGCCGAATCCTACGGGAGGAAGGCGCTCGAGCACTGTGGAAGGGTCACGTGCCCTGCCAGGTGGTGTCGGTGCTGTTCAACTCGGTGCAGTTTTACACCTTCGAGCGCAGCGGGCCGCCAGTTCGGGAGCTTCTTGGAGGCGGCAGCGACTTTGGTGCAGACTTTGTGTGCGGCGGCATCTCTGGGGTAGCGGCGGCGCTGAGCTGCCACCCGTTCGACACCTTGCGGACACGGCTGATTGGGCAGAGCGAGAAGAACCGCGTGTACTCTGGTCTGGTGCACGCTGTGACCCACATGTGGCGGTCGGAGGGTCCGCGTGTGTTCTTCCAGGTGAGTCACTGATTAGTGTGTTTTTCCAGGTGGGTCACTGACTGGTGTGTGTTCTTCCAGGTGGGCCACTGACTGGTGTGTGTGTTCTTCCAGGTGGGTCACTGATTGGCGTGTGTGTTCTTCCAGGTGGGTCACTGATTGGCGTGTGTGTTCTTCCAGGTGGGCCACTGACTGGTGTGTGTGTTCTTCCAGGTGGGTCACTGATTGGCGTGTGTGTTCTTCCAGGTGGGTCACTGACTGGTGTGTGTGTTTTTCCAGGTGGGTCACTGATTGCTGTGTTCGGTCACTGAGTCAAAATTTTGTTACATAACTTCAGGGTACAATTGCATTTTCAAATCACAAATGCCAGTCAGTTTGCCTCATCAATTTCCCCGCTCCATCTGCAGGGCCTGAATTCGAATCTGTGCATGACGATGCCGCAGGCGGCTAGCCGGTTCGCCTTCTACAAGCTGCTGTTCGGCCCCCTGGCCGACCGTTCTTCGGCGTCAGCCGCGGCCGCCGGCTCCGGCTTTCTGTCCGGCGTGCTGTCCAAGGCCCTCGTCTACCCCTTCGACGTCATGAAGAAGCGCCAGCAGGTGCGCGGCTTCGAGGCCGCCCGACGCGCGTTTGGCCGCGTGCAGGTGAACATGCTGACACCCTTTAGGACTGTCTGACACCCTTTAGGACTGTCTGACACCCTTTAGGACTGTCTGACACTCTTTAGGACTGTCTGACACCCTTTGGGACTGTCTGACACCCTTTGGGACTGTCTGACACCCTTTAGGACTGTCTGACACCCTTTAGGACTGTCTGACACCCTTTAGGACTGTCTGACACCCTTTGGGACTGTCTGACACCCTTTAGGACTGTCTGACACCCTTTGGGACTGTCTGACACCCTTTAGGACTGTCTGACACCCTTTAGGACTGTCTGACACCCTTTGGGACTGTCTGAAACCCTATAAAACTTTCTGACACCCTAGTTAGGACTCTCTGACACCATTTGAACCTGTCTGACACCCCTGGCACTGTCTGAAACCTCCCTTTTAATGTCAAATGTTTCGTAATAATTTCTGACACTTTTAACACATTAATAATGTCTGACACCTCTAGGACACGTCAACTACCCAGACTGTCGCCTGACACTCCTAACAGGTACTCCATGACACTTCAGGGCTGTAGCCTAGTGTTTAGAGCGTCGGGCTCACGACTTGAAGGTCGGGGGTTCGATTCCCGATCGCACTGGAACAGTTTGCGTCTTTGAGCAAGACACTTAACTCTGCATTGCTTCAGTTCACCCAGCTGTAAAATGGGTGCCAGCATAATTGAGGGTGTGTGGCGACCCCCCAGTCCTTGGACTGAACAGCCGTACGCAGCCTTCAGATGCGCCGCGCAAATAGCTGCGGCTGAGCTGTCGGTTGCACATCTACCCAATTAGGGCAGTTGTAATCAACTATTGTATATTATTATATGACGCTTCAGCATATCGTCTCGCATATCTGTTTCCCTCGGACTACCTCCGCCACCAATGCCCTCTCACGCACCCTACACAGCCCCGCTCCCCGCAGGACTCGGGCAGCAGCCGGACCATCGCAGCCTGCGCCTCCTTCATCTGGCGCAACGAAGGCCTTCGCGGGTTCTACAAAGGCCTGGGCCCGTCAATGCTGAAGGCTGGCCTGTTCACGTCCACCACTTTCTACTTCTTTGAACTTTACCGCTCGCTAATTCTGTCCGCTTTGTACTAAACGCTAAAAATGCTCATATTGCTACTTCTATTGGCCAGGCTTTCAGTAGTACACGCGCGCATTTTTTGCTATTCTAACAACTGTACGAAATGTACTTAAGAATCGCATCAATTCAAAATTTGTGTGCAATTCAATTGTATTCGGATCGTCAACTACAGTATTGATCCTGTTTTGCTTACATATGAATGTTTTTGCTCTTATTTTCCATTATGTTCTGGATTAATGTTCCGTTTACTCAAGCTTGCTGCAATAAAAGTAGAAATATGTCTGCTTAATGCAGTCTTGGTGCTTTTGTGTGCCTTGTTTAATTATTATTTTCATTCTTCCTTTCTTTTTGTCTTTACACTTTGAGTTTTTTTCGCTGGCTGCACACGTCTAAAAGCCGTTTAACTGTGCACACTTGATTGTGTTATCAAGCCAATATGGTGTGAATGTACTTGTAGGGTAAGAGATTTGCTTTTCTAACCCTGAATGTACATACATACATTATTGTTTGCAAGCCGTAGAGTAAGAACGTACATTCTGACAATGTACATTGCGGGGTAAGAGATTTGCTTTTCTAACCCTGAATGTACATTCATACTTTATTGTTTGCAAGCCATAGAGTAAGAACGTACATTCTGACAGTGTACATTGTGGGGTAAGAGATTTAATTTTCTAATCCCGAACGTACATTCTGTCTGTGTCATTCATGGGGCAAGAGATTTGCTCCTGTAACCCTGAATGTACATACTTTATTGTTAGCAAGTCATAGAGTAAGAACGTACATTCTGACAATGTACATTGCGGGGTAAGAGATTTGCTTTTCTAACCCTGAATGTACATTCATACTTTATTGTTTGCAAGCCATAAAATAAGAACGTACATTCTGACAGTGTACATTGTGGGGTAAGAGATTTAATTTTCTAATCCCGAACGTACATTCTGTCTGTGTCATTCATGGGGCAAGAGATTTGCTCCTGTAACCCTGAATGTACATACTTTATTGTTAGCAAGTCATAGAGTAAGAACGTACATTCTGTCAGTGGTAAGAGATTTTCTCCTCTGCCCCTGAGCGTACATTGATTTTTTGTTAGCAAGTCACTTGCGTAAATGTACATTCTGTCAGAGTAACATTAGAAAATTCGTATTGTTCCTTTTAATGGTTAAAAAATCTTTAATTAATTTTTATTCATTTGTTCTGCTGCTTTTAACATTAATTTTCTAAATAACAAAATCTACTGCAAGAAATCTTACCATGCCCTGTCGCGTGTACTTTTGCAACAATTATATCACCAACCAGCGGTAACGACCGTCGACCAACCATCCTTTGCCCCACTACGAGTAATGCATTTTTGATACTATTGATAAATATAAAGTCCTGTGGTAATCTTTATTGATTAATTTTGTCGAAATTAATATCATTGAGGGGATGTTTAAAGATGTCAAAAAACGCTTTTAATAAATTACTCTGCCACTACGGTCTGACTCATTCAGAGCTGTTTAAAAATTGGCTGAATTTACCTTGCTGCTCGAAGAACCAGTTGCCAACAATAAAAAGCTCCAGCAGCCAACCGGCAGTGGCGGTGAAAACCGTCTGAAACTGCCCACTCATAGTGGCGTGGCGGAGACATCGCAGTCAAAATTGTTTGAGGCAGAGAAGTCAGAGCAGGGCCAGCCAACCAGCAACGTTCAAACCAGCAACGTTCAAACCAGCAGCCAGCCAATCAGCAGCCAGCCAATCAGCAACCAGCCAACCAGCAGCCAGCCAACCAGCAGCCAGCCAACCAGCAGCCAGCCAACCAGCAACCAGCCAATCAGCAGCCAGCCAATCAGCAGCCACCCAATCAGTGGCCAGCCAACCAGCAGCCAGCCAACCAGCAGCCACCCAACCAGCAGCCACCCAACCAGCAGCCAGCCAATCAGCAGCCACCCAACCAGCAGCCGCCCAACCAACAGTCAGCCAACCAGCAGCCAGCCAACCAGCAGCCCGCCAATCAGCAGCCAGCCAACCAGCAGCCAGCCAACCAGCAGCCAGCCAATGGGCGGAGGTCGTCGAGCTCCAGACGCGGTGTCGGCCTACGCCGGCTTCCTCAGTGGCGCCACGGTTCGCGCGCTGCTGCAGCCGCTGGACGTGATCAAGATCAGGTGGCAACTGCAGCTGGAGTCCATCAGCAGACGGGGTGACGGCGGCACCTACCAGAGCCTGCCGCAGACTGTGGGCCGAATCCTACGGGAGGAAGGCGCTCGAGCACTGTGGAAGGGTCACGTGCCCTGCCAGGTGGTGTCGGTGCTGTTCAACTCGGTGCAGTTTTACACCTTCGAGCGCAGCGGGCCGCCAGTTCGGGAGCTGCTCGGAGGCGGCAGCGACTTTGGTGCAGACTTTGTGTGCGGCGGCATCTCTGGGGTAGCGGCGGCGCTGAGCTGCCACCCGTTCGACACCTTGCGGACACGGCTGATTGGGCAGAGCGAGAAGAACCGCGTGTACTCTGGTCTGGTGCACGCTGTGACCCACATGTGGCGGTCGGAGGGTCCGCGTGTGTTCTTCCAGGTGAGTCACTGATTAGTGTGTTTTTCCAGGTGGGTCACTGACTGGTGTGTGTTCTTCCAGGTGGGCCACTGACTGGTGTGTGTGTTCTTCCAGGTGGGTCACTGACTGGTGTGTGTGTTTTTCCAGGTGGGTCACTGATTGCTGTGTTCGGTCACTGAGTCAAAATTTTGTTACATAACTTCAGGGTACAATTGCATTTTCAAATCACAAATGCCAGTCAGTTTGCCTCATCAATTTCCCCGCTCCATCTGCAGGGCCTGAATTCGAATCTGTGCATGACGATGCCGCAGGCGGCTAGCCGGTTCGCCTTCTACAAGCTGCTGTTCGGCCCCCTGGCCGACCGTTCTTCGGCGTCAGCCGCGGCCGCCGGCTCCGGCTTTCTGTCCGGCGTGCTGTCCAAGGCCCTCGTCTACCCCTTCGACGTCATGAAGAAGCGCCAGCAGGTGCGCGGCTTCGAGGCCGCCCGACGCGCGTTTGGCCGCGTGCAGGTGAACATGCTGACACCCTTTAGGACTGTCTGACACCCTTTAGGACTGTCTGACACCCTTTAGGACTGTCTGACACTCTTTAGGACTGTCTGACACCCTTTGGGACTGTCTGACACCCTTTGGGACTGTCTGACACCCTTTAGGACTGTCTGACACCCTTTAGGACTGTCTGACACCCTTTAGGACTGTCTGACACCCTTTGGGACTGTCTGACACCCTTTAGGACTGTCTGACACCCTTTGGGACTGTCTGACACCCTTTAGGACTGTCTGACACCCTTTAGGACTGTCTGACACCCTTTGGGACTGTCTGAAACCCTATAAAACTTTCTGACACCCTAGTTAGGACTCTCTGACACCATTTGAACCTGTCTGACACCCCTGGCACTGTCTGAAACCTCCCTTTTAATGTCAAATGTTTCGTAATAATTTCTGACACTTTTAACACATTAATAATGTCTGACACCTCTAGGACACGTCAACTACCCAGACTGTCGCCTGACACTCCTAACAGGTACTCCATGACACTTCAGGGCTGTAGCCTAGTGTTTAGAGCGTCGGGCTCACGACTTGAAGGTCGGGGGTTCGATTCCCGATCGCACTGGAACAGTTTGCGTCTTTGAGCAAGACACTTAACTCTGCATTGCTTCAGTTCACCCAGCTGTAAAATGGGTGCCAGCATAATTGAGGGTGTGTGGCGACCCCCCAGTCCTTGGACTGAACAGCCGTACGCAGCCTTCAGATGCGCCGCGCAAATAGCTGCGGCTGAGCTGTCGGTTGCACATCTACCCAATTAGGGCAGTTGTAATCAACTATTGTATATTATTATATGACGCTTCAGCATATCGTCTCGCATATCTGTTTCCCTCGGACTACCTCCGCCACCAATGCCCTCTCACGCACCCTACACAGCCCCGCTCCCCGCAGGACTCGGGCAGCAGCCGGACCATCGCAGCCTGCGCCTCCTTCATCTGGCGCAACGAAGGCCTTCGCGGGTTCTACAAAGGCCTGGGCCCGTCAATGCTGAAGGCTGGCCTGTTCACGTCCACCACTTTCTACTTCTTTGAACTTTACCGCTCGCTAATTCTGTCCGCTTTGTACTAAACGCTAAAAATGCTCATATTGCTACTTCTATTGGCCAGGCTTTCAGTAGTACACGCGCGCATTTTTTGCTATTCTAACAACTGTACGAAATGTACTTAAGAATCGCATCAATTCAAAATTTGTGTGCAATTCAATTGTATTCGGATCGTCAACTACAGTATTGATCCTGTTTTGCTTACATATGAATGTTTTTGCTCTTATTTTCCATTATGTTCTGGATTAATGTTCCGTTTACTCAAGCTTGCTGCAATAAAAGTAGAAATATGTCTGCTTAATGCAGTCTTGGTGCTTTTGTGTGCCTTGTTTAATTATTATTTTCATTCTTCCTTTCTTTTTGTCTTTACACTTTGAGTTTTTTTCGCTGGCTGCACACGTCTAAAAGCCGTTTAACTGTGCACACTTGATTGTGTTATCAAGCCAATATGGTGTGAATGTACTTGTAGGGTAAGAGATTTGCTTTTCTAACCCTGAATGTACATACATACATTATTGTTTGCAAGCCGTAGAGTAAGAACGTACATTCTGACAATGTACATTGCGGGGTAAGAGATTTGCTTTTCTAACCCTGAATGTACATTCATACTTTATTGTTTGCAAGCCATAGAGTAAGAACGTACATTCTGACAGTGTACATTGTGGGGTAAGAGATTTAATTTTCTAATCCCGAACGTACATTCTGTCTGTGTCATTCATGGGGCAAGAGATTTGCTCCTGTAACCCTGAATGTACATACTTTATTGTTAGCAAGTCATAGAGTAAGAACGTACATTCTGACAATGTACATTGCGGGGTAAGAGATTTGCTTTTCTAACCCTGAATGTACATTCATACTTTATTGTTTGCAAGCCATAAAATAAGAACGTACATTCTGACAGTGTACATTGTGGGGTAAGAGATTTAATTTTCTAATCCCGAACGTACATTCTGTCTGTGTCATTCATGGGGCAAGAGATTTGCTCCTGTAACCCTGAATGTACATACTTTATTGTTAGCAAGTCATAGAGTAAGAACGTACATTCTGTCAGTGGTAAGAGATTTTCTCCTCTGCCCCTGAGCGTACATTGATTTTTTGTTAGCAAGTCACTTGCGTAAATGTACATTCTGTCAGAGTAACATTAGAAAATTCGTATTGTTCCTTTTAATGGTTAAAAAATCTTTAATTAATTTTTATTCATTTGTTCTGCTGCTTTTAACATTAATTTTCTAAATAACAAAATCTACTGCAAGAAATCTTACCATGCCCTGTCGCGTGTACTTTTGCAACAATTATATCACCAACCAGCGGTAACGACCGTCGACCAACCATCCTTTGCCCCACTACGAGTAATGCATTTTTGATACTATTGATAAATATAAAGTCCTGTGGTAATCTTTATTGATTAATTTTGTCGAAATTAATATCATTGAGGGGATGTTTAAAGATGTCAAAAAACGCTTTTAATAAATTACTCTGCCACTACGGTCTGACTCATTCAGAGCTGTTTAAAAATTGGCTGAATTTACCTTGCTGCTCGAAGAACCAGTTGCCAACAATAAAAAGCTCCAGCAGCCAACCGGCAGTGGCGGTGAAAACCGTCTGAAACTGCCCACTCATAGTGGCGTGGCGGAGACATCGCAGTCAAAATTGTTTGAGGCAGAGAAGTCAGAGCAGGGCCAGCCAACCAGCAACGTTCAAACCAGCAACGTTCAAACCAGCAGCCAGCCAATCAGCAGCCAGCCAATCAGCAACCAGCCAACCAGCAGCCAGCCAACCAGCAGCCAGCCAACCAGCAGCCAGCCAACCAGCAACCAGCCAATCAGCAGCCAGCCAATCAGCAGCCACCCAATCAGTGGCCAGCCAACCAGCAGCCAGCCAACCAGCAGCCACCCAACCAGCAGCCACCCAACCAGCAGCCAGCCAATCAGCAGCCACCCAACCAGCAGCCGCCCAACCAACAGTCAGCCAACCAGCAGCCAGCCAACCAGCAGCCCGCCAATCAGCAGCCAGCCAACCAGCAGCCAGCCAACCAGCAGCCAGCCAATGGGCGGAGGTCGTCGAGCTCCAGACGCGGTGTCGGCCTACGCCGGCTTCCTCAGTGGCGCCACGGTTCGCGCGCTGCTGCAGCCGCTGGACGTGATCAAGATCAGGTGGCAACTGCAGCTGGAGTCCATCAGCAGACGGGGTGACGGCGGCACCTACCAGAGCCTGCCGCAGACTGTGGGCCGAATCCTACGGGAGGAAGGCGCTCGAGCACTGTGGAAGGGTCACGTGCCCTGCCAGGTGGTGTCGGTGCTGTTCAACTCGGTGCAGTTTTACACCTTCGAGCGCAGCGGGCCGCCAGTTCGGGAGCTGCTCGGAGGCGGCAGCGACTTTGGTGCAGACTTTGTGTGCGGCGGCATCTCTGGGGTAGCGGCGGCGCTGAGCTGCCACCCGTTCGACACCTTGCGGACACGGCTGATTGGGCAGAGCGAGAAGAACCGCGTGTACTCTGGTCTGGTGCACGCTGTGACCCACATGTGGCGGTCGGAGGGTCCGCGTGTGTTCTTCCAGGTGAGTCACTGATTAGTGTGTTTTTCCAGGTGGGTCACTGACTGGTGTGTGTTCTTCCAGGTGGGCCACTGACTGGTGTGTGTGTTCTTCCAGGTGGGTCACTGACTGGTGTGTGTGTTTTTCCAGGTGGGTCACTGATTGCTGTGTTCGGTCACTGAGTCAAAATTTTGTTACATAACTTCAGGGTACAATTGCATTTTCAAATCACAAATGCCAGTCAGTTTGCCTCATCAATTTCCCCGCTCCATCTGCAGGGCCTGAATTCGAATCTGTGCATGACGATGCCGCAGGCGGCTAGCCGGTTCGCCTTCTACAAGCTGCTGTTCGGCCCCCTGGCCGACCGTTCTTCGGCGTCAGCCGCGGCCGCCGGCTCCGGCTTTCTGTCCGGCGTGCTGTCCAAGGCCCTCGTCTACCCCTTCGACGTCATGAAGAAGCGCCAGCAGGTGCGCGGCTTCGAGGCCGCCCGACGCGCGTTTGGCCGCGTGCAGGTGAACATGCTGACACCCTTTAGGACTGTCTGACACCCTTTAGGACTGTCTGACACCCTTTAGGACTGTCTGACACTCTTTAGGACTGTCTGACACCCTTTGGGACTGTCTGACACCCTTTGGGACTGTCTGACACCCTTTAGGACTGTCTGACACCCTTTAGGACTGTCTGACACCCTTTAGGACTGTCTGACACCCTTTGGGACTGTCTGACACCCTTTAGGACTGTCTGACACCCTTTGGGACTGTCTGACACCCTTTAGGACTGTCTGACACCCTTTAGGACTGTCTGACACCCTTTGGGACTGTCTGAAACCCTATAAAACTTTCTGACACCCTAGTTAGGACTCTCTGACACCATTTGAACCTGTCTGACACCCCTGGCACTGTCTGAAACCTCCCTTTTAATGTCAAATGTTTCGTAATAATTTCTGACACTTTTAACACATTAATAATGTCTGACACCTCTAGGACACGTCAACTACCCAGACTGTCGCCTGACACTCCTAACAGGTACTCCATGACACTTCAGGGCTGTAGCCTAGTGTTTAGAGCGTCGGGCTCACGACTTGAAGGTCGGGGGTTCGATTCCCGATCGCACTGGAACAGTTTGCGTCTTTGAGCAAGACACTTAACTCTGCATTGCTTCAGTTCACCCAGCTGTAAAATGGGTGCCAGCATAATTGAGGGTGTGTGGCGACCCCCCAGTCCTTGGACTGAACAGCCGTACGCAGCCTTCAGATGCGCCGCGCAAATAGCTGCGGCTGAGCTGTCGGTTGCACATCTACCCAATTAGGGCAGTTGTAATCAACTATTGTATATTATTATATGACGCTTCAGCATATCGTCTCGCATATCTGTTTCCCTCGGACTACCTCCGCCACCAATGCCCTCTCACGCACCCTACACAGCCCCGCTCCCCGCAGGACTCGGGCAGCAGCCGGACCATCGCAGCCTGCGCCTCCTTCATCTGGCGCAACGAAGGCCTTCGCGGGTTCTACAAAGGCCTGGGCCCGTCAATGCTGAAGGCTGGCCTGTTCACGTCCACCACTTTCTACTTCTTTGAACTTTACCGCTCGCTAATTCTGTCCGCTTTGTACTAAACGCTAAAAATGCTCATATTGCTACTTCTATTGGCCAGGCTTTCAGTAGTACACGCGCGCATTTTTTGCTATTCTAACAACTGTACGAAATGTACTTAAGAATCGCATCAATTCAAAATTTGTGTGCAATTCAATTGTATTCGGATCGTCAACTACAGTATTGATCCTGTTTTGCTTACATATGAATGTTTTTGCTCTTATTTTCCATTATGTTCTGGATTAATGTTCCGTTTACTCAAGCTTGCTGCAATAAAAGTAGAAATATGTCTGCTTAATGCAGTCTTGGTGCTTTTGTGTGCCTTGTTTAATTATTATTTTCATTCTTCCTTTCTTTTTGTCTTTACACTTTGAGTTTTTTTCGCTGGCTGCACACGTCTAAAAGCCGTTTAACTGTGCACACTTGATTGTGTTATCAAGCCAATATGGTGTGAATGTACTTGTAGGGTAAGAGATTTGCTTTTCTAACCCTGAATGTACATACATACATTATTGTTTGCAAGCCGTAGAGTAAGAACGTACATTCTGACAATGTACATTGCGGGGTAAGAGATTTGCTTTTCTAACCCTGAATGTACATTCATACTTTATTGTTTGCAAGCCATAGAGTAAGAACGTACATTCTGACAGTGTACATTGTGGGGTAAGAGATTTAATTTTCTAATCCCGAACGTACATTCTGTCTGTGTCATTCATGGGGCAAGAGATTTGCTCCTGTAACCCTGAATGTACATACTTTATTGTTAGCAAGTCATAGAGTAAGAACGTACATTCTGACAATGTACATTGCGGGGTAAGAGATTTGCTTTTCTAACCCTGAATGTACATTCATACTTTATTGTTTGCAAGCCATAAAATAAGAACGTACATTCTGACAGTGTACATTGTGGGGTAAGAGATTTAATTTTCTAATCCCGAACGTACATTCTGTCTGTGTCATTCATGGGGCAAGAGATTTGCTCCTGTAACCCTGAATGTACATACTTTATTGTTAGCAAGTCATAGAGTAAGAACGTACATTCTGTCAGTGGTAAGAGATTTTCTCCTCTGCCCCTGAGCGTACATTGATTTTTTGTTAGCAAGTCACTTGCGTAAATGTACATTCTGTCAGAGTAACATTAGAAAATTCGTATTGTTCCTTTTAATGGTTAAAAAATCTTTAATTAATTTTTATTCATTTGTTCTGCTGCTTTTAACATTAATTTTCTAAATAACAAAATCTACTGCAAGAAATCTTACCATGCCCTGTCGCGTGTACTTTTGCAACAATTATATCACCAACCAGCGGTAACGACCGTCGACCAACCATCCTTTGCCCCACTACGAGTAATGCATTTTTGATACTATTGATAAATATAAAGTCCTGTGGTAATCTTTATTGATTAATTTTGTCGAAATTAATATCATTGAGGGGATGTTTAAAGATGTCAAAAAACGCTTTTAATAAATTACTCTGCCACTACGGTCTGACTCATTCAGAGCTGTTTAAAAATTGGCTGAATTTACCTTGCTGCTCGAAGAACCAGTTGCCAACAATAAAAAGCTCCAGCAGCCAACCGGCAGTGGCGGTGAAAACCGTCTGAAACTGCCCACTCATAGTGGCGTGGCGGAGACATCGCAGTCAAAATTGTTTGAGGCAGAGAAGTCAGAGCAGGGCCAGCCAACCAGCAACGTTCAAACCAGCAACGTTCAAACCAGCAGCCAGCCAATCAGCAGCCAGCCAATCAGCAACCAGCCAACCAGCAGCCAGCCAACCAGCAGCCAGCCAACCAGCAGCCAGCCAACCAGCAACCAGCCAATCAGCAGCCAGCCAATCAGCAGCCACCCAATCAGTGGCCAGCCAACCAGCAGCCAGCCAACCAGCAGCCACCCAACCAGCAGCCACCCAACCAGCAGCCAGCCAATCAGCAGCCACCCAACCAGCAGCCGCCCAACCAACAGTCAGCCAACCAGCAGCCAGCCAACCAGCAGCCCGCCAATCAGCAGCCAGCCAACCAGCAGCCAGCCAACCAGCAGCCAGCCAATGGGCGGAGGTCGTCGAGCTCCAGACGCGGTGTCGGCCTACGCCGGCTTCCTCAGTGGCGCCACGGTTCGCGCGCTGCTGCAGCCGCTGGACGTGATCAAGATCAGGTGGCAACTGCAGCTGGAGTCCATCAGCAGACGGGGTGACGGCGGCACCTACCAGAGCCTGCCGCAGACTGTGGGCCGAATCCTACGGGAGGAAGGCGCTCGAGCACTGTGGAAGGGTCACGTGCCCTGCCAGGTGGTGTCGGTGCTGTTCAACTCGGTGCAGTTTTACACCTTCGAGCGCAGCGGGCCGCCAGTTCGGGAGCTGCTCGGAGGCGGCAGCGACTTTGGTGCAGACTTTGTGTGCGGCGGCATCTCTGGGGTAGCGGCGGCGCTGAGCTGCCACCCGTTCGACACCTTGCGGACACGGCTGATTGGGCAGAGCGAGAAGAACCGCGTGTACTCTGGTCTGGTGCACGCTGTGACCCACATGTGGCGGTCGGAGGGTCCGCGTGTGTTCTTCCAGGTGGGTCACTGATTGGCGTGTGTGTTCTTCCAGGTGGGTCACTGATTGGCGTGTGTGTTCTTCCAGGTGGGTCACTGATTGGCGTGTGTGTTCTTCCAGGTGGGTCACTGATTGGCGTGTGTTCTTCCAGGTGGGTCACTGATTGGCGTGTGTTCTTCCAGGTGGGTTACTGATTAGTGTGATCTTCCAGATGGGTCACTGATTAGTGTGTTCTTCCAGGTGGGTCCCTGATTAGTGTGTTCTTCCAGGTGGGTCACTGATTGGTGTGTTTTCTTCCAGGTGGGTCACTGATTGGTGTGTGTTCTTCCAGGTGGGACACTGATTGCTGTGTTTTCTTCCAGGTGGGTCACTGATTGGCGTGTGTTCTTCCAGGTGGGTCACTGATTAGTGTGTTCTTCCAGCTGGGTCACTGACTGGTGTGTGTTCTTCCAGGTGGGTCACTGATTGGTGTGTTTTCTTCCAGGTGGGTCACTGATTGCTGTGTGTTCTTCCAGGTGTGACACGGATCGGTGTGTACTATGTTTCATTGGCTTTCCACGTTACATACTGGCCCTGTGGGTCAGAGTGGCCCTGTGCCGTAGCAAATCTGCAGTCTAATATCTTGCTCCATCACTTTGCCGCAGGGCCTGGGCCCCAACCTAGCCATGATGGCCGGTCAGTCCAGTGTGCACTTTGCCGTCTACCACGGCCTGCGCCGCCTCCTGAACGACGTCGACGGCAGTGTCGGCAGCAGCGGGGGCGACGCCCTGACGGCAGGTTTCGCGGCCGGCGTGGCAGCCAAGTCGGTAGTTTATCCGCTGGACGTGCTGAAGAAGCGCCAGCAGGTCCGCGGCTTCGAGGCTGCCCGACTCTGCTTTGGCCGGGTGCAGGTGAGGCTGGAGCTGGTATGGTAGTCATATCCCAGTCACATCCCAGTCACATGCCAGTCACATTCCAGTCGCATGACAGTCACTTCAATCACAGGTATGCCACATCCCAGTCACAGATAAGCCACATCCCAGTCACAGGAAAGCCACATCCCAGTCACAGGTAAGCCACCTCCGAGTCACAGATAAGTGACATCCCAGTCACAGCTCAGTCACATCGCAGTCTCAGATAAGCCACATCCAAGTCACAGATAAGCCACATCCAAGTCACAGATAAGCCACATCCAAGTCACAGGTAAGCCACCTCCGAGTCACAGATAAGTGACATCCCAGTCACAGCTCAGTCACATCGCAGTCTCAGATAAGCCACATCCAAGTCACAGATAAGCCACATCCCAGTCACAGGAAAGCCACATCCCAGTCACAGGTAAGCCACCTCCGAGTCACAGATAAGTGACATCCCAGTCACAGCTCAGTCACATCGCAGTCTCAGATAAGCCACATCCAAGTCACAGATAAGCCACATCCAAGTCACAGATAAGCCACATCCAAGTCACAGGTAAGCCACCTCCGAGTCACAGATAAGTGACATCCCAGTCACAGCTCAGTCACATCGCAGTCTCAGATAAGCCACATCCAAGTCACAGATAAGCCACATCCCAGTCACAGGAAAGCCACATCCCAGTCACAGGTAAGTCACATCCAAGTCACAGATAAGCCACATCCCAGTCACAGATAAGTGACATCCCAGTCACAGATAAGTGACATCCCAGTCACAGGTAAGCCACATCCAAGTCACAGGTAAGCCACATCCCAGTCACAGGTAAGTCACATCCCAGTCACAGGTAAGCCACATCCCAGTCACAGATAAGTCACATCCCAGTCACAGATAAGTCACATCCCAGTCACAGATAAGTCACATCCCAGTCACAGGAAAGCCACATCCCAGTCACAGGTAAGCCACATCCCAGTCACAGGTAAGCCACATCCCAGTCACAGGAAAGCCACATCCCAGTCACAGGTAAACCACATCCAAGTCACAGGTAAGCCACATCCCAGTCACAGGTAAGCCACATCCCAGTCACAAATAAGCCACATCCCAGTCACAGATAAGTCACATCCCAGTCACAGATAAGTCACATCCCAGTCACAGGAAAGCCACATCCCAGTCACAGGTAAGCCACATCCCAGTCACAGATAAGTCACATCCCAGTCACAGGAAAGCCACATCCCAGTCACAGGTAAGCCACATCCCAGTCACAGGTTAGTCACATCCCAGTCACAGGTAAGCCACATCCCAGTCACAGGTAAGCCACATCCCAGTCACAGGTAAGCCACATCCCAGTCACAGGTAAGCCACATCTTAGTCACAGGTAAGCCACATCCCAGTCACAGGTAAGCCACATCTTAGTCACAGGTAAGCCACATCCCAGTTACACCTGAGCCTGCCACAGCTCATCCAGTGCCCCCAATTCGCTGCTCAAACCGCAGACTCCGGCCAGTCGCTGGGCCGCTGCCTACGCAGCCGACATGATTCGCCGAGAAGGCCCCACCGCGCTGTTCAAAGGCTTCGTTCCCGCTGCCATGAAGTCTGGTCTGGTTACTGGGCTCACGTTTTACACCTATGAGGCCTATGTGGCCCTGCTGGTTGATAAACGCTAAACAGGCACATGGTGGGGCGAATCCCGTCCTGATTTTAGTTTGTTGCAAATTTCACTACTAATACTACTTTATAGTAATATTTCAAAAACCCTTGCCTTTAGAAGCTTTTTTCCAGCTGTTTCTTTTGTCTTTCGTTTAGAAGTTGGCGCCTAAATTCCTATGATAAAAATGAAAGTTTAAATAGTCACTCGTGTACTTCTGTTTCGGTTTTTGTCCAGGATTTCTTTGACGGAATTGTGCACGTTCAGGAGCGGATTGGGGGCGGATGTTCAGGAGCGGATTGGGGGCGGATGTTATTGAGCGGATTGGGGGCGGATGTTATTGAGCGGATTGGGGGCGGATGTTATTGAGCGGATTGGGGGCGGATGTTATTGAGCGGATTGGGGGCGGATGTTCAGGAGCGGAATGGGCGGATATTCAGGAGCAGATTGGGGGCGGATGTTCAGGAGCGGATTGGGGGCGGATGTTCAGGAGCGGATTGGGGGCGGATATTCAGGAGCGGATTAGGGGCGGATGTTCAGGAGCGGATTTGGATTCTCACTGTAGACTGTAAGGTGTAGATTTGCAAAGTCTACAAAGTCTATTTCTTGCGTCTTTGCAATGATCTTTCTTGGCTGAAATTTCATGAAACTTTGCTGTGGTTTTTTTTGTAAATTCATTAGTTATTTCGAATGCTTCAAATATATATTGTATTGCTAGATTCTTTTTTTAAATAAAAAACATACAGTTAACACAATTTTTTTCTGATTTTTGTAAAGCAAAAAAAAACAGTTTGCGCATTTATTTGTCCCAGCTACTAGCAGTAGTATGCTTGGTTAAAGTTTAGTTAAAGCGTAAAAGTTGTTGATGTTTGATGTTAGCTTAAGAGTGCATAAAAGCAATTGAAAAAACGCATTGCAGACACTTTTGTTCCAATCGCATTGGAAAAATTATGATGACTTTTGACAAGCGAAGGTGTAAAGCTGATTAAAGATTCAAAATATGTACACAACAGTTCTTAAAAAAGTATTAGTAGTGCTAATATATAAGCTGCTATGTCAGTCGCGCTTATCAGAACCCGGAGCAAATTATCACGCTTCTCTCATGGACTTTCAATTCAACCTTCACGGTCTCCGGAATCTGTGGGCGGATTTTATAATGGTTGGTGAGCGTTTGAAATATTACTGGCGAATGATGGAGTCTAATGGGATGAGCGCGTATGGGGGGATTACAGGATCTGTTGAATTATGAAAACTAGAAAATTATGCAATTCGGGGGATTTAGGAAACCAGGGGAATTATTAAATCTAAGGAATTATAAAAATCTAGGGGAATTATGAAATCCGGGGGATTTTAGCATCCGGGGATTTAGGAAACCAGGGGAACTATTAAATCTAAAAAATTATAAAAATCTAGGGGAATTATGAAATCCGGGGGAATTATAAAAATCTGGGGGAATTATGAAATCCGGGGGAATTATAAAAATCTGGGGGAATTATGAAATCCGGAGGAAATTATGAAATCCTGAGTATTGTGAAATTATTGCAATTATGAAATCAGAGGGAATTATGAAATCCGGGGGAATTATGAAATCCGGGGGAATTATGAAATCCGGGGAATTATGAAATCCGGGGGAATTATGAAATCCAGGGGAACTATGAAATCCAGGGGAATTATGAAATCCAGGGTATTTATAAAATCTAGGGGAATTATGAACCCCTTAGTAATAAAAGGGAGTAATGCAACCTCACTAATGAATGGTTTGAGAAGCTGCTCACGTCTCAGTCAGTATGACCTGGCCTCAGCCTTCGGCCGCTTCAGCTGCACCTTGAGCCGCTTGCAGCCCACCTGGAAGCCGTTCATGGCCTGGATGGCCAAGGCGGCAGAGGTGGCATTGTCGAAGCTGACAAAGCCGAAGCACTTGCTCTGGCTGGTGGCCCGGTCAATGTACACCTTGGCGGAGATCACCGTGCCGAATGGGGCGAACATCTGGGCGAGTTCGCAGTCGCCAAACTCGGCGGGCAGATGATAGATGAACAGGTTGGCAGCGTCTGGCCCGGTGAGAATGAAGTCGCTGGAGCCGTCCTTGTGCTGCACCGGCATTGTGATGGCGCGCTGGGCGATGGCCGCGGCCGAGATGGCCGGGTAGGCCGATGGGTACGCGGCTGCTGGTGGGTGGCAGGTGCGGGATGGGGTGAGAAAATTTCCTATCGTTCGTTTCGAGTGGCAACATCCGGTGGACATTAAAGTACACAGGTGGACATTATGGCACACAGGTGGACATTATGGCACACAGGTGGACATTATGGCACACAGGTGGAAATTATGACACACAGGCGGACATTATGACACACAGGTGTACATTCAAGCACACAGGCGGACATTATGGCACACAGGTGGACATTATGGCACACAGGTGGACATTATGACACACAGGTGGACATTATGGCACACAGGTGGACATTATGGCACACAGGTGGACATTATGGTACACAGGTGGACATTATGGCACACAGGTGGACATTATGGCACACAGGTGGACATTATGGTACACAGATGGACATTCAAGCACACAGGTGGACATTATGGTACACAGATGGACATTCAGGCACACAGGTGGACATTATGGCACACAGGTGGACATTCAGGCACACAGGTGGACATTCAAGCACACAGGTGAACATTCAGGCACACAGGTGGATATTCAGGCACGCAGGTGGACATTGTGGCACACAGGTGGACATTCAGGCACACAGGTGGACATTATGGCACGTAGGTGGACATTGTGATACACAGGTGGACATTCAAGCACACAGGTGAACATTCAGGCACACAGGTGGACATTCAGGCACACAGGTGGATATTCAGGCACACAGGTGGACATTCAGGCACACAGGTGGATATTCAAGCACACAAACATGAACATATACTAGTACATATCCTTAAGATAGCAAACGCATTATACAACGCAGGCAATCAAGCATCTCTCACCCATAGATGCAAACGGATGCATAGTGGCCGAGTACATGGCGTGCATTGGCTCAGAACCTACAATTGGAAAGTTTAGGAAACGGATCTTATGTACGTGCATTGGTAATTGGGATTATCTAGAAATGGGAGAATTGGGATTGATTATCTGGGGAATTGGGATTGATTATCGACGGAATCGGGATTGATTATCTGGGAAATTGGCATTGATTATCTGGGGAATTGGGATTGATTATCTGGGGAATTGGGATTTATTATCTGGGGAATTGAGATTGATTATCTGGGGAATTGAGATTGATTATCTGGGGAATTGAGATTGATTAACTGGGGAATTGAGATTGATTATCTGGGGAATTGGCATTGATTTTTTGGGGAATTGGGATTGATTATCGGCGGAATCGGGATTGATTATCTGGGGAATCGGGATTGATTATCGGCGGAATCGGGATTGATTATCTGGGGAATCGGATTGATTATCGGCGGAATCGGGATTGATTATCTGGGGAATCGGGATTGATTATCGGCGGAATCGGGATTGATTATCTGGGGAATCGGGATTGATTATCTGGGGAATCGGGATTGATTATCGGCGGAATCGGGATTGATTATCTGGGGAATCGGGATTGATTATCGGCGGAATTGGGATTGATTATCTGGGGAATTGGGATTGATTATCTGGGGAATTGGGATTGATTATCTGGGGAATTGGGATTGATTATCTGGGGAATTGGGATTGATTATCTGGGGAATTGGGATTGATTATCTGGGGAATTGGGATTGATTATCTGGGGAATTGAGATTGATTATCTGGGGAATTGAGATTGATTATCTGGGGAATTGGGATTGATTATCTGGGGAATTGGGATTGATTATCTGGGGAATTGGGATTGATTATCTGGGGAATTGGGATTGATTATCTGGGGAATTGGGAGTTATTAACTTGGTGGCTAGTATTCCCCCGTCAGAGGATTGGGGATTTACAGTGGGCTTCAGTATCAAATATCTCAGCCGATATGTATCGAAAATGCATTTCACTCACTATTAAAAAATGCATTCGAAGCGCCACCGTTGGAGGTGAAAATCTGCGACTGGTCAGGCGGGCTGCCCGGGTTCCCGGCGGCAACAAGAGCGGTCGGCAGCTGCAGATGGTGCGGCGGTGGCGGAGGCGGCGGGACGGACATCGGCGCCTGAAGCTGCGGTGGTGCGCCAAGGCCGGCCAAAGCTGATTGAGGACTCTGCAGGCCTGGCAGTGCCTGATGGTGTTGCTGCTGCTGCTGCTGCTGCTGAGCAGCCTGAAGCTGCACAGCGAGTGCCGCCATGGGGTTCACGTAGCCGGAGCTCTGCTGCAGCTGGTTCTGCTGCACCAGTGATGGGATTAATTTGGGATCATGTATGGGATTCCAATCCCATATATTGGGATTCCTATGTTGATAGGACCAACATGGGATCACAGATAGGGTCACAGATGGATTAATTAGGGCTCGTAGGTTGAATCAATTTAGGATTGTAGATGGGATCAATTTGGGATCATAGTTGGGATCAATTTTGGATCATAGATGGGATCAATTTGGGATCATAGATAGGATCAATTCGGGATCATAGATGGGATCAATTTGGGATCATAGATGGGATCAATTTTGGATCATAGATGGGATCAATTTTGAATCATAGATAGGATCAATTCGGGATCATAGATGGGATCAATTAGGGATCATAAATGGGATCAACTAGATCGTAGATGGGACCAATTTGGAATCCTAGATTTGATCAATTGAGGATCATAGATTAGATGCGTTGAGGATTGTAGACAGGGATTAGTATCAATTTTGATGGGGTGGGATCACAAATATTGGATCAATATGGAATTTCAGATGGGATCAATTTGATAACGGCATAAAAACGGCATCAATGTGGGATCAGGGAAGATGGGATCAAGCTAGGACCCAGCACATCCCGAATCTCATATCCTGTCTCCCTACTCACCTGCAACAGGTGCGACTGTCCTCCAGCGGCCGCCATGTGCTGCCCGATCCCGAAGCCGGGGCTGTAGGCGCTTAGCGGCCCCACAGTCTGCTGCAGCTTGCGGATCTGCCGCTCCCGCTCGTTGTCGGCGAATTTCACCACAATGGAGCTGGTGGCCCCCTGCGGTGCAGTAATGTGAGATAGAAGTTCAATACTTGTCATACGTACTACTGTCACTTGGAATTGTTCAGTAGTATGACGGGACTGTGGTTGAACGGTTGATTGAATGCTTTAGGGAGGCATCTATAGGGAATGATTCAGGGAAGCAGTGAACAATGATTCAGGGAAGCAGTGAACAATGATTCAGGGAAGCAGTGAACAATGATTCAGGGAAGCAGTGAACAATGATTCAGGGAAGCAGTGAAGAATGATTCAGGGAACTAGTGAAGAATGATTCAGGGAAGCAGTGAAGAATAATTCAGGGAACTAGTGAAGAATGATTCAGGGAAGCAGTGAAGAATAATTCAGGGAACTAGTGAAGAATGATTCAGGGAACTGGTGAAGAATAATTCAGGGAACTGGTGAAGAATAATTCAGGGAACTGGTGAAGAATAATTCAGGGAACTAGTGAAGAATGATTCAGGGAAGCAGTGAAGAATGATTCAGGGAAGCAGTGAAGAATGATTCAGGGAAGCAGTGAACAATGATTCAGGGAAGCAGTGAAGAATGATTCAGGGAAGTAGTGAAGAATGATTCAGGGAAGCAGTAAAGAATGATTCAGGGAAGCAGTAAATAATGATTCAGGGAAGTAGTGAAGAATGATTCAGGGAAGCAGTGAAGAATAATTCAGGGAACTAGTGAAGAATGATTCAGGGAACTGGTGAAGAATAATTCAGGGAACTGGTGAAGAATAATTCAGGGAACTGGTGAAGAATAATTCAGGGAACTAGTGAAGAATGATTCAGGGAAGCAGTGAAGAATGATTCAGGGAAGCAGTGAAGAATGATTCAGGGAAGCAGTGAAGAATGATTCAGGGAAGTAGTGAAGAATGATTCAGGGAAGCAGTAAAGAATGATTCAGGGAAGCAGTAAATAATGATTCAGGGAAGTAGTGAAGAATGATTCAGGGAAGCAGTAAAGAATGATTCAGGGAACTAGTGATCGTAGCATCTCACCGGCATAGTCTGACTGCCGTGCAGAGTGTTGATAGCATTCTGAGCCTGAATATGGGCGGAGAACTTGATGAAGGCGCAGCCTTTGCTGTTGCCATGCTGGTCGCGCAGCACGGTGATTTCCTCAATGCAGCCGAACGGTTCGAACAGCTTTCGAACATCGGATTCGGACTGCTGTTTGGACAGCATCCCGACAAACAGCTTGCAGTCGTCTGCGAGCGGTGAAAATAAACATTTTCATTATTTTATATTGCGTTCTTTCTACTTACAGTAAAGCAACAAGAAAAAGTACTACTATTTTTGTTCTGGAAATAAAGAATAATGAATAATGTTAACAATTTCATGGCTGACTATTTAAACTCTGGATACTATTTAAAATCTAGTCTAAATCCGGGATATTGGAATGGGATTTGAGAATTTACTTTACTACGAGACTTACCCTCGTGCCCGGGCACTGTGGCGAGCTGGTGCTGAATGAGCCGAATTTTACTACTATTATTATTGTTATTATGCATACTACTAATATTATAACTATTCGTAGCGCAGGATTTGTAGTTGTTGCTAAGCGGCTTGGCTCCGAAGCCTGCATCAGCCAGGCCCAGCTTACTGGCATAATAAGGGAACTCGGGTTCCATGCACCCTGTCGGTTTGCCCGCGGCCTGGCAAGTCAACGACGTCGAAGGCGACGGCAATGGCATCTGGTGGTTGTGCTGCAGATAATATGGATGCTGATACTGCTGCTGGCTGATGGTCTCCGCTATCATGGTGGCTTAAGCTTTCAACTTCGCTTTCAATCGCTTTCAAAAGAGATTCTGTCTGAAGCTCCTGATCCAGCAGGCCCTCCTCGAGATTTTATAAGGTGGGGGAGAAGGCAGGAGAGAATAGAGAGACAAGGGACTCCGGCGGGGAGGGTGGGGTGGGTGAGTGGCGGGATAGGCCGGAAAACGATAAACAACCCCCTCCCCCCCATTCAGCAGCCCCCTCTGCCCCTATTCCGGGTGGATTGGCGGGAAATGAAAAGCGCCGTCCCGCCACCCCCCACCAGCCAGACCCTCAACCCCCCCCCATGTGCCGACCTCACTCGCGCGGGCCCTCAGACCCCCTCAGTCAGAAAGGAAGGAAGACGTCAGTGAAGTGCGTGCGTGTCAGCTTATTTTGCCTTTAATTATTTTCTCTTTTACTCATTTAGCTAGGGGGAGAATGTTAAT
Source organism: Macrostomum lignano (assembly GCA_002269645.1). NCBI lineage: Eukaryota > Metazoa > Platyhelminthes > Macrostomidae > Macrostomum > Macrostomum lignano. Next base: position 185,719 of record NIVC01001249.1, read on the forward strand.
CTCAACAACGTCTGTCACTCGTTAGTTTTAGTTAGAGTTCGTAAACTACTGCACAACTGTCAACTATATGTATTTTACATCGAGTTTTCAGACTCGATTTCTCATTAATTTTTAGGACCTGACAGTTTCCCTGACACGTGAACTCCCAAGTCCTCTCTCAAGATGAGAAAAGATTGAACAAAATACATATTAGTTAATTAGGAACTAATGTCATGAAAGAGAAAACTCGGATTTCCATTTACTGACTGCATTAAACTAAATGCGGAATCTCCGGTTCAATCAACTATTCCAAATTTAACTGCTTTACTAATTAACCGATTCACCGATTCATTCACTCGCCATTCACAGATTCCTTCACTGATCCCGATTGATCTATTCACTCACTGAATCACCGATTAACTCACTAAATCACCAATTCACTCACTAAATCACCGATTCACTCACTAAACACCGATTCACTCCAATTAAATCACCGATTCACTCACTAAATCACCGATTCTCTCACTGAATCACCAATTCACTCCAATTCAATCACCAATTCACCAACAGAATCACCAATTTACTCACTGAAATCACCGATTCACTCACAAAATCACCGATTCACTCACTGAATCACCGATTCTCTCACTAAATCACCTTTTTTACTCACTAAATCACCTTTTCACTCACTAAATCACCAACTGACTCCAATTCAATCACCGATTCACTCACCAATTCAACGATTCACTCACTGAATCAACACTTCACTCACTAAATCACCGATTCACTCACTGAATTAACACTTCACTCACTAAATCACCGATTCACTCACTAAATCACTGATTCACTCAATAAATCGCCGATTGACTCACCAAATTACCGATTCACTCACCAATTCACCGATTCACACACTGAATCACCGATTTGCTCAATAAATCACCGGTTCTCTTATCTATTCACCGATTTATCAATTCACATATTCATTCACTTACTTAAAAATCGACTGACTCTTTGATTCACAAATCTCTTGAAACGTCAATTCACGGATTCACTAATTAGACTATCCCCCTGATTCACCAATGCCAGGTTCACCAGTTCACCAATATGACGGCCGGTTTCATTGCGCTACAGGCTACCGGGACCCACAGGAACAGCTCAGGTCAGAACACACAGGAAAGTGAGATGTGGTACATAATTCGATCGCAGATCTGGCTGTGAACAATACCCCAGCTAATGCCTCCGACTCCCAAGTGAATATTTCCTGACCTGACAAATTTCGCTAATACGATCGCTATATGAAAGCCACCTGGGCTCCGGTACCCCCGGGACCCGACTCGCCGAGCTCGTAGTGTGGCGACAATTCGCACATTTCAATATTGCGTCATCTGCACTCTCGCCTAATCTCTAGTCTAGAGCCTAAAATTGGAATCCCATACACCAATTTCGCACGTTTTGGCGCAAAGTCTGCGTGCAGATTACGCAATCAATCCAAAGGGGTGGTTGGTGTTTTGTTTTGTTCGATAAATGAATTCGCAATGGCTATTATGCGGCATACTATGCAAATATGGGTCTAATTCGGTCACAATGAATTTTTTAGTCAGCTGATGACTCATCAGGTCAGCTGATGACCTTACTTGTCCTCCGACCAGCGCTATTTTGTACACTCATTTTTCAATTCTCAATCTATGGCTGAGACGGTTGCACCCAGTGAGACGATCTCTTCCTTGATCTGCTGCTCCGCCTTCTTCAGGCCCTTTCTGCTTTTACCCTTGTCTTCCCTGGTCTTCCACTCTCCTCCATTTTGTTGTTTCGCTCTTTAACCATCACCCTATCCTTTCCTCTTTTGCCTGCCTCACAATCTGCCTCACCCTCTGCCCCACCCTCTGCATCACCCCCTGCATCACTCTCTGCATCACTCTCTGCATCACTCTCTGCATCACCCTCTGCATCACTCTCTGCATCACTCTCTGCATCACTCTCTGCATCACTCTCTGCATCACTCTCTGCATCACCCTCTGCATCACTCTCTGCATCACCCTCTGCATCACCCTCTGCATCACTCTCTGCATCACTCTCTGCATCACCCTCTGCATCACTCTCTGCATCACTCTCTGCATCACTCTCTGCATCACTCTCTGCATCACCCTCTGCATCACTCTCTGCATCACTCTCTGCATCACTCTCTGCATCACTCTCTGCATCACTCTCTGCATCACCTCTGCATCACTCTCTGCATCACTCTCTGCATCACTCTCTGCATCACTCTCTGCATCACTCTCTGCATCACCCTCTGCATCACCCTCTGCATCACTCTCTGCATCACCCTCTGCATCACTCTCTGCATCACCCTCTGCATCACTCTCTGCATCACTCTCTGCATCACTCTCTGCATCACTCTATGCATCACTCTCTGCATCACCCTCTGCATCACTCTCTGCATCACTCTCTGCATCACCCTCTGCATCACCCTCTGCATCACCCTCTGCATCACTCTCTGCATCACTCTCTGCATCACTCTCTGCATCACTCTCTGCATCACTCTCTGCATCACTCTCTGCATCACCCTCTGCATCACTCTCTGCATCACTCTCTGCATCACCCTCTGCATCACTCTCTGCATCACTCTCTGCATCACCCTCTGCATCACTCTCTGCATCACTCTCTGCATCACTCTCTGCATCACTCTCTGCATCACTCTCTGCATCACCCTCTGCATCACCCTCTGCATCACTCTCTGCATCACCATCTGTCTTCCTTTTCCTCACCTTCTGCCTCACCCTCTGCCTCCCCTTTGCCTCACCCTTTGGTTCCAAGACCCAAAATATAATACAACATGCTTCCCGAAAAATTTACCCCCATTTAAACCAGAGGGCAGCTGACCCCCCCCCCCTGCTTCTCTTTTATCTCTCTCCCCTCTCTCTCTCCTTCATCATCCTACCCCTCAGCTATTCCCTCAGCTATTCTCTATGCCTCAGCTTCCTCCATTCAGATAATTTTTAAAGAAGATAATTTCAGCTTTTCAAACTAAAATTAAAGTCATTTCACTACTAGCCATAGCTACTACTGAAAGTAAGAAAATCGAACTATGCAGTTTTTCTCGACAAAGACTGTCAGAAAGAATATTAGTACAAAAACGAACTCTAATAATAGATGAGAAAAACAAGAATCAAGCGACCGGGGCTTCTTGCACGTGACGAATGAAGTTTGTATTAAATAACGACGCAGAAGAGCAAAATATTCATTGGGCTTCCTATAAAATAGTCATGAATGTTCGGATTGCAAAAAGCTCTGCCTTTTCTCCTCCCATATTACCCTCTCGTTCCCCTCTCGTTCCCTCTCGTTCCCTCTTGTTCCCCTCTCGTTCCCCTCTCGTTCCCCTCTCGTTCCCCTCTCGCTCCCCTCTCGTTCCCCTCCCGTTCCTTTCTCATTCCCCTCTCGTTCCCCTCGCTCCCCTCTCGTTCCCCTCTCGTCCCCCTCTCGTTCCCCTCGCTCCCTCTCGTCCCTCTCGTTCCCCTCTCGCTCCTCTCTTGCTTCCCTCTCGCTCCCCTCTCGTTCCCCTCCCGTTCCTTTCTCATTCCCCTCTCGTTCCCCTCGCTCCCCTCTCGTTCCCCTCTCGTCCCCCTCTCGTTCCCCTCGCTCCCCTCTCGTCCCCTCTCGCTCCCCTCTCGCTCCTCTCTTGCTTCCCTCTCGCTCCCCTCTCGCTCCCCTCTCGCTCCTCTCTCGCTTCCCTCTCGCTCCCCTCTCGCTCCTCTCTCGCTTCCCTCTCGCTCCCCTCTCGCTCCACTCTCATCCCCCTTCTTGATTCCCTCTCGTTCCCTCTCGTTCCCCTCTCGTCCCCCTCTCGTTCCCCTCGCTCCCTCTCGCTCCCCTCTCGTTCCTCTCTCGTCCTCCTCTCGTTCCCCTCTCGCTCCTCTTTCGCTTCCCTCTCGCTCCCCTCTCGCTCCCCTCTCATTCCCTTCTAGTTCCCCTCCCGTTCCCCTCTCATTCCCCTCCCGTTCCCCTCTCATTCCCCTCTCGTTCCCCTCTCATTCCCCTCCCGTTCCCCTCTCGCTCCCCTCTCGTCCCCCTCTCATTCCCTTCCTGTTCTCCCGTTCCCCCAGCCTGCCTCTCTTTCTCTCCCAGCGGTAAGCCGCAGTTGTCTCACCAGTTTTGGGCTCCAAATCGGCTGGTTTCACCTGCATCGGGCGAGTCATCTGCGGGCGGAGCAAAGTGGGGATGGTTAATAGGGGGATAAACTGGGAATAAAATTGAGGGGTGATAATTTTGGAATTTCAAAGGCAAATTATGCTAGCGCAAGCTGGTGCCCGACTGAAGTCGGTCCTGCAGTAATCAGTGAACACGTTGCAGCTTGTCGCACCTGATAAGCATACAGTCCCCCAAGGCGGGGCACTTCGCATAATGAGAGCTCAAAGGGAATTTTATCCCATCTGTTTTTGGGATTAGCTTTTATTCGAAATTAAGATAAAAAACAGCCAGCTGCGAAGATGATCGACTTGAAATTCGCGTCAAAGGAGACGGGCGAAAGAGGCGGCTGGTCGGCTTTAATTATTTTATGCCCCCCGTGTCTTCAGGGCTGTCGTAGGGGGCAAAAGATGAGATGGTTTTTTAATTATCCGTTATCGATTTCACTCGGAAATTAGATTTCAGTGTGCGACAGCGATAAAAAAAATTTGATAGAGATTGATGCAAATTGATTAAGATTGGTTGAGACTGATAGAAATTGATTGAGATTGATAGAGATTGATAGAGATTGATGGAGATTGATGCAAATTGATTAAGATTGGTTGAGACTGATAGAAATTGATTGAGATTGATAGAGATTGATAGAGATTGATGGAGATTGATGCAAATTGATTAAGATTGGTTGAGACTGATAGAAATTGATTGAGATTGATAGAGATTGATAGAGATTGATGGAGATTGATGCAAATTGATTAAGATTGGTTGAGACTGATAGAAATTGATTGAGATTGATAGAGATTGATAAACATTGATAGACATTGATAGAAACTGACATTGATATATTGACATTGACATTGATAGAAATTGATACACATTGATTAAAATTGATAGAGATTCATAGAAATTGGTTGAGGTTGATAGAGATTGATAGAAATTGGTAGAGATTGATAGAGATTGATAGAGATTGGTAGAGATTGATAGAGATTGATAGAGATTGATAGAGATTGATGGAGATTGATAGTCATTGGTAGAGATTGATAGAGATTGATAGAAATTGGTAGAGATTGATAGAGATTGATAGAGATTGATAGAGATTGATGGAGATTGATAGTCATTGATAGATATGATAGACATTGATAGAAATTGGTAGAGATTGATAGAGATTGATAGAGATTGGTAGTGATTGGTAGAGATTGATAGAGATTGATAGAGATTGATAGAGATCGATAGAGATTGATAGTCATTGGTGGAGATTGATAGAGATTGATAGTCATTGGTAGAGATTGATAGAGATTGATAGAGATTGATAGAGATTGATGGAGATTGATAGAGATTGACAAGAGAAAGATGGGCAGCTGCAGGTAGTCAACTCCACTCACCCCCGGCAGGGTGCACTGGTCGTGCAGCACCGACTGACAGCGGATGGCGCTGTCCTTCTGGGCGAACGTCAGGAATGCGCAGCCTGCGGGCGGATCGGAGCGGCATAAATTTCTTGCACACCCCTGCCTGCCCCTCTTGCACACCCCTGCCTGCCCCTCTTGCACACCCCTGCCTACCCTTTTGCACACCCCTGCCTGCCCCTCTTGCACACACCTGCCTGCCCTTTTGCACACCCCTGCCTACCCTTTTGCACACCCCTGCCTGTCCTCTTGCACACCACTGCCTGTCCTCTTGCACACACCTGCCTGCCCCTCTTGCACACACCTGCCTGCCCTTTTGCACACCCCTGCCTGCCCTCTTGCACACCCCTGCCTGTCCTCTTGCACACCCCTGCCTGTCCTCTTGCACACTCCTGCCTGCCCTTTTGCACACCCCTGCCTACCCTTTTGCACACCCCTGCCTGTCCTCTTGCACACACCTGCCTGCCCTTTTGCACACCCCTGCCTGCCCTTTTGCACACCCCTGCCTGCCCTCTTGCACACCCCTGCCTGTCCTCTTGCACACCCCTGCCTGTCCTCTTGCACACTCCTGCCTGCCCTTTTACACACCCCTGCCTACCCTCTTGCACATCCCTGCCTGCCCTCTTGCACAACCCTGCCTGTCCTCTTGCACACTCCTGCCTGCCCTCTTGCACACCCCTGCCTGCCCTTTTGCACACCCCTGCCTGCCCTCTTGCACACCCCTGCCTGTCCTCTTGCAAACTCCTGCCTGCCCTCTTGCACACCCCTGCCTGCCCTTTTGCACACCCCTGCCTGCCCTCTTGCACACCCCTGCCTGTCCTCTTGCACACTCCTGCCTGCCCTCTTGCACACCCCTGCCTGCCCTTTTGCACACCCCTGCCTACCCTCTTGCACATCCCTGCCTGCCCTCTTGCACACCCCTGCCTGCCCCTCTTGCACACCCCTGCCTGTCCTCTTGCACACCCCTGCCTGCCATCTTGCACATCCCTGCCTGCCCCTCTTGCACACCCCTGCCTGTCCTCTTGCACACCCCTGCCTGCCATCTTGCACATCCCTGCCTGCCCCTCTTGCACACCCCTGCCTGCCCCTCTTGCACACCCCTGCCTGTCCTCTTGCACACCCCTGCCTGCCATCTTGCACATCCCTGCCTGCCCCTCTTGCACACCCCTGCCTGTCCTCTTGCACACCCCTGCCTGCCATCTTGCACATCCCTGCCTGCCCCTCTTGCACACCCCTACCTACCCTTTTGCACACCTGTGGAGATCTACCTGGTTCCAGAATGTTTCGGAGCGAGTTAATAAAGCTCATGTTTTATTAAAAATTGATTATTATCGACTAACAATTGAATTATAGAGGTTTGCCATCCCGCAGCGGGATTAACGTAGGGAGCCTCCAGGAGCGGGGATCGAGTCCCACGCGCCGACTCTCCCACCTGAATAGCCTATGTGGGACAGCGGAAATGGCCTCTTAATTAAAATCCCGCCCCAACTCTGTCACCTCCGCGCAAAATTAATAAAGCAAGCTTGATGAGGCTCAGCGGAGGCTGGGGGCGGAAAAGGGAGTTGGAGCGCTTTTTTGACTGGAGCGGAGGGGCTGTTATTTCCCTTTAATTCCCTCCGGATTTGGCATTCAACACGTGCCTCACGGATGCTGCGCGAAATGAGTAGCCTAAAATCCCCGCCCAATTCGAATCCCCCCAGGAAGATGTCTCGTGTTTCTCCCTTGCCTCTGCCAGCCCTCGAGCCCCCCTGCCCTCTGCCACCAGACGATTGCGCACCTGGGCCCCCGCTCCGTTCTCAGGAAAATTGGCCATTAAGTTTCTTTTGAAACTGTGTTGACGAAAGCAGATCATTTGCTGCTTCTGCCTTGCTGCTGCAGAAAAGCCGTCCTCCCATCACCCGCCCTCAGTTCCTCTCGTCACCCGCCCTCAGCTCCTCCCGTCACCCTCCCTCAGCTCCTTTCATCACCCGCCTCAGCTCCTCCCGTCACCCGCCCTCAGTTCCTCTCGTCACCCGCCCTCAGCTCCTCCCGTCACCCTCCCTCAGCTCCTTTCATCACCCGCCTCAGCTCCTCCCGTCACCCGCCCTCAGCTCCTCCCGTCACCCGCCCTCAGCTCCTCCCGTCACCCGCCCTCAGCTCCTCCCGTCACCCGCCCTCAGCTCCTCCCGTCACCCGCCCTCAGCTCCTCCCGTCATCCGCCCTCAGCTCCTCCCGTCATCCGCCCTCAGCTCCTCCCGTCACCCGCCCTCAGCTCCTCCCGTCACCCGCCCTCAGCTCCTCCCGTCACCCGCCTCAGCTCCTCCCGTCACCCGCCCTCAGCTCCTCCCGTCACCCGCCCTCAGCTCCTCCCGTCACCCGCCCTCAGCTCCTCCCGTCACCCGCCCTCAGCTCCTCCCGTCACCCGCCCTCAGCTCCTCCCGTCACCCGCCCTCAGCTCCTCCCGTCACCCGCCCTCAGCTCCTCCCGTCACCCGCCCTCAGCTCCACCCATCACCAGCCACCTGTCCTCTCCCCTCTCCCTCACCTGTCTCACACCTCTTTTCATGCCAAAATACCCTCCCACGACTCACCGCAGAAGCCCTGTATACCAAACACGCTTACTCTTCCTATATCATTCAAAGCTGATGCAGTGGAGAGACTGGGGAAGGAATGAAGATCCTAAGTGCCTCTGTAATAACTAAAGGTTTCCTCACGGGACATGCGTGCGAGCAGAAGAGCAGAGGGTCCGGTCAGGAAGATTGGAGTAGAGATCCGATTCGGGGTCAAGGGCGAGAGCTGTGTAAAAAACTGCATGGAGCGTCTGAGCCCCAGAGATTATCCACTAAATTTATTGTATTAAAAGTCCTCGCAATCCCCTTTTAAAAACTCTTTTATAAATAGGCAGCCCCCACCCAGTCGTGCATTCAATTTCTCCCTTTGTATCTGCCCGAAACGTTTCTGGGAATTGGGAGCGAAACTGCATGCAAGACAATACAGCGGCTGAATCAGGACTTCAGTCTGCTGCAGTCACGGATGCGAGTTGCCGACCAAGCTGGGGACTCTGACTTTTCATCCTCAAATCCCAAGGCCGCGCTCCTAGCATGCTCGCCCAAAAACCCATCATTTACAGCTGCTGACTCAGTCCGCCTCTCATCACATCTCTCACCCTACCTCACCGAATCACGCTACCGCTCTCACCCTACCTCACCGAATCACGCTACCGCTCTCACCCTACCTCACCGAATCACGCTACCGCTCTCACCCTACCTCACCGAATCACGCTACCGCTCTCACTCTACCTCACCGAATCACGCTAACGCTCTCACCCTACCTTACCGAATCACGCTACCGCTCTCACTCTACCTCACTGCGTCACTCTACCGCTCTCACCCTACCTCATCGAATCACGCTACCGCTCTCACCCTACCTCACTGCGTCACTCTACCGCTCTCGCCCTAACTCATCGAATCACGCTACCGCTCTCACCCTACCTCATCGAATCACGCTACCACTCTCACCCTACCTCACCGAATCACGCTACCGCTCCCACTCTACCTCACCGCGTCACTCTACCACTCTCACTCTACCTCACTGAATCACGCTACCGCTCTCACCCTACCTCATTGCGTCATTCTACAACTCTCACCCTACCTCACTGCGTCACTCTACCACTCTCACCCTACCTCACTGCGTCACTCTACCACTCTCACCCTACCTCATTGCGTCATTCTACCACTCTCACC
>NIVC01001249.1:200000-226653 GCA_002269645.1 Macrostomum lignano
GAGCCTTGGCCACGCAAGTAACAGCGGCAGCGGCGGCAGCTACAGTCGAAGGGCGAGAGGGGTGTGTGGGTCGCCATCTCGTCGCACATTGCTGCTTTTGATACGTTTTGAGAGGATCAGCTTTCGGCACAAAAGACTACAGCGACGGCTGCTACATATCTAAGGGAAAATTATTTTTTTAGTTAAACTGAATAGTTCAGTGACTGAGGTGCTGACTGTGCTACCTCAGTTGGATGACCAAACTTAGAAATTCTCAGCAGAGTGACTCAATCAGCGAGTACTTTCAGATATATATTCCCTCCTGACTCTTGTCACTCATGACTCTTGTCACTCATGACTCTTGTCTCTCCTGACTCTTGTCATTCATGACTCTTGTCATTCCTGACTCTTGTCACTCTTGACTCTTGTCACTCATGACTCTCAAATCCTGACTCTTGTCACTCATGACTCTTGTCACTCCTGACTCTTGTCACTTCTGACTCTTTTCACTCCTGACTCTCGTCACTGCTGACTCTTGTCACTCCTGACTCTTTTCACTGCTGACTCTTTTCACTTCTGACTCTTGTCACTCCTGACTCTTGTCACTCATGACTCTTCGCACTCCTGACTCTAGTCACCTCTGAATCTTGTCACTTCTGACTCTTTTCGCTCCTGACTCTTCTCACTTCTGACTCTTGTCACTCCTGACTCTTCGCACTCCTGACTCTCGTCACTGCTGAATCTTGTCACTTCTGACTCTTTTCGCTCCTGACTCTCGTCACTGCTGACTCTTGTCACTCCTGACTCTTTTCACTGCTGACTCTTTTCACTTCTGACTCTTGTCACTCCTGACTCTTGTCACTTCTGACTCTTGTCACTCCTGACTCTTGTCACTTCTGACTCTTGTCACTCCTGACTCTTCGCACTCCTGACTCTAGTCACTTCTGAATCTTGTCACTTCTGACTCTTTTCGCTCCTGACTCTCGTCACTGCTGACTCTTGTCACTTCTGACTCTTGTCACTCCTGACTCTTCGCACTCCTGACTCTAGTCACTTCTGAATCTTGTCACTTCTGACTCTTTTCGCTCCTGACTCTTCTCACTTCTGACTCTTGTCACTCCTGACTCTTCTCACTCCTGACTCTTCTGACTGTTCCTGCCTGTCTCAGTGTCTGCTTTATTCCTGTCTGTCTCAGTGTCTGCTTTGTTCCTGTCTGTCTCAGTGTCTGCTTTATTCCTGTCTGTCTCAGTGTCTGCTTTATTCCTGTCTGTCTCAGTGTCTGCTTTGTTCCTGTCTGTCTCAGTGTCTGCTTTGTTCCTGTCTGTCTCAGTGTCTGCTTTGTTCCTGTCTGTCTCAGTGTCTTGGTGGGCCAGAGGCCGCCTACTCCGTGCTAAATAAAGGCACCTAAACCGGGGGTACGTTACCTAGGCACGGCCCACCACCCCCGCACCAACGCACAAGAGCCACGCCCCACTGGATTAACACCCAACCACGCTACGCCCGGTCGGACAAGCAAATTCGCAAGCAAAGCACAATCGAACACCAAAAATACGAGCATTACGATGCAATAAATTGGTCTCAACAAAAATCTGACATCTACTTGAAGCACAAAACCAGTCACCAGCATAAACCGCCTCTCTGTCTTTGTATTTGAGTTATTGCACACCGCCCTATAAATTTTCACTGAGCCTTGGAGAATACAAAGCCAAATATGCATACGCAAAATGAGGACAACTTTTCGTTATGAACTAGGGGAAACTCTTCAGCAATGTCGTTTAGGAAATTTGAAACTCAAGCAAGTTTGATGTTATCATTTTTAAACTAGACAAATCATCGCAAAAATTTCCAGGATTCTTTTTGAACATTTAGTACGTTAAACAGACAAAGAAACCAAAGCGTGAACTGAGACAAAATGCAAGTCTGGCAGAGCAAAAACTGAATTACAAACAGTTAACAACATAAATTATTAAAGCAACACAATTTTTCCTGCTTCAGAATAAAATAAGGCGGCAGAGTATGAAATTTGAGGATACAGAGAATTTATGAGTAATAAAATACATCACTGCATAGATCAGCTGACTGCAGGCTTAAAATATATTTTTTAGGGCGTTGAACGAAAGAATCGAGTTCATATGTTGGTGACACGGGGTTGACACGACTCTCCGAGTCTCGACGGATAGAGAGTTAACGGCCTGATAGGGAGCTGGAGTGTACATTGGGAGTAAGGAGGCTGACGGCTTAGGAAGGAGTGTGAATGTACATAGGGGGCAAGAGGATTGACGGCCCAGGAAGGACTGTGTGAATGTACATTGGGGGTAAGAGGGTTGACGGCCCAGGAAGGAGTGTGAATGTACATTGGGGGTAAGAGGGTTGACGGCCCAGGAAGGAGTGTGAATGTACATTGGGGGTAAGAGGGTTGACGGCCCAGGAAGGAGTGTGTGAATGTACATTGGGGGTAAGAGGGTTGACGGCCCAGGAAGGAGTGTGAATGTACATTGGGGGTAAGAGAGTTTACGGCCCAGGAAGGAGTGTGATTGTTCATTGGGGGTAAGAGGATTGACCGTCAGGGCTGGGAAGATGGGTGAGCGCGAGCGTACATTGGGGCAAAGAGCATTTGCACTCTAAAAGGATAACAAATAATAAACGGTGCAAGGAACAACATGAAAAGATAGGCACTACATGTATGAACTGGATAAAACAGAGACGAGTTGGAATTTAAAACTAGATTCTTTCGTTAAAAAACACGCGAATGAATGAATGAATGAATCTATTTAGTTAATAATATTTCCGGCAATCTGTTGCGGCCCACCGCCGCTGCGTCCGTGCGCTTCAAAGCAACCCATCGGATAGGCGGCCACAGTGCTATTAACCAGATTAACTAGCAGATCCAAGCAGCCTCTTAATCGAGTCTTGTGCTCGCTATGCAGCATTACAGTATAGCTAGTGTTGCGAAAGCTGGCGCACAATTCTAAGGCAGAACCGGCGCAGAGCACGGGCGGTCTGGCCGCCCCCAGTAGCTGTTCAACCACCACCGTACCGCTATTCGCTAGCACTATTCTAGTGCGCAATGATTTGCGATGAACCTCGTAACGAAAATCGATGCACACAGTCTGTTCGAGGCGGATTGGCCGGAGGGCCACGCGGGCGCAGCAATGGCACAGTTCGGAGATGCTGCCGCACCGACAGCTGCCAGCGTTCGCGTCAAAGTCGGGCTGGATTGACACCATATAGGCCTTGATAGGGTGGGTTGTCGGGTGGCGCATTGGTCACGAGTGAGGACCAGTTCTGAGGCAATTGTTGGGGAGCGGATTAGGGGCGATTCTTGGTGAGCGGAGTAGGGGCGATTCTTGGGGAGCGGAGTAGGGGCGATTCTTGTGGAGCTACTGACGGGCGATTATTGTGGAGCTACTTCAAGCCAGATTAGCATTCAATTTAACTGCTGTGTTAATTATTTACCAGCGTCTTGTGCGCAGTCTTCTGCAGTTCCATCATCTGCATTGTATCAGCCAGCAGTTCCGCTAGTCGGGCCTGAGACACATTGTAATTGAAAGCAAAATGTCTGGAAGCTGGTCCAATTAAGACTTGACCAGCGCCAATCAATGATGAGGCATTGCCCTTTAAATTTCCCCGCAGTTTATTGTAGAAAGCTTTGGCATAGCCTAGACGAGAAGAATCTGTATGACCATTACTATTGGCGGCGTCAAGATCAGAATTGATGCTGCTGCCATCACTGGCCCCAATCCATGCATAATGCAGCATTATTAATGCCATTGCGCAGAGCAGAATGCACAGCAGAAAGTTTTGCTTGCAACAGAAGAAATGCTTGCAGCAACGAAAGCTTAAGCGAGGCATTTCTTTGTTGTTTTGAAAGTTCACTGATAATAGAATTTTTTGATATTTCAGCCAAAGAGAAAGTTCATCCAGCTGTAGATTGGGGTTGGAAAAAAATTAACAAAAAGTAGCATTTAACATACAAAAATAAATCAATCAATATATTAAACCTCCCTTTTGCAACTTTTGCATGCTTTATTAGAGTAGAATAACACAGGCATAAAAATGGTAGTAAGAAGCTTAATTAAAATATCAATTGGATATATATATTACAGTGTTTAGTCTAACTCATTACTCAAGGTTATATTAAGACATAAAATAAAGAGATTTCAATGTTAGTTTTATACCTAAAACAAGACCTAATCTTTAGTATTAATTTTATAATATCTTATGTGACAAGATCTAGATTATTAAAAGTTATCAAAACTTGAACTGAATATCTAGAATTTTTTAACCTTTAAATACTTTATATGAGCAATAGCATATAATCTATATACTATACTAAAAATTGTTCGTCTGTCCATATGTGATTGATTGGTAATCAGCCTTAAGACTAGTGCTTACTTCCATGTTAATCATTTTAGTAATAAGTAAAAACATAGGAATAGTCTCAATTTGGGAGAATTAACCATCCTAGAATAAAAACATCTATATTTAGAATCTAAGAACTTGTCTTAAAGCAGAAACAGAATATCTACTAGAATATAAACTATGACCTTCTAATCCTAAAAATGCCTAGACTAAGAAAGAAACCCTCAATAGGAGCAAACATAAGAGATTGAACTTGAGAATACTTTTAGAAATAGAATAAGTATAGTGCCATAAGACTGCTTAGGCCAATAATACAAAATATGCTACTGATACACTATTAGTATATAGTAATAGTATTAAAAGTACATTAGAATCTTTTATCAAGGATAAATAAAAAGAAAAAAGCAAACCCCTATGACAATTTTATGATAGCTATGAGATTATTTTTAGAAGCTAAAACTAATACCCCTACTAAAACTAGTCAATGGTCTTTTTGTCCTTAAACTGTTTTGGCCATGGACATTTAATCCCCCAGACCATTTTGCCTATAGCCCATTTTGACAACTATTAATAAGTGACAGAAATGGAATATTTAAAGACAATAAATAGCCTTATTATGTTATAATATATATATTTATCTATCTATTTACCAGTGTCAAGGCAATAATGTTTACAAGGCAAGAATGTTATTATAAATATACTTGATTCAACAACCAAAAAAACATTTCAATTGTTAGTATTTACAACCTTGGCTTGGCTTGGCTTAGGTTTTTATATAATAGGGATAGTATATAATAATAGGCAGTGCTTATTCCTATAGTTATTCCTATATGCTAATAATAATATATCTACATGGTGCCATGCCGATATGATTCTGAGCTACTTATTGGCATAATAGTTAAATTATAGGCAATGGCTAGAGCTCTGGCACTGGATATTGTTTTCTAGTAGCTATGGATCTAGCAGTGCATTCTGCAAGTAGTTATCTACTAATGAAGTCTGAATATAAAATTAGGCCTATCTTGTTTTGATTCTTATTATATTGTCTTGATCTCAATTTGAAGCAAATCTCAATATCTAGGCTGGGCTCACTATCCAATAAAAAGTATAAATAGTATTATGCTTCTACTAGGCCTATAATATCCATAAATTATATAATTATAAGAATACTATTGTCAGATTCATATCCATTAGAAAATGGGTTCTAGGGGTTCTAGTGCTAGAGCTCTAGCCATTGCCTAAATTAGAATACCTATACTATAGTATATGAGCCTAATACTCTTAGCATATGTTATGCCTAACTATTTAAATGCAGAGTAGGTACAATCATCTCCCTATCCAAGACAAGGTCACATACTTTGACATGATTATAGATAGATATATAGTGTATACTTTTGTCAAGTTTTGCTTAAAGTCCATAAAATGGGTAGTCTGGTCTGTAAATTAGCAAATATCAAAATGGCATTAGTCTAGGTCCAAGTCTAAGTCCATAAATTAGTTATACTGGAGAATTTGCCACAATGGCCTAACATTGTCACCAAAATGTTTTGTTGCCAAAGTGTCTACTATTGAAATGTCTTGTTGCTGAAATAATTGGTAGCCTATATATATTATACTTAGTACAATATATATAATAGACTCCATAGCTATATATATATATATATATCATAACAGCTTATAACTTTTTACTTAAGATATCTCTACATAAAAAAATCAAAACTCTGTGTATATGTGTGTGTGTATATGTCTATCTATCTATGGACGATTTTGTTCACTATGGACTCCCAAACTGCTCAACCAAATTATACTAAATTTTGCAAGCACCCTAAACTCACTATGGAGAATATCTTAGGCTACCCTGCTCAAAATGTGTGATTTGTTTCACTAAATTCTCTATAGCACTGCTTCACTTTTACCAATCATCTTCAAATTTGACACAATCAATCTTCAACTATTTTGACATAATTATGTAAAATTTTGAGTCTTAAATTTAATTCTGAATGACAGTGTGCACTTTTAAAGTTAGGCTGCTTTTTCAGCATGGCAGCCAACCCAACCTCTGCCCACCTGCCTCTCCTGATCTGGGCAAAGGGTGCAAATAGGTTTTAAAATGACTAACTTTCAGCTGCCATAAGTTTGCTCCACATGAAGTGATTGACTTCAAATTTGACACAATTTTTTGTTGACCCATTCTCTGTCTAAATGTAAAGTCTCATCTCTGTATCTCAATCAGGACAGAAACTATAAGCATGTGAAGTTTGTCTGCTTTTTTGTTATTTTTGCCACTCACTTATTCATTCCCCCAGAGCCAGACCAAGGGTTAGGCGATAGGGCTGAATGTACATGGCAATGTACAGTGTTTTGGAATAGCTTTGTTTATAGCCTTCTCTGCTGATCTGCACCCCTATCAAGAGGCTACATTTAGCCATTGCAGTAAATTAAATTGCACATTGCAGTAAAAAATTCAAACCCAAAACATAGTAGGCCTACAAAAGTGTGCTGGATTCAGGAAAATTTATAAACTTTTTTAGCAGAGTAAAGGCCAAAGTCGAAAGCTATGAATACAGCATACAATGCAAGTGTTCAAGTATGCAAGCATGATAAGAAGGAATTAAATCAAAGGCTATGCTAGATTGATAATATTCTTTCAAGAGGCTCTTCATATTGCTTGTTCTGGTTCTAGAACCAGAACCAATTTGTAAAGTATAACTTTTTGTCTCCTTAACTAGAGGGATATACTTGCTATAACTATAAACTCTTAATTATTGAATGAAAATCGCCAAGAAGAAAATGAAAAATTATGCAAAGTGAGGCTGTTAAGGCAGTCGAATATTAACAGAGTTAAATAATTATACTGCTGTTTTTCTTGGAAGATCCGAAATGATTCTGGTTCTGGAATTGGTAATGTGAAAAGGCTGTGAAGAATGTAAAGACGCACTGCTCTATTAAGCCTCCAAAAAATCATTGAAATTCGAATTTCGAACAGATAACCACTTGTACACAAATTATGCATTGAAAATATACAATTTAGGAAGACTAAACGTAATATTTAAAACTTTAAAGAGACATGGGAGGTCCAAAACACTATTATCGATTTCTTAAAGAAAGAAAAATAATGCGCTGCATTGTTTTACTTATTATTTCATTTCACCCTAACTATTTAAATTTAAATTAGGATTGCGCTGTAGTTTTGAATAAAAAAAAATTTAGTGAATTCTCAGATTTTTTAATTTCTTAGAAGAGTACACTCAGTTTAGCAACATCTGTAAGTCGATGTAACATATTAGCGGAAGTCGAGGTCCCATCTATTGAGCAATCTCTTAGCACAAAATAGTATATTGCAATATTTGTTGTATAGGCCTATTTCATTTCTATTCTGAAAGCCAATTTTGGCCAATTTTGGCCATTAGGCCAGGGCAGACCTCTCACTTGAGGACTGCTTACTGTTACTTATACCATGACTACAGTAAGGACATTATTTTTGTAATAAAACCAGACAACAGATGACTTTATACAAAAGCTCTTTATTCTAGGCCTACTAATATGGTATCCACGCTTTTCGGTGCCTGTGCAGCCTGTGCTTTTTGGTGCCCGGCATTTCGGTGCCCCAGCTTGCTTTTCGGTGCCCAAATTATACATTGAAATTGGACACAAGAATATAGAAATTGAGCCCTTATAATTTGGCAGTGAGTGCTTTGTCTTTGCAGTACTTACTTACTTTAAAAAACAAGGTATTATTCATTTTGTTAAGCTGACCTGGTGTTTTAATTCAAAAAATGGTTTTTAAAATTACTCAATTCGATTTACTTCATGTCGCTTGCGGCATCTCATCCACGTCAAAATCAAAATTTTAAACTAATGCCCCAAATGTGCTTATAATAAAATCTTATAGATTATGGTCCAATCATTTCAGCTCATCAAATAATACACACTTCATTTCCTAGGCAGTTTTATGAAACAAAATATGATCGTCGCATGTGATTCAAAAAATAATTAAATGTGTTAAACTTGAGGATTATCCAAATTTTAATGCATTGATAAAATGATTTACTTTTTCTATTCACTAAAAATGTTAAGTCTCTCGATCTATCTATATATATATATGCAATATAGCTTAACCAATTTTTCTGAGATTTGCACTGTTCAATTAGAAATTTTCCCGAGACTGTGCATGTGTCTTGGCCAAAAATTTGATCAATGCTAAAGGCATCAAATATTCAAAAAACATGCTTTTTTGCAAAGGACAAGTAAACTTTTTTACTTGAAATGCATTGTAAGAATGCTAGAAAAAAAACTCACTGGTTGAATTCTGATTCTGAAATAGATTGCATCATAACTGAATCGTAACTCTGACTTGAATTGAAAATACAGTGTAGAAGTGTAGCACCAGACTTTATTTAGATTGTGTAAACATATTATTAATTGATACTGATTGAGAAATTTATAAGGCTTATATCATAATTGCTTTGTGTGATTTATTCTATGTTTGGAGTTTGAAGTATTGAATTATATAAGTGCTAAATTTCATGCTATCAAAATGATGAGAGCTAGCCTAGAGGTGAATAGACTTGAACTGCTAAATGTAGCAACAATGGTTCCAATGTTCATAGAATAGAATTTTTTAATTAAAACTTTTGAATATCAGGAAAACTAAAAGACTTTTTAAAAAAAAGCATCGTATAAAGAATCAAAAGCATCATATAAAAATCATAGAAGTTAAGTGTCATGTAAAAAATTATAAAAGCGTTATATACACAATCATAGAAGTATCATATAAACAATCATAGAAGCGTCATCTAAAAAATGATAAAAGCATCATGTAAAGAATCATAGAAGCATCATATAAAAAATCATAAAAGTCAAAAAGTGCCATGTAAAGAATCATAGAAGTGTCATGTAAAAAGTCATAGAAGTGTCATGTAAACAATCATAGAAGTATCAGGTACACAATCATAGAAGCTTCATATATAAACAATCATAGAAGCGTTATATAAAAAATCATAGAAGCATCATGTAAAAAGTCATAGAAGTGTCATGTAAAAAATCATAGAAGCATCATGTAAAAAATCATAGAAATGTCATGTAAAAAAGAGGGGAATAGCTGAGATGTCAAGACTTGCAAGGGGAATAGCTGAGATGTCAAGACTTGCAAGGGGAATAGTTGAGATGTCAAGACTCACAAGGGATTGCTGAGGTTATTGCAAAGAGAAACTGTAGTTTAAACATGTAGTTTATTCAAAAGTAGAATAAAGCCTTGACAAAAGAAGTATCATGTCAGACATAAAAGAAGTGTCGTATAAAAAATGTCACATGAAACTGTGTGCTATGACTCTTGGGTGGAATTACTATTGATGTCAAAGCTTATGGGGGAATAGCTGAGATGTCAAGGCTCATAGGGAAATAACTAAGATGTAAAGGCTAAAGTCAGAAGTGACATATAGTTTATTCAAAACTTTCTATTATATTATTTGTTGGCTCCTCATAGGGGTGTTGCTGATAGAAAAAGTGTCATGTAAAAAATAAAAAAGAGTCATGTTGAAGTTAAGAGATTCATTTGGGAATCCCTACAATGTCAAGGCTTACAGGGAATTGCTATAATGCTGTAGTGCCGCATACATGCGCAACTTCTGAAATTACGCTGGCCATGCAACTTAGTTTTCGATAAAAAATGCGACTTACCTATGAAAGAGCCAAGCAAAAACTTTAGGTAAACGGCAGGAGTAACTATGACCATATTTTTAAAGCTAAATGCCTCGCCAGCTAATTAGTGCTGCGTGCGGATTCCGCGTTTTTATAACAGCTAATCAGTATGTCATCTAGTGGCGGCATGAAGCAATTAGTAAATTGTCAGTACAGTGTAGTGAGCATACTACAAGTCATGATTCATGAATGTCCAGAAGTAAGTGAAGTGAATACAGTGTGACCTATAGCTCAAGAACGATTTGCTAGACGATTTGGCATGGAAGATGAGATACAAGCTGTGAAAACCCACAGATTTTTAAACCACTGAATTCTAATTCCCGGAACTATTTTTGCATAGATTCTAAATTTGAAGTCATGCTCAAACAAAAACTTGTTAACAGTTAGGAAAAAGGCAAAGATGGGAGTAATGCATGTTAAACTAAGATTTGAGCCTTTGCAAATTCTCTCCATTCCTCAATCTTCTCATCCTCTTTTTCTTTTCTCTCTCATCCCTTATCCCTTCTCTCTTTCCTCTCCTCTCCTATCTCTTCTGTCTCCTCTCTACATTCTTATCTCTCCTCTCGTCTCTCTCCATTCCACTCTACTCTCTCATCTTATCTTCCCTCTCGTCTCTCTCCACTCTACTCTTTCATCTTATCTCTCCTCTCTTTTCTACTCTCTCATCTCTCCTCTCTTCACTCTCCTCTCATCTCCTCTTTATCCTCTCTTCTCTCATCTACTCTCTCCTCTTTCCTCTTTCCTCTCTTCTGATCTCATCCATCATCTTTTCTTTCCTCTTTCCTCTAATCTCCTCTTCTCTCTCATCTCTTTTTCCTCCCTCAGCTTTTCTCTCCTCTTCTATCTTTTCTCCCATCGTATCGCTCGCCTCTCTGTTTGCTTATCTCTAATCTTCTATTCCCTCTACTTTGAAGTAAGAAAATATGCACATATTTTTGCTGAAGATAAGAGGAGAGAAGAGGGCATTGAGGAGAAAGGGTAGAGAGAAAGGGGAGAAGAGAGGAGAGTAAAAATGAGAGGAGAGAGAAGAGGGAAAAGGGGGGAGAGAGAGAAGAGGGGAGGCAAGGTAGAGAAGAAGAGAGAGATGAGAGTTGAAGAGACACCAACCTTGCTAGTTAGGAAGTTTCAAAGAACCCGAGGGGCGAGGGCCAGATAGAGGGGCTTCGCGAGCCGGAGTTTGCCAACCCCTGCTCCAGAGTTTAAGAAATCAATGGGAAACTGTTGACGCGGGCTTCTGATTTCAAAGATCTTGTCTGTGGTTGAAGGCTTCTATTCTGTTTTTGCTCTCCTGCCACACTTGCACCTACTACCCCTTGATTGCCTCTGATTGTGACTTACTTCCCTCTTATTGCGACTTAGTTGCTTCTTTTTGCGACTTACCTAATCCTTTTTGCGACTTACCTAATCCTTTTTGCAACTTACCTAATCCTTTTTGCGACTTACCTAATCCTTTTGCGACTTACCTAATCCTTTTTGCGACTTACTTAATCCTTTTTGCAACTTACTTAATCCTTTTGCGACTTAGCTGATCCTTTTGCAACTTACCTGATTCTTTTTGCGACTTACCTAATCCTTTTTGCAACTTACCTAATCCTTTTTGCGACTTACCTAATCCTTTTGCGACTTAGCTGATCCTTTTGCAACTTACCTAATCCTTTTTGCGACTTACCTAACCCTTTTGCAACTTACCTGATTCCTGTTGCGACTTACCTGATCCTTTTTGCGACTTAGTTTGCTTCTTTTGCGACTTACCTGATCCTTTTTGTGACTTACCTGATTATTTTTACAACTTAGTTTGCTTCTTTTGCGAATTGTTTTTCTTTTGCTTCACCATTTTCCCTGAACTGCTCTTTCTTTTGCTTTCCTCTTGTCTTTCTTGGTTCTTGTGTTTTTCTGTTTTTGGTTGACTCAATTTTGCGACTTACCCCTGGTCAGCCACGATTTACGGTGGCCGGATCGGCCAGGTCGGCCAGCAGTTGCGCATGTATGTGTAGTGGTATAATAATTCTTTGGAAGAATTACTGAACTGTCAATGCTTTAGGGTTAAGGTTAGGGTTAGGATTAGAAGGTTGATTGATAGATTTTTTAAGATTTCAAGGCTTATAGGGGGTATCGCTAAGATGTCAAGAGGGGAACTTGATATGTTAAGGCTTGTGGGTAGTGGTGTGATTGAGGCGTGAAAAAGGCGCGAATACGCGATTTCTGAGGGCAGGCGCGAATTTTTGTCAAACAGAGGTGCGATTTTTCAATTTTTGGATTTTCATTTTTTACTGATCAACTAACTGGTCACGTTTAGTCTAACCACGCACGCTTTATTCAAATTTAAACTTTATGTTATGGTGTACAATACATGCAAATCTGGATCTGGAGCAGCAGCTGAAAATGAAAGAAGACAAGATCCAGTCAAAATGGAAGCAGACTGAAGAGAGCTCCAACAACTGCTGCTGGAGCTGACTCGTAACAAGGAGAAGGATCAAGAGTTGGAATAGCTTCGACAGGAGAAATGCAAGCTCCAACAGAAGAAATTGAAGGAAGCTGAAAGAATTGCTGAGCAAGTGCTGAAATGGAAGGCTGTTGAGCAGGAAGTTAGGAATAGCCATTGCCTGCCCTAGAGTGTCCTTCAAAAAAGTTTAGAAATCAAATACCATGAAGTTTTGACACCCATTTTTGTCCAAGGACATTTGCTGCTCGCTTTTTAGTTGTGCAGGCCAAAATTTTATGAGTGGTAAAGTACTGCCACAGCAAGGATTGATCCTTAGTGCTGGAAAAAAGAAGCAAAAACCATAAAAATATGGGTTTTCTACATTTACATATATGTAGTTAGCATGTTATTTAAACTAGTAAACAATGGCACAAATTTTTTTGTGAGGCGCGAAAAAAATGGCCCTTTGCCAATCACACCACTGCTTGTGTTGGGGGGGGGGGGAATTGCTGACATGTCAAGGCTTACAAGGGACTGCTGAGGTATATTGCAAAGAGATGCTACATGTAGTTTTTTAAAAAAGCTACTGCATTTTTTGGCTCTCCAATGGGGGGTGCTGATTGCTAGTAAACTTCCAATAGTTATTGTCATCAACTTTAGTCCTTAGTTAGCTTTATTTAATACAATGAAATTTCCTCTAATGACTATAAAAAACCATTCTGCTTTTTAGATATATTTAACAAAAAAGGCACGTGACTATGACTTTGGTATTTTTATAGTTATATTTAGTTATAAAGATGTCAAATTTTTTTAAAGGTAAAAGGCAAGTACTATATACCATTGTCCATTGATGCCCCCCTCTCACTTTAAAAGAGTAGGGGAGGGCCATAGCCTATGGCCCCCTGCCCTTTTGTTCTAATGCCTATGATCATTACTCATTTGTTATAATCAATTAATTGCTAATCCAAAAGATCTTGGATCCTGGATTTGACATAATATAGTCTCTTTAGTCTCTATTTTATATAAAATATAAAAGTAATAAATAGCTTATACTTAAATAGAAAAATTTAGCACTCTAGGCCTATTTAGAGAAAATATATTAAAAGTTACTAGAAAAAAGGTAAAGGATAGGCTAGGTACCATTGATGGCCTTTCCTTTTTTGAAAATCAAAGGGCCATAGCCAATGCCCCTACCCTTCTTGTTCCCCTTTTCTAGTACTTATGTATTATGTTAATTACTTAGGAATAGGACTAGCCTTGATATTACAAGCATATTTAGTGTTAACTATAATAATAAGCCTAACCATGTCATTATTTTTATTGTAATTATAATTATAATTAGATTAATAATCTAAGAGCCTAATAAAAAGACAATTTATATAATTTTTTATTCTTTGATTCATAAAACTAGCAATAGGCAAAGGTAGAAAAGACAAAGACTATATTTTATAGACTATATTTATAAAGATAAATAAGATAAATAAAAAGAATCCAAACAATAAAAAATCAATATAGATTTAAATACTTTTTTATTGCAATGCATTTTGGTCTGCATTGACCATTTTCAAGCAGTTTATTGGCTAAAGCAAAATTGAAAAAATGAAAAGGATGCAATAGTATATAATATTGAAAAATTGGGCAAGTAAAGCAGAAATTTAAATAGGGTTTTTTTTAAATGAGCTTAGTAAAGAAGATTTTTCTAGAGAATTGTCACAAATATAACAAATATATATATGTACAGATATGTATATTACAAATAAAAAAAGTTATATTTGTGGTTAAAAGGGCATTGCAACATTTTTTGAGCAGAAAAGAAACATGTATATTCCTTAGCCACATTGCAGTCACATTAATTTGGGGCTAAATTGAAATTTTGGCTTGTCTCTGCTTGTGCAAGGCACAGTAAAGTTATAGTAAATGTGTGTTCGCCTGCTCACCGGTTGGTGGAATGGGCAGTTAAGCCTCTCGTCGGTTGTGACAATGTCGCTTAAAGTACACTATGGTGCACACAGCCTTCGTGACGGCTTCAATCATTAAATTTCTAATTTCTTCTTTCATGACAGCACAAGTCCAAGTGCTCGATTTGAGTTCGAGTCTTGATAAAAAGCAGAAAAAAGCCTTTGAAAATTCATGTCTCTCGCTGTTTTATTGCTGCTTGTGCTTGGAACTCAGGCCTACCCAAGCCTAGCATTCACCAGCTCTGAGCAGGGCGTCAAAGAGGCCGATTTGACTAGCCAGAATCAGTACATGACATTCGCCAAGAGTCTGTACAAGAATGCCGAAATTCTTGTGCACATTGTTTGTGAGGGCGATGCTCCTGCAGCTGTGCCAACTGGCGCCAATGCTACTCGCTTCCGGATTGGCTGGCGGCTCCGCCAATCGCCTTGCGCCGAGGAGTACACCGGCGTTGATAAAGATGCTAGGCGAGCGCCTTTGTACTATGAACAGCCGGAGCTGGTGCAGGTAGGGTCACCGGGATGTTGATCGCAAATAGATCGCAAATGTGATACTGATCACAATCCATGTTATACTGATCCCAATCTGTGGATACTGATCCCAATCTATGGGATACAGATCCCAATCTATGGGATACTGATCCCAATATTATGGGATACTGATCTCAATCCATGAGATACTGATCTCAATCTATAGGATACAGATCCCAATTTATAAGATAGTGATCCCAATCCATGAGGTACTGATCCCAATCCATGAGGTACAGATTCCAATCTATGGGATACTGATCCCAATCCATGAGGTACAGATTCCAATCCATGAGATACTGATCCCAATCCATGAGGTACAGATTCCAATCTATGGGATACTGATCCCAATCCATGAGGTACAGATTCCAATCCATGAGGTACAGATTCCAATCTATGGGATACTGATCCCAATCCATGAGGTACAGATTCCAATCCATGAGATACTGATCCCAATCTATGGATACTGATCCCAATCCATGAGGTACAGATTCCAATCCATGAGATACTGATCCCAATTTGTGGGATACTGATCTCATCTATGGGATACAGATCCCAATCTATAGGATACAGATCCCAATCCATGGGATACCGATCCCAATCTATGGGATACTAATCACAATCCATGTGATAATGATCCCAATCTATGGGATACTGATCCCAATCTATGGGATACTGATCCCAATCCATGAGATACTGATCCAAATCCATGAGATACTGATCCAAATCCATGAGGTACAGATCCCATTCTATGAGATACAGATCCCAATCTAAGAGATACTGATCCCAAACTTATGGATATTAATCCTAATTCAGGAAAATGCATACTCAAATCCAAGTTATTATGATCCGAATTCTTAAATTCCAATTAATAAATTACTGCTACTTCTCCACCACCTTGAATCCAGGTAAAAGAGTTCAACTACAAGCAGGTGAAAACCAAGAAATTTCCGGACTGGAACCAGGGCGATGCGGACCAGTGCCTGGTGTGCCACCCGGGCCAGACCACCACCCTGCTATTGAAAAATGTCGACCAACGTGGCCCATCCATAATTGCCACCAAGTTTAATCGGGACGGCTCTTCGCTAAGCAACTTTACCGACAATGTCTCCTCTGCTGCTTCTTCGCCTCACTCTTCTGCTTCTGCTGCTTCTGGAAGTTCCGCCAACAAAAAGCCGACAAGCAATGACAGGCGTAAACGCAAAGCTGCAGCCCCATCGGCTGGAAAAAAAGTTGCTTCAACGAAAGGTGAATGCGTAAATTTGATTTTGGATATCAACTTCTTTTCTCATCTCCATGGTCACTCGTGACTGTCATCTCCATGGTCACTCGTGACTCTCATCTCCATGGTCACTCGTGACTCTCATCTCCATGGTCACTCATGACTCTCATCTCCATGGTTACTCATGACTATTTAATCTGTTATCAAAGATCCTAACTTTCTCATCAAAGATCCCAAATTTCTCATTAAAGATCCCAACTTTCTCATTAAAGATCCCAACTTTCTCATCAAAGATCCCAACTTTCTCATCGAACATCCCAACTTTCTCATCGAACATCCCAACTTTCTCATCGAACATCCCAACTTTCTCATCGAACATCCCAACTTTATCATCAAAGATCCCAACTTTCTCATCGAACATCCCAACTTTCTCATCAAAGATCGCAACTTTCTCATCAAAAATCGCAACTTTCTCATTAAAGATCGCAACTTTCTCATCAAAGATCGCAACTTTCTCATCAAAAATCGCAACTTTCTCATTAAAGATCGCAACTTTCTCATCAAAGATCGCAACTTTCTCATCGAAGATCGCAACTTTCTCATCAAAGATCCTAACTTTCTCATCAAAGATCCCAACTTTCTCATCAAAGATCCTAACTTTCTCATCAAACTTGAAAGTTATAAGCTTAGAAATGCTCGCCAACCTTCCGCAGCCCCGGCCACCACGCCCGCCCCTCCAGCCGGCAAAGCGGGCCTAATAACTCGCACCTGGGAAGACGGCATCTACCTATTAGTACTGCACGCCTACGAGTGCGACACCGCTAGTCTGCCAAACAATTTTCAAGTTCGAGCTCGCGTTGAAATTGTCAACAGGTTTGGCTATTTGTCCGCTATTGACTGGCCCCTGCTGCCGTTCTTCGGCTCAATGTGCCTGCTGTATCTGCTGTTCGGCCTGCTCTGGCTTGGCCTGTGCGCCAAGTATTGGCGAGAAATGCTGCGCATCCAGTTTTGTATATCCGGCGTTATCTTTCTGGGCATGCTGGAGAAGGCCCTGTTCTATGCCGAATATCAGAGTATTAATAGCACTGGGGTGAGTTTAGTTTTGTATCAGTTCTCCTTACTCTGACCCGTAATTTATAATATCCATCGTTGGCACCACTCTGACCCATTGCTGACCAAAGCTGACCCATCGTTAGCACCACTCTGACCCATTGCTGACCCAAGCTGACCCATCGTTGGCACCACTCTGACCCATTGCTGACCAAAGCTGACCCATCGTTGGCACCACTCTGACCCATTGCTAACCAAAGCTGACCCATCATAAGCACCACTCTGACCCATTGCTGACCAAAGCTGACCCATCATAAGCACCACTCTAACCCATTGCTGACCCAAGCTGACCCATCATAAGCACCACTCTGACCCATTGCTGACCAAAGCTGACCCATCATAAGCACCACTCTGACCCATTGCTGACCCAAGCTGACCCATCATAAGCACCACTCTGACCCATTGCTGACCAAAGCTGACCCATCGTTAGCACCACTCTGACCCATTGCTGACCAAAGCTGACCCATCATAAGCACCACTCTGACCCATTGCTGACCCAAGCTGACCCATCATAAGCACCACTCTGACCCATTGCTGACCCAAGCTGACCCATCATAAGCACCACTCTGACCCATTGCTGACCCAAGCTGACCCATCATAAGCACCACTCTGACCCATTGCTGACCAAAGCTGACCCATCGTTAGCACCACTCTGACCCATTGCTGACCCAAGCTGACCCATCATAAGCACCACTCTGACCCATTGCTGATCCAAACTGATCCATTATCGCCAACACTCTGACCCATCAGTGACCCAAGCTGATCCATTATCGCCAACACTCTGACCCATCAGTGGCCCAAGCTGATCCATTATCGCCAGCACTCTGACCCATCAGTGGCCCAAGCTGATCCATTATCGCCAACACTCTGACCCATCAGTGACCCAAGCTGATCCATTGTCGCCAGCACTCTGACCCATCAGTGACCCAAGCTGATCCATTATCGCCAGCACTCTGACCCATCAGTGACCCAAGCTGATCCATTATCGCCAACACTCTGACCCATCAGTGGCCCAAGCTGATCCATTATCGCCAGCACTCTGACCCATCAGTGGCCCAAGCTGATCCATTATCGCCAACACTCTGACCCATCAGTGACCCAAGCTGATCCATTGTCGCCAACACTATGACCCATCAGTGACCCAAGCTGATCCATTATCGCCAGCACTCTGACCCATTATTCATCATGGGTGACCTGTATGCGGCAGTCAATCACGCATAGATCAATCGCTCAAATCTCGCTCAGGTCAGCGTACGCGGAGCCGTCATGCTAGCTGAGCTGGTGTCCTGCGTGAAGCGTTCGGTCGCTCGCATGCTGGTCCTGATAGTCTGCCTGGGCTATGGCATTGTGAAACCCCGGCTAGGCCAGCTGCAGCACAAGGTGATTGCAATCGGACTCGTTTACTTCATCTTCTCAGCCGTTGAGAGCTCCATCAGAGCCATGCGACCGCGGTTTGATCAGTCGCGTAACGCCTTCTACGCCACCATCCCCCTGGCCGTGACCGACGCCATCATCTGCTGGTGGATCTTCAGCTCGCTGGTGCAGACAATTCGCAACCTGCGAGTTCGGCGCAACCTGGTGAAGTTGTCTCTGTACAGGCATTTCACCAATACCTTGGTGTTCTGCGTTGTCTGCTCCGTTGTGTTCATGACCTGGACTGTTAGCAGGCATAAATTCGCGCTCTGCATTGCCGCCTGGCGAGAGCTTTGGATTGATGACGCATTCTGGCATCTGCTGTTCTCCGTCATACTGTTTGTTATTATCATTCTGTGGCGGCCTTCGCAGAATAACCAGCGATACGCGTTCACTCCGCTGCTGGATGCTGGAAATGATAGCGATGAGGATGAGGAGGTGAGGGCGCTGATGACGGATCTAAAATAACCACGTTATGAAATATCCCATCAATCTGTAGTTATGAAAAATCCCATAAATCTGTAGTTATGAAATATCCCATCAATCTGTAGTTATGAAATATCCCATAAATCTGTAGTTATGAAATATCCCATCAATCTGTAGTTATGAAAAATCCCATCAATCTGTAGTTATGAAATATCCCATCAATCTGTAGTTATGAAATATCCCATAAATCTGTAGTTATGAAATATCCCATCAATCTGTAGTTATGAAATATCCCATAAATCCGTAGTTATGAAATATCCCATCAATCTGTAGTTATGAAACATCCCATAAAATCTGTAGTTATGAAAAATCCCATCAATCTGTAGTTATGAAATATCCCATAAATCTGTAGTTATGAAATATCCCATCAATCTGTAGTTATGAAAAATCCCATCAATCTGTAGTTATGAAATATCCCATCAATCTGTAGTTATGAAACATCCCATAAAATCTGTAGTTATGAAATATCCCATCAATCTGTAGTTATGAAATATCCCATAAATCTGTAGTTATGAAATATCCCATCAATCTGTAGTTATGAAACATCCCATAAAATCTGTAGTTATGAAATATCCCATCAATCTGTAGTTATGAAATATCCCATAAATCTGTAGTTATGAAAAATCCCATAAATCTGTAGTTATGAAATATCCCATTAATCTGTAGTTATGAAATATCCCATCAATCTGTAGTTATGAAAAATCCCATCAATCTGTAGTTATGAAATATCCCATCAATCTGTAGTTATGAAATATCCCATCAATCTGTAGTTATGAAATATCCCATAAATCTGTAGTTATGAAATATCCCATCAATCTGTAGTTATGAAACATCCCATAAAATCTGTAGTTATGAAATATCCCATCAATCTGTAGTTATGAAATATCCCATAAATCTGTAGTTATGAAATATCCCATCAATCTGTAGTTATGAAATATCCCATTAATCTGTAGTTATGAAATATCCCATAAAATCTAGTTATGAAATATCCCATAAAATCTGTAGTTATGAAATATCCCATACATCAATAGTTATTAAATCTATTAAATTAGAAATTTCTATTTCTAAAACATCCCAGCAATCTAATTTCAACCTCCCAATACCAGGTGGTGATGGACAACCTGGCCGAAGGTGTCAAAGCTCGAGGCTCGGGCGCCTCTGCCCAGCAACAGCAGCAGCAGCAGCGATCTCGCCAGTCTAGCAAAGGCGAGGACAGCCTACGCTGGGTGGAAGAGAACATACCACAGTCTCTGGTTGAGAGCACTCTGCCCTCGCTGCTTCAAGACAGCGACGAGGAAGTACTGACTACTAAATACGAGATGTCGAAGCTGCTGTAATTGAAATACTAATTGCGTAACTAGATGTGTGATTTTCTGGGTTTCTTGTGGTGTCACTTAGAAGTTGTTTTATTTATTTATAGAACCTGTCTGAAAATTTGAAGTTACGAGGCTATATACATTCTTACGAAATATCCAGATCTGAGGTTAAAATCCAGGTGCCAGGTATAATATTCAGGTGCCCAGGTATAATATCAGGTGCCAGGTATAGTATTAAGGTGCCTGGTATAATATCCAGGTGCTCAGGTATAATATCCAGGTGCCAGGTATAATATCCAGGTGCCAGGTATAATATCCAGGTGCCCAGGTATAAAATCCAGGTGCCAGGTATAATATCCAGGTGCCCAGCTATAGAATCCTGGTGCCCAGGTATAAAATCCAGGTGCCCAGGTATAAACTCCAGGTGCCAGGTATAATATCCAGGTGCCCAGCTATAGAATCCTGGTGCCCAGGTATAAAATCCAGGTGCCCAGGTATAAACTCCAGGTGCCAGGTATAATATCCAGGTGCCCAGGTATAAAATCCAGGTGCCAGGTATAATATCCAGGTGCCCAGCTATAGAATCCTGGTGCCCAGGTATAAAATCCAGGTGCCCAGGTATAAACTCCAGGTGCCCAGGTATAAAATCCTGGTGCCCAGGTATAAAATCCAGGTGCCCAGGTATAAAATCCAAGTGGCATTTAATTATTGCATCTGAGTATCGAACTAATGATCTATTTCTTGGCTGGAAAAGTTCGCGAGCAACAAGTATCTTAATAATATATTTATTAACAATTTTAATTTCACTTTGCTAAGCAACTGATATGGATAAAATGTCTATTCATAAGTTATTATTTACTCAGCCGAAAAAAACTTTTTTCTGCCCAAGTAGTTTCTTTTGTAGTACCTTTTCGTCTTCAATTTTTTGCACTATTAGTTATCCTGGAGGCTAGAATGTATGCATGGTTTACTTTTCATTTTCATTTATTCACCTGTGTTAAATCAATTTTCTGATATAATAAGTGCTAATTTTTATCATTCAAAATACTTCTCGTACTATACCCAATCGATGCGACTACTATGAGTAGGAATAAGCGGACTTTTTAATGTTACACTCGTATTGTATTGAAAAAAAATATGTATACACATTTCAATGATGCCTTGGTGAGTAGTATATTTTGCGTTTTTTATATAAGTTTCATTCCATGACCAATGCGGTTTGATGTTGTTAATTTAAGTATGCTTTCTGTGTTATTCTTGTATATTAAATATAGTAACTAGTAACTTTCTGTCTGTCTACAGGCATCCTCAGGCAGTCGAATGTGAGTAATAATATGAACTATTTCTGCTGGAACAAACTGAGATATTATATTGTAGCATTGTGCCGTATGCAGAAGCTCTGCCTAGGGTAGTCCGGTCTTGAAAAGCTAGTCTGGACTTGGATTTGGTTGTTTAGTTCGGCGATGCAGTTTCAATTTCGGCCTGGTTTTCATTTTGTTATTTCTAAAAGATTGATTAAGAGTTATTTTTAGCTACAGAACTAGGGTAGCTAGACCATAGACTATAGACTGAACTACCCAAGTCCGGACTAGCTAGTCTGGACTAGGCTTTCTGCATACGGCCCATTGTCCCAGCCAGTTGTTGGCCTGGCTAGGGGCAAGCAATTCAATCCTTTTCATTGTCTATGGCCCAACCTCTGAACTTGGCTGCTCCACAGACCTTTTCTTATGGCCATAAACAATTATCCCAAAGGCTTGGAAAACTCTGTAGTAATGATCCACACATTAATTTTGCCTATCTTACTACCTGCGTGTCAGCGGGTAAAATGATGATATTTAAGTGTTTTTTAAAACCCTGATAAGTTCCTCTTTTTAAGCTTGCCTAGTTCCGCGATGCAGTTTTAATTTCGGCCTGGTTTTCATTTTGTTATTTTTTAAAGAAACCTCTAACAGACCCATTGCAAACGGAGCAAATTTTTGTCATTGCAACTCTTAGCTACTAACTCAAGTAGTCTAGAAAGAGTTGTTATAAATGCGAAATGCGATTATAATTTATAAATTGACGCAGATGCGGTCTGGACAGAATTCAATTATTGCACGCATCAGATACGAATCTACGGCCCCTGAGTCGCAGACAATGAACCGCCTCAAATTGACTTTTTGGCGACTTCTACCACGACATCTCGTTTTTGAGTCGTCTAGATTCACTTCTTTCCTATTATTTTTACCTATGCTACCTACAGCGACTCTGTGGTTGACTCTGGGATGCTTCTTGGCCTCGGTACCGTTTTCATTGGGAGAAACGAGACTGTTGCATTCGATCCGCAGTCTATAGCCTTGCTTATTGAATTTTGAACTGTATTTTTCCTTCTGTTTTTCTCGGTAATATACCAATATTTTTGCTTTTCTTTGTTGTCAGTTGTTGTTATTTTATTACTACTTGTTTGCTTCTCTGTCTGTAACTAGCTTAAATGTACAAGACCCGGAGTTTTTTCTTTTTAGTAACTTGCTGGATTCATTTATTCGGGCTTTTTAAACTCGTGTTTAGTGAATATTTCTGTCTTGTTTCACTGTAGTTGTGCGGTTCGGTAAAAACACATTCTATTTATTTATGGACAAATATGTGTAGCTTGCTACTCAGCGTCTTAAACTTGACGATATAATAAATATAACCGACTCACCGTATCTCAATAGAAAAAGGCAAACCTGTGACTCTCTTCAATACTGTCACTAAACAGAATTATTATTTATATGTTATTGTTTTGTAAAAAATATTATTATCTTTGTTATTAAAATGGGGCTATTTATGGGCTTAAGGCTCGTTCACACTGTCGTCAAATGAGCCACCAAATCGCAGTCCAATGTACTAGTTGTAGGACCCGGAGGTGGGGCAGGCCTAAGGCGGATCCCGGTAGGCTGGAACATTTTGAGGTTTTTATAAGTGTCCATGACTCTGGGATGTGTCCACAGTTAAAGGGCTCGCGTGTGTGCGTGACACGCGATGTTGGATAGGGTTGGATCTAGTGTTTTGAGTGGTTAAGAAGACAGGATGAGTTTCTGGCGAACGGTCCGGTTTCCTTGCAATTTTCGAGTAGAGTAGACTAGAGCTTGAGAGTAGAAAATATTGTACATTTAAGCTTAAGTGAAAACCGGCTGGCGGAGAAAAGGAGGGAAGGAAAAGAGGGGACAGGGGGACGGCACCGGCCCGCTAGCCAATCACAAGCCGCCGCCGTGGGGAGGGCTATAAGGCAGAGAGAGAGCGTAGGCCAGGCCAGGGTTGAGGCGTGAACCCCAAACCCGGCCTGACCTAGCCGGGCCAATCAGAGCGCGGGATAGACTGCATATAGCACAAAAAAACCAAAGTAGATGTCAACTTAAGCCCGAAGTTTAGCTCCGGACAAAACCGACTTGCAAGTGAAAACTTTCCAAACTTCCGAGCCATGCAGCTGCGAGCCAGAAACGCCAGTTGCAGCAAACGCAAATAGTGAGATGAAATTGGCTGTGACACTTTCGAAGCAACAGTTTTGTCCGGGCTTCACTCATTCCGGCTCTTAAGAGCGCCAGTTGACCTCCCTTTTTCGTCTGTTTGTTACATCAGGAAAGAAAACTCCTCCAGAGTCTGCATTGGAGTTTTTATCGCGTTATCGAAAAATAACAAATTTATTCTTTCTATGCAATTTAAAGTTAGTAAATTTTTGTCCTTGACTCCTTGGGTAGCGTTGTGATTTTTTATCATTTAATGTCAGAAACAAGTTCATCTGTCATCTCAGCGAACCAGCTGTGTTTCAATGCATCTGCTGTTGCTGCCTCCTGTGCCGCCGCCGCCGCCGCTTCTGCTGCTGCTACGGTTAGCTTTGGTCAAAGGAAAATGCCAGAACAGCAGCAGGCGAGCGAATAGTTCTAGAAATTCAAACGTACTAATGATTGATACTCCGAGCCAGAGGCCGAGAATGCCTCCAATGTCCGACGCCAGATTTCGGTCCGGATAGGCCCAGCTCTCGCGCATCACACTGCCCATTGTAGAATGGGTATAGATTGTCAGTTTGGCGAACGACTCTCTAAAGGCTGGCTCTCGGTGCTCGTCGGACATTCGACGCTGAATCTCCACCAAGGTGGTCAAATCGTCGCCCTGTTCAGCGGCAAGTGCGATTGTCCGCTCGACGGCTTCGGCCAGGGCCTGGCTGGTCTCGTTGCAGGCGCTCGGCCAACGGTTCTGCGTGAAGCGCATCTCGTAGCGCACGTTTTTGCAGCGCAGCGGGCAAACGTCCGGGGCTAGGCCAGACGTCTTCTTGTGAATCTCGCTGACTACGGAATCGTGACAGGCCCTCCGGTGCTCGGCGGCTTGGTTGCGCTCGATTGCCGCCTCGGCCTCGGTGGCCGCCTGCTGGTCGATGCTCTCCATGAGGCTCTCCCGGCTAATGCTGTGGCAGAACGGCACGCTCAGATTAGAATTCAGATTGGCTGGCAGCGGCAGAGCCTCCGAAACGCAGGAACAGTTAGTGCGCAAGTAGGTTTGGTAAGTGTTGACGAGGCAGTCCCTGATAGTGTACCTGTACTCAGTGATTCGGTTATACCTGTCGACAAACTTCACCGTTTGAAAGTTAGCATCAAGCGAGCAGTTTTTCAGCACGACCTCCTCCGTGTAGCCCAGCTGTACATAGGTGCTGGTGTCTCTCTGCACGTAGAAGCCTTCCAGTAGTTCGGGCCGAGTGCCCGGTTCGTGGATGACGCGCGGAATCCTTCGGAGTAGCTAAGTGACTCCTCACCTGTAATAAAATTCTTCACGTCGCCGACGTACATGATGACGTTTAGGCCGCCGTCTCGCTCGCCGCCGACAATGAGGTGCCGCTCGGTTGGCGCAAACGTGTAACAGCTGAAATAGTTCGGTCTACGTAGAGGCTGAAGTTTCTATACGAGCAGCTGTCTCCGGCAAAGTCGCAGTGCAGAATCATCTCCTGCCGTTGCTTAGTAATGTTCAACTCACGTAGGTAGGACTTTATCGAGTGCATCACGTCGGCGTTAATGCTGATATTTGTGTCGGCGTTCTCTCCCGGATCCCAGAAGGTGCGAATATGATGCAGCAGCTCGTGAGTGCTAATGTTCAAACTAGGAACCGGCGGATTCTGCTGATAGCGCAATCGGCTGAAGTGACTCGTAGCGCAGATTGTCACGTCGGGGAAGACAAATTTTGTACCGTAAACGCTGGTCTCCGTGTTGACTGGCCGCTCCAAGTAGCGACTGAACAAGGCGAACAAGTGAGCGGTGAAGCCGGCTCCGGCTGCTAGGATGATAAACAGCCAAGCCGCTCTGTGCAGCGCGCCTTCGCCGTTTTCCACAATCTTGTGAAAGCCGTGCGCTGAGGTGCTGTCGCAGAATTGTCTAATCAGCTTCCTTCTACCGCCGACAATGCTGTCGGGTGTGGTTCGGTTTTCTCGGCTTCGTCTGGCTTGGATTTCTGGCATTGCTTCTGCACTCCTGTAGCTGACTGTCGGCAGGGAAGAAGTCGCCTTTCCAAAATCAAAACTCAAATCGAACCAATTTATTAAGCTCCAGTAGATTAATGGCTAAATCTATATAGCTATTCGTCCATTGGCTCTGACTTTGAGCACCAATAGCTGCGATTAGCATTTTTGATCCTTCGTTTATTCACATAGATTCAGTTCAGAAATAGCTACTCACGATTTAAATAGGACACTGAGGTTTCTTTCCTCTTTCCTTCTCTGTTAAAGCCTGATAAAGAGATGCTATATCCGCATGCTCAGGGTGGGTGGCTTTACTGTGCCCAGATGTAGTCTATTGGATGCAATGGACTGTTATTACTCATAACTGGTCTTTAAACTCTTTGGCATGTTTTGGAAAGTAGATAAAACATACAAAAACATACAAAGTATAAAGAGTAACAAGACAATTGTTTAAAATGGTCTTGATAGCTATAGCTATAATGCACAGGCTATTTCTCAAAACATTAATCCTTCATTTCTTCCACATTTGTTAAAAAGTGTTTTGTGTTATCTTGTCAAGGAACTAAAGCGAAGCAACGTACTGGGGCCGTTTAATATTTTTACGGAGTATTTTAGTGTCAGTACCAGCGTGTGGATGCCTCAGCAGTATCCTGCAGCGCAGTGTCTGTCTGTCGGCAAAGTTAAGCAAATACAGCTCTT